>WODD01000160.1:98188-133894 GCA_019775935.1 Neoascochyta sp. HWLR27 | reverse complement strand
TAGGTTGTTGTAGAGTAATTGCGGTGCGAACAATTGTTGTTGCATTTAGTGACCGACTCAATGGTGTGACCGACTCAACCGTGATTTACGTTACAAGGTCTTCAAATGCTCTATACAATGTTTAAACACTTTTCATCGGCGAAATACTTATCTATGGTACATGATCATGCGAAGAATGCCATGATGTCTATTGAAAATGCTCGACAACGCCAGCGCTACTCATGCAGGTGTTGGTGATTAGGGTTTTGGTTGATTTTGTACGTCTTCGGTAGCCGTTGCAGTACTGGTAGATTCAGCTTTGACAGGTTCGGGGTCGACAAGTTCAACATCAACAAGTTCAACGTCAGTAGGGGTAGACGGTTGCGTGGGCTTCATTGGCTCATCTGATACCGACAGGGCGTTTTCGTCAAGTGACTGCAGTGATTCGGAGAGTTGCGCTGAATCACCGCCATCAACTTCGGCGCCTTTCTCCAAGTTCTGTTGCAGTGCCGCCCGTCTTATCTTTCTGTCACTTCGCATGTCCCTCGGCTTTCGCTCCATTGATGGTGTAAGGACTTTGGAGACTGGAAGGCGGTTTGCGCTTGCCCGTGTAATCATGTCGGCGATATTAAAACTCTCCCTAACAAAGGCGTCGATGATGTCCTTGTCCTCGCTGGAATCGCCCGAAGGATTTTTGGGAGGGTAAAGGCTCAATCCGCCGCCACTGGCCCCCATGCTGTCAGACTGCATTGTGGTGTATGAAAATTGGTTTTTGCCCAAGTTTCCAATAGCACTCTGGCGAACCTGAACGCCGGTGAACAGGTAGTTCACAGTGAGCATTCCTTCCGGATCGGGAAGCTCTGATTCATCGGGCTTGTAACCAGGTACTGTCCACCTGGGTATCCGAAGGCAGAGAGACGGAGCAGTTAGACGCTCTCCGCTCAATATGTTGGCACGTACAGTTTTGACCCATTCTGCGACGTTCGCATCGTCGTGACTCCTGACGTCGAACCTCAGACGCTCATATCGGCGGAAGCGCACATCTGTTGCCTTGTCGGGAAGCAGCACATCGTGCACGTGGTCCTTCCACGGGAGTGCCAGACTGAGTTTGTGAAGAACACACCCGCGTTTGTCTTCGTAGGGACGCATGTGGATCTTGAGCGTTGGGAACTGTTCATCAAGTTTGAAACCTTTCTGGCCAGGGGCAGGTACAAACTCGTAAAGAAGAGCGGGAGTATTGGTACGTTTCTCCAAGTCGATATTCGACGTTGCGAAGAAACTTGCCAAACCCGGAAGCATGGGCTGGAAAGGTAGTTCTCGGCCAGGGATGTCCAAGGTAGCGGCAATGCTCTTAGGATCAGGACTGGCGAGAGGAAATAGAGCTTGGCCAAATTCTGCATATATCCTGAAATCGGTTTCAACCCGAGATCCATTCATCTCTTGTGTAGTACCAGGATGGTCTGGCCGTCGGGTCATCTTTGAGACGACCCGGTGGACTCGGCTTTCGTAAATGTGTTTGGGTTCCTTGGGCTCTTCAGCGATTGATTCAGTGGTCTCTGACTCGGCAGCCTCATGCCCGTCAGCTCCAGCAGATGTCTTGCGGATTCGAGGAATTGGAAGCGACCAGCGACCGAGTGCCACGTCACGATAAGAGTAGTCCAGCGACTGTGGTTCGTGGACAGCAGGCACGAGGTAGCAGCCGCCAATGTCAGCATCGAGTTTCTTGGCGTCGTAGGTGCGCTTAACGTGGTTCTTGACGGGGAGGAGCCTGAGAAGGTACTGCTGAGCCTCATTGATTGAGGCAAGGTCAAAACCTCGGATTTGTAGTCCGCTGTTGCCGCTGGCCAGCGAGATGCTGGTGCGTGTGATTTGGGATACATGGTCCAAATCATTTTGCGTGAATACTCGAGCCACATCCGTTGTACTAGAGCGCTTTGAGTTTTTCTTAATTGGATCAACACGTGGGTCGTTCAAGCGCGCATCCCACCCCTCGAATGGGATCGTGACCGATTCAGCGTTGCGGAGAGCGTCTTCGATGTCGTTGGCGGCAAACTCAGCAGCGGTCTTGTCGGCAGTGATGCGGACAACGTTGTGTGCGCGATGAACCTGGATCTTAGTGTTGCGGGTACGGGCTACAACGTCGAGTGTGGCCTTGTCACGGCCGGGATTGAGAAGGAGTTGGAGTTGCCACGGATGTAGAGACAGTTCGAGCTGGCCAACGCCTTCGACCTCCTCAAGCAGCTCAACGCGCCAGATGTGGCGCAAAATGCCGTCGGCCACAGCATCCTTGGTGATAGGAGCACGGCTGGTCTGGTGGAGGACGTCGAGCCCCGGCAGGCGTATATCCATGCGGGTGTTGCTGCGCTCGCTGGTTGGTTGCCACGGGGTGCGGGCAACGGGGCCACCGGTGTCGGATTGCTTTCCCTTGACAGCGTCGGCAAGGTGGCGGCGCAGGCGCTTCCGGGAGAGGTTTTTGGCGGCGGCATAGTAGCTTTTTAGGTTCTTGACAGTGAAGCCCTTGCAGAGGGCGCGCGTCAGCTTGACAAAGGCGCGGCGGGTGAGGCGGTGCGGCTCGGTCGGACTGTTGGTCTCGGATGGGCGCAGGTTGTCAATCTGCTTGGTAATTTCCTCGGGGGAAAGAAGAGATCTATCCTGATCCAGCGATGCGAGGAGCCTAGGAGCTTCTAATTCTATTGGAGCAGCGGCTTCGGGAGGCGAATCGACCTCGACTCGGGGCCGGCGGCGGCGGACATCGCCCAGCACGAGAATGTTGGCCTCGGTGCCCAGACTGGTCATGTTGCTCAGGACCGCCCGCCCACCCACCTGTCGTTTCCTCGGTGGCTGCTCGCGGGTGATTTTGAGGGTGCGCTCGCCATTTTCCTGGGTGCTGCCGTTGGCCTGCGGTTCGGGGCCATCCAGGGCATCGCGTGGGCGCGGCGAGGAAGCGTAAAAGCGGGTGTGGGCGGCGCGAGCGGTCGATGGGGGCGGGGGCAGGCGCAGGCGGGGGCGAGGGCGCAGAGAGTGCAGCTCGCAGCGGAGGCACACAAAGGCACCGTTGGCGCGGTGCGCAAGCATCGAGAGACGGGGGCGGAGGTTGCGGCGCTGTCGAGTGGCTGCGGCCGCGGCGTGCAATGAATGCCATGCAGGACTTGGGCGCACCAACATCGCCAAATCACGTGCAGCGCGTCACCCCTCTCACGTCCCACGTCTCCCGCCCACGTCATGTTGCCGATACTTTAGATATATACGTCTTTTCATTATATATACATTACTCGTATGGATATCTAGTCACCTACACCGGCAGCCGCCAGCTACGCAGGTCCTCCCGCAGCGAGAGCTCATCTACCTCGTGGTGCGGCCGGTGCCGCTTGCGCTCCGCCTCGGCCTGCATCTGCTGTGTTGTCTGTTCCAGACTGCCACGCGCTCGTCCGCCAGACGACTTTGGACGTGCATCCACGGGCCGCAGCGTCTCGTGCGACTCGCGGTATAGCTGGCTGCTCCCGCGCGTGTGCCCTGAGTCGTTGTCGCTCACTGATGTGCTGCTGTCCCCCGGCGTGGGCGCGAACCGCAGCCCGCGCCGGGGCGAGTAGGGCTTGGCCCGGTCGCCCCAGCCGTCGCCGCCTGCAAATATGTCCTCGATACACTCGTCGGCCTTGAGTTCTCCGGGCTGCGCAGACCAGTAGGCGGCCAGCGTGCGCCGGTACATGTCCTGTAGCTCGCCCGCCTCCCGCGACCTGGAGTTGAGCGTGGGATCGGCGCCCGAGTCGTCGAGCTCCTGCTGCTCGCCCGCCATGATGCCCGCAATGCCGCTGAAGACCTGGGCCGTCTTGAGTGCTGGTGCAATGTAGTTCTTGTCGCCCTCGGTCTGGTGCATGTAGATGGCCAGCTTGAGCGTACTGTTGATCTTGCTGTCCTGCATCAGGTAGCGGCGGACCACGCCCGGGTCATCGCTCTCGGTGGCCTGGTGCTCGCTCTGCTCGACGTACTCGGCCAGGTTGAGCTTGACGTTACCGAGGGTGATGCGCTCGCCGCGGCCGGAGCTGGCATACTCCTGGATGACCTCGAGCTCAATGGGGCTCTCGTGCAGCATGCTGTTCTTGTCGACGGTGAGGCGCACAGGCAGGGTGACGTTGTAGTTGAAGAGGACCTTGTGCTCCTGGATAGTGCAGGGCTCGGTGCGGCCGCGATGCTCGGCGGCGGTCGAGTGGGGGAGGTGCCATTTGACGAAGCATTTGCCCGAGACGAGGGGGACGTTGTTGAGGTCGATGATCTGGGGCGGTCAGCCGTGTGCGCTCTGCTCTGTCTGCTGTCTGCTGTCTCCAGCGTCGATGTGGGCACGCACTCTCAGGTGAAAGTCAAACTTGGGCTGCGCATAACGTCAGCAAGCCGTCGAGTATGGCCGTGGGGAGGAGGCATATGGCTTACACGCCGGTTCTTGGGCACTGCGAGAGGCGTGAGCGTGTGGGCGGCAAACGTGACGGAGCGCCGCAGCGTCGCCATTTCTCACCAAAGGCTTGCATTGTGGGCGACGTGAGACGGCGGCCGTCTAATAGGGATTCGACTAGGTATCTAGGGTGAGACGGGATATGGGGGACGGGAGACGGGGTACGGGGATGTTGGCTGGTGGCTGCTGGCTGCATCGTCTCCATCACTCGAGTCGGTCACCGGAGCGCATTCCTGCCCTGCCCGCCCGCATCCGACCTCTCCCACCGCGCGCCCTCGACCATTCCACCGCGCCCACGATGCTCGACGCTGACGCCGTCGCCGACTGCGTCCTCGCAGCATTCCACCGTCTGCCCGACAAACGCAAGCCCCGCCCGCGCCGCGATGCGGCGGCCGAGTGGGTGCCCCTCACCGGAATCGTCTTGTCGACAGCAACAGACGGCGGCGCCCTTGTCTGCGTCTCGCTGGGGTCCGTCCGTCCTCCGTCTCCCGGCTCGATTTGGGCTAGCGCATCTCAGCGCGTCCTAGAGCGGCCTAGCGCTTTATCTTATCTTATCGCCTTGCTGACTGGCCCCCAGCACCGGCATGAAGTGCCTTCCCCATGCAAAGCTCCCCCATGCCCACGGCAACATCCTGCACGACTGGCACGCTGAGGTCGTCGCTCTGCGCGCCTTCAACCGCTTCCTGCTCGACCAGTGCCTCCTAATATCGATATCCCCCGACTACGACTCTCCCTTTGTCCGCCGCCGCACGCCCCAAGAGTGCTCAGAGCCGCACTACCACCACCACCCCTTCACCATCAAGGACCATGTCCAGATCCACATGTATTGTTCAGAGGCTCCCTGTGGTGACGCCAGCATGGAGCTCGTCATGGACGCCCAAAAAGACGCCACTCCATGGACTTCAGCCCCCCCCGTCGTCTCATCTTCCACAGCTCCCTCGCCTTCCTCATCTGACCCAGCAGGTGCCCTGCGAGGTCGCTCCAACTTCTCTGTCCTCGGCGCTGTTAGATGCAAGCCCTCACGTCCCGACGCTCCGCCCACGCTCAGCAAATCATGCACAGACAAGCTGGCCCTGAAACAGGCCACGTCCCTCCTCTCCTCTCTCACGTCCATGCTCATCTCCCCCCAGAATGCTTACATGCACTCCTTGATCCTGCCCAGCTCACAGTATGTCCCCTCTGCATGTACCCGTGCCTTTTCTCGCACTGGTCGCCTGCAGGCACTCGACGACAGCACCATCCAGGGCTGGAGAGGCGGCTACCGCTGGCACCCCTTTGAAGTCCGACCCACGACGAGAGAGTTTCCGTGGAGCCGTAGAACCATTGGGCCTGGCGAGAAGGCTGTAGCCAGCAATCTGAGCGCCGTGTGGACGCCCTCGTGGCAGGAGACACTAATCGGCGGCGTGTTGCAGGGGAGAAAGCAGTTGGATCCGCGCGGCGCGAGCAACATATGCCGGACGAGCATTTGGAAGACAGCTGTGCAACTCGCCAGTGTAGTGGGCGCGCCGATGCTCATCGAGACCCTTTCAGACAGCAGTTATAAAGCGTGTAAAGACGGCAAACTCCTCGAGCACAGGCGCCGAGTCAAGCACCAAGTCAAGCAGCAGGGTCTAGGTGGTTGGATCACAAACACGGGCGACGAAGACTTCCCCCTCCCCATACCTAGTCCCTCGAACCGATAAAAAAGATGATAATGTTGGGTATCACATCAAGCCATCTCACATGTCCACGTTCCTGCCCTCCCTTTCCCCACACTCCCTCACTCACACCACCCCCAAGCACCCACCCCGCCCGCCCACCGATCCCTCACAACCTCGACCACACCCACCATGTCCGCCTTCCTCCTTGCCCCGATCCTAGGGCCATACTGCACCCGCGCATCCGCCCTCGTCCTCGGCACCCGACTCACCAGCATATGTACATCTGCGCTGCGCTGCAGCAACCCCATGGCTCTTGGCACCGCGGCGTTGCTGCTGAAGATGGATGGCGGGACGGCTGCCTGCTGCTGCTGTTGCTGTTGCTGTTGCTCTTGTTGAAGGTTCGACGCCTGCGCAGCGGCACGTGGTGTCGTTGTAGAATTCACTAGCACCGTGTACAGGGCGTGTGTGCATGTGAGATTAGAGAGCGAGGCAAGGAGGGATGCTGCGCGGGCGTTTGCTGCGTGTGTAGTTTAGTTTCATGCCTGGTCTGATGCGTCCCAAAAGAGAGGGGGAGAGAGAGAGGGTACTGCTACACGGTACCAGACGTACCTTGTATAGCGTTCTGCTTCAGCAGCGGCGCAAGGACGTGGGTGAGATTATCGATGAGGAGGAAGCGGGTGCCTTGGTCTTTGTCATTTGCCGTTCTAGCTTCTTCTCTGTCGTCTTCGCTGCGCTCTCGAGATGGGTCGTGAGTCTGAGTTTGAGTGGGAGATGCCGTCTGTAGTTCAGCGTCAAACAGCATCTCCTCTTCCTCCTCTTCTTCGTCCTCGCTGTCAGCAACAACCCTCTCTCTGTCTTTCCTCTTTTCCTGACCGTCACCCTGACCGTCGCCCTGACCATTATTCTGATCATCACCCTCGCCACCCCCTCCCCTGCCTTCTCCTGTGCTTTCCTCTCCCCCATCAAACTCCCCCTTCACCTCCCCTACCGCCTCTACAACCCCCTCAAAGTCGAAAACGCGCATAATCCTGACTCGATCCAACACGGCCCTCGCAGCCTCCTCAGGCGCCACCTCGACGCCTACACCACCACCTCCCCCTCTTTCCTTTTCTCTTTCTCCTCCCGCGCCGTCCCCACGCAGCGCAGCAAGCAAGCGCGCATACAGCCCCAAGATATCAAAGTGACCCGTAGTATCGACAACAGCAGCGGTAGTGCGCGGGTGCGCGAGCAGCGCAGCAGCTAGGAGTTGGAGTGGAAGCTAAGCGTCGTCAGCGTCAGTGCTATGTCGACCCATCTCCACCACACTGCACTACACTGCACCGCATTACATCACACTACGCTACACAGCCAACACCAAGTAAATCCACCAGCAAAGAAAAAAAAAACTCACATCTCCCTCCCCCTCTTCCCTCCCACCACTGCGCAACCCGTCAGCGTTGCAGCACGTACTAACAAGCACGACGCTCCCCGCGCGCAGCCCACCGCCGAGCGCCGCGTCTACGGGCTCTACGCCTGTTGGCAGGAGCGGGGCGGCGTGTGGGGGTGGCGTGGGCGTGGGCGCGAGGAGCGCGGATATGAGGGAGTCTGGTGCGAGGGACGAGGCAAGGGTTGCGGGTGCCGGGAGGGCGGGCATGGTTTGGTGGTTGTGGTTGTGATTATGGTGGTGGTGGTGGTGGTGGTGGTGTGGGGGTGTGGAGATGGACTGGTTGGATGCATGGTTGGTGGTGAGGGTGAGGTACAGAGAGACGCCGTACCTGAGTACCTACCTACCTGAGTACTTTTCAAAGAATGTACCTATCGCGTACGCGTCCCTCCTCCTCACCCTTCCTCCTCTCCGCATCTCACTGCGTCCCAACCCCATCCCCATCCCCATACCCTCCGTGTCCCCCCTCCCCTCCTCTCATCTCCTCCCCTCTCGACCTCTCGGGACGTATTCCGGGCCTGCGTAACCTAGCCCCAGCAGCCTGCGCCCAAGGGGGCATAGACCCGCGGGAAAGGCGCTTGCACGCAGGTACGATCGGCTTGGGGGGTAGGGAGGCGCAGTATTGGCGTCGCGCGGCACGACGCGGCGATTGCGATGCGATGCAAGGGGGCAGGGAGGGTTTAGGCTAGGGTACATAGGGTAGCGTCGTCATCTCTGCGGGCTGGCTTGCTTGGTTGCTTGGTTTCTTGCCTTGGCCTGACGGGCCGATGCGTCGATGGATGCAAAACACGCTTTGTGTGAGTTGTTCATGGGTTGGGTCGTCACATCACAGCAACGGATGCCAGGGCAACCACGACATTTCACGACGTGAACAGGCAGTGCGATTGAAACTTTTATTCTGACGTACAAATTGTGCTACTCCTGCCATGACATGCTCCGAACGAGTTGAGCTACCCGTCTCACCACATTAAGCGTTCGGCAGTCCATGTCTTCAAAGAAAATTCAAAGGGCCTAGAAAAGCCCTCGTTCAAGCCAACGAGACTTGGCCCAATGTACACGGGAATATTATCCAGATCCTGCCCCGATTCCCAACATGCAATTACGCCTGGCGCCAGATTAAAAGAAATGCGGCCAGGTGCGAAGTCGGACGCAACACAGAAAGAAAAACGCGTCAAGGACAGTCCTGTCGCCTCAAGGAACATGCAGCATCTGATCTGCGCTTCAGGCTGGGCGTCTGCGCGGGCCCTTGATGCTCTTCATGCGGCCAAGGAAACCAGTCGGCTTGGGCTCGACGGGCGATGAAGTGCTGTCCGTAGTGACTGCTCGGTGCAGTGGGGCGCGGGGGGGCGAGTTCTGATCCCTGCTGGCTTCGGAAGCCTTGATCGAGGCACCCTTCCCGTCGTACGCCTTGGTGTACTCGTCGAAGAAGGGGTTGAGCTCGTTTGCCTTGTTCTCAGCAATGGCTCCAGCGCTGTAAGGGCCCTGCGGGCTGTTCAAAGCAGGGCTATAACGGGCCTCAGGGGAGGTTATGCGTGGAGCGTCGCCGGTTCGACGTGGCTGGGAGATTCCACGGAAGCGCTGGGCAATCGACTTCTTGCGGCCGAGTCCGTTAACCTCGTTCATTCGCTGCGTCTCCGTGTCTCGCTGGATGGCTGTGCGCGAAGCAGGCGCACCGTCGAGGAACGTCGAGGTTCCCAAACCGCGCGACTCCTCTCCGTGCACAATGTCCTCGCGGCCCTTGGCACTGAACTCGCCGGTGGGGACTACCGGCTTCTTCCACTCGGCCTCGGCGGTTCCAAAGTCGGTGAAGCCCTCTGCGCCCCTCCCGTGGATCCTGTCGAGGTCGATCTTCTGGTTCAGGGGTCCTGAGCCGCCAAGAGAGTTGTTTGCCGAGCCCACTGGGAAGGCCGACATGGGAGCACGCTGGTCCTTCTTCCGGTTGCGGTGAGGCTGAACAGCGTCATAGGGGCCGTCGTGGTGGATCATGCTGGGCCCGTAAATGCCCGTGACATCAAGCTTATCGATGAGATCCAGGCCTTGCGGCTTGCGAACTCGCTTGGTGGTGCTGCTCGACTTGACATCTCGAGAGCCCTCTCGCTCTCGGCGGCGCTCACGACGCCTTCGGTCCTCTCGCTCGCGCTCTCGCTCTCGATCGTACGAGCTCCTGCCAATGATGGACGACTCGGAGTTGCGTCGTGGGCGACGGTGGTCACGGTTCTCGCGGCGCTCGCGGCTATCAGGGCTGCTCTGTCGTGGCGGACGCGAGCTGGGTCCGCGGGTTCGGGGCGGCCCGCGGGGGTCGTCGCGCCGGCGTTCTCGCTGCTCCTCCTCGTCTGAGCGGCTTGGGCGGTGGCGAGGGCGGTCGGTATCGCTCCGGTTAGGGGCAGGACGGGGCGACTCCTTGCGCTTGGGCTCGTCATCGAAGGTCAGGTTCTTCTGTGTCAGAGCAGGATAGTTAGCGAATTGAGCCACAAAACGGTGAAAGCAGTCCATGGCGGTGGACGAGCGTGGACGAGCGTGAACAAGCGGGCGGTGCAGGCAGAGCAGGGCAGGGGCTTTTGTTTGCGGCGCTGAAGGTGCGATACAACATGCCAAGGGCGGGTATGACGCGTATGACGGGTAGGGGCAGGTGCTTGGAGGCACAGGACGGGAGGCAGACGGGAGGCAGACGGGAGGGCAGACGTACAAAGAGCTCTTCGGCGGCCGAGGTGCCAAAGGAGGTCTGCTTGGGCGAGGGCTTCATCGAGGCGGACATGTCGATGTCGGTCTTTTTGGCTTCCTTGTTGAACTCGGCCTCGAAGGTGGAGAGGAAGGGATTGCGCGACATGGGTCTGCTGCCGGAGCTGGAGCGGTCCTGGCTGGCGGGGGAGGCGAGGTTGGAGGGAGAGGGCAGGCCGGGCGAAGTGGCGTGGTGGCGGAAGGGGTTGTTGGAGGAGAGGTTGATGGAGAGGCCGGGCGAGGGGTGACGGTCTGCATAAAGGCGGGCGATTAGCGAAGGCCGGGAGGGATTGGCGTCACAGGTTGCGGTGAAACAAGGACTGATAGGGGGTTTACCTGGCATTGATGATTCGGCAAACATGTTGCTGGCGTTGCGCGGAAACCCTGCAACAGCGCCCAATTAGCGACAGGGGGCCGGGGCCGGGCGAGGATGCGACAGCTTGTCGACGGCTAGCAGTGACGTGCAGACCAGGGCCGTGGGCAGGGCACGAGTCGGTGGGCGAGGGATGCGCGGTGGTAAGACTGGCGATATGGATGGAGCTGGTGGGTTTGGCAGTGGGCAGCGAGGGGCGCTGCGAGGAGGGTTGGGGAGGAAGCGGGGCGCGTGTTTAATGGGCGTGTTTGAGCGCGGTAATTAGTGTATGCGACGTCTAGTGAATATGCAACACAAGGATGGGAGGCGGAAGTCGGCGAGGCGGCGCGCAGGCGAGCGTGCGAGCAAGGGCAGGCAGACGGAGAGCGGGCTGCAGGTTGCGGACTGCGGACTGCGGAGGATGGGGAGTGAGTAAGTGAGTGAGTGAGTGAGTGAGTGAGTGAGTGAGTGGGTAGGTGGGAGGACGAGAGTGGAGGAGAGAGCGAGCGAGGCTGAGGGTGAAGGTAAACGAAGGCAAGCGGGGAGAGGGGGCAGTACCTAGGTCTAAGTCGATTGACGGCGGCGCGCCAGGAGGTCAAAGACAGCAGACACAGGACACCGGACACACAGGCCCGCACGCGCGATAGATTAATTGGGCGACGACGACGACGACAACGCCGATGCAGACGCAGGAGCTACCGCTGGCACTGAGTCGGCGGCCACAGTCACGCGGCCGAGGGGTGAAGGCGCAAAGAGAATAGCACACCCTAATAACGGGCCCGAACCGAGCAGACGGCCCTAAAGCGATCAGAGGCGACTTGCAGGCCGCGCGCAATGAATCCTTTTGGCCCGCCCACCATGTCGGCCATGCCCGCCATGCATCCCAACTCGCTTTAGCTGCGGGGAAGGAGACCCTGACAAGACGCGTCCTGGTCCTGGTCCAGAGCCTCAGTCTGCGAAAAAGACGTCCGCCTACCTACTACCTGATCCCTAATTACATAGTAGGTACCAGCAATTGCACGCCCCAGCGGCACGCCCACCACGCCCACCACCACACCACCATACCACCACCATCACCTCCTCCACCATCCCCTCCATCTCCCCCATGGCCACACCACCCGCCGCCGCCGCCGCCGCCGCCCTCCCGCGCACCGGAGGCTACTCGCGCTTTGAGCTCGAACTCGAGGTCCGTCCTGCAACGTCATCCCCCCCTATTCGCCCCCCATTTAACACGCCCCTAGTTTGTCCAGTGCCTTGCCAATCCTGTCTATCTTAATTTTCTGGCCGCGCAGAAGCTGTTTGACAAGCCAGAGTTTGTCGCCTACCTCGGCTACCTGCAGTACTTCAGCGACGCCCGCTATGCAAAGTTCCTCAGCCACCCAGGCCCAACCCTCCGCGCACTCGAGCTGCTGCAGCAGGAGCGCTTCCGGCACGAGATCCTCGCCCCCGGCCTCATGTCCAAGCTTGTCGTCGAGGGCCAGCGGAATGCCGTGCCCCCCGGTCCCAAGCCCGAGTCCTGAACTAGCCCCATTCCGCGTTGTCTGGCCAGCCTCGTGCCCCCGTGTAGCCAGGAACATGTCCGTAGCGTACCCAATTTCCTAGCCTGCAGAGACAGACACAGACAGACCTGACAAGGCTCCGTCTGACAAGTGCACACTCGGCATCTTGTCCGCGTGCCACTGTACCATCAATCAATCCTGCCATGAACGCCCCCGTAGTCTCGCCTCTCGCCTCTCGCCTCTGCAGCCCCCAGCCGCCGCTGATTGGCCACGCCCGGCCCGCTCGACGCCCCACGTCACCGCCGCCGCATCATGCCTTGTCCTGCTGCCATCAAGGTGCTTGCTGCCCCTCCAGCAGCCGCCGCCCATTATTGCTCTGCCCCCGCCCACGATGCGCCCCGTCTCGGATGCAGAGAGGCATTGGCGCCAGCTCGACGACTTCCACTCCCTCACCGACCTCAAGGTCCACGTCTCGGCCCACAAGCACCCCCTCATAACGGCCGGCCTGCGGTCAGTCTGCTGGAAGGTCCGCACCCACCCCGCCCCGTGACACGCTGCCCCAGCTCATTCCTCCCCAGATCTTTCTCGTATTCAAGACGCTGGACCGCTCCTCGTGGCCCGTCCATCTCACCGACTCGCGCCGCACCTACGACTCTCTGCGCACCCACTACCTGCGCGCCATCCAACACCCCGACGAGCTCGAGTCGTCTGGGGACCCCCTCAGCGAGAATGACGAGGTACCTGCTCCTGCTCCTCCCCCTTCCCCAGCTCGCCCGCCAGAGTACTCCGGACGTTGACCAATACTAAGCTTTTCTGAAAGTCCCCTTGGGTAGCTCTCCGCGCCGACGAAGCCCTCCGCGCCGAAATCTTCCAAGACATCGAACGATGCATGCCAGACAATGTTTACTTCCGCCAGCCCGCCACCCAGAACATGATGCTCGACATCCTCTTTGTATGGTGCAAGATGCACCCAGACATAGGCTACAGGCAGGGCATGCATGAGGTGCTTGCGCCCTTGCTCTGGGTCATCGAGCGGGATGCAGTCGAAACCACTGTCACCCACTCGAATACAGACCACACCCTGGAGAACATCCTCGACTCGCGGTACATTGAGCACGACACCCACACTCTGTTCTCCCTCATCATGCGGACTGCAAAGTCTTTCTACGCTCCCGCAGACTCTGAGTCCGAGTCCAAAGACACGCCTATGCTTGTTCGCAGCTCCAAGATATTCAACACGTACCTGCCTAAGGTGGACCCAGAGCTGCACGCTCACCTGGTCAAGCTTGAGATTGTCCCTCAGATTTTCCTCTTGTAGGTCGAACCACTTTTTTCTCCGGCTGTGCTGACGGTTGCTAGGCGCTGGATACGATTATTGTTCGGTCGCGAGTTCCCGCTCGACTCGGTCTTCGACATGTGGGACGCGCTCTTTGCAATCGACTCGACGCTCGAAATGGTCGACATGATGTCCATTGCAATGCTTCTCCGCATACGCTGGGATCTGGTTGCAGCCGACACCAACGAGGCATTCGCACTGCTGCTGAGGTACCCCGAACTACCAGCCCCAGCCTATACTTTAATCCAAGACGCTCTGTACCTGCGGGACCACCTCACCCCACAAGGCGGCTCCGAGATCATCACACGATACGGAAAACCAGCACCGTCTATCGAGCCAGACGCGGCCCCAAGCGTCCGTGTCGCTTCGCCATCACCACCCGCCGCGCCGCTTCGTTCACGGCAGGGCATGGTCTCACCGAGGAGCTTCGTAGGCCAGCAGGGGGGCGGCATAGAGGCACTGCTTCAGGGTGCGGCGAAGAACGTGTTGGAGAAAGGATCACAGTGGGGCGTGGGCAAGGTTCTTCGAGACGCGGTCGGTGAAGTCAGGAAGAATGTCGAAGCTTACCAGTCAGGTAATGTCTCTGGTCAGGCGACACCCAACAGCAGACGCCCAGGTGTTAATCGTGGGTACTCGGTCAATGCTGCACAGAAGATCGAAGAGCTGGAGAAGAGGAATCAGAACCTAGGGAGGATGCTTGAGAGTGCTGTCGGCGAGCTCTGGGAACATCACCGGGAACAGAACGAGCGGCACAAGACAAACGGCGATGATAATGGATCAAAGCAAGCGATGGAGACGCTCAGCCTTGCCATCGCCAAGGTACAGTTCGTCCAGGTCTATCTCGACGATTCCACCATCCCCCTCCCAGTGGACGAGACAACCGAACAAGCCGCGACCGCGACTGCAGCCGCAACTCTTGCCGTCCCCAACCCGCTGTCATCTATACCCTCTGAGCGCACATCGAGCGCGCCGCCAACGACACACCCCACGCCATCGCGCTCAGCGTCAACGGCCACGAGCATAAACAAGTCCGCGCCCCTCAGCCCCCGAGCTTCCTCTCCGCCTGCTCCGGCTCCAGCAGCAAAACCGCTCGCTACCACCACCCTGTTGCCGCCTCCACGACCGCAACTCACCTCATCGAACTTCTCTTGGATGCTGGGCGAGGAGTCGGCGTCGTCCAACTTTGCATCAGGCACAGCACACTCGACATTCGCATCTGACGAGAAGCGGCGTATGAGAGGGAAAGGCTTCTTGTTCGGCGAAGACGATGACGACGACGAAGTCAGCAGCAAGGACGGCAAGAGACACAGCGTGGGCGGCAAGAGCGGCAAGAGCGGCAAGAGTGGCAAGAGCGGGAAGGGGGCAAAGGGGAAGCACGTAGCCGAGGCCGAGGTAGAGGAGGAGGTGATTGATCTCGAGGATGTTGGGAAGCGCGGGGTCATATAGGAGGGGGGAGCGCGACGGCGACAAACGAGCAGGCCGTACGCCTACACATCAGACAAATCTCACGCCGCACATGCACCGTAGTCACATGGCATGGCATCACATCACATCACGTCACGTCACGGAGCAAGCACAGTCGGGGAGCGTACGCATGATCATTGCCCTATCCCCATGCATGCCCATGCCAAACGTGCAGCAACCGTAGTCGGTCCATCCACCCAGGGTTATCCAGGCACATGCACAGCAGTCATCCCTTAGGCCAAGCATCGCATCGCACCGTATCGTATCGTCTCATATCGTTGGCGACAGAACCGACAGACATGACAGACCTGGACAGCACGGCGTCAGCACTTTTGTCTGATGCAGACGTGGCAGAAGACTCACACTTATTTGCCGCAGTTGCAGGCACCCTGAGCGCAGCCGCAGTCGGCGCACGTGCAACCAGCAGTTCCGCAGCCAGGCATCTTGTGTATGTGGTGGTGGTGGTGGTGGTGGTAAAAAAGGGTGAAAGTGTGTGAAGGATGGTTGAGTCGTGGATGATGGTTCAAGAGAGAGAGGCAGATGGAGGGGCACGGCGGGGTTTTATAACCCCTCTACTACCCTACCCTACCCCCCTCCCCTTCTTACCCTGTGTCCCACTCCACTCCACTCCACTCACTCCACTCTCACCACACACACAAACACATCTCCCGCGCGCACCCCCTTCGCGCCCACCGATAGGTCCCTAGCCCCCAGCTCCCAGCCGCCGTCGCCGCCAGCAGCCACCGCCGCCGCCCGCCCGCCCGCCAGGGTCCCACTCGGGCTGTGCTGCTGCTGGTGAGGCGCCCGCCGCGTGGTGCTAGTGCGGTGCGTGGGCTGGGCTGGGCTAGTGAGCAAGTTCCGTGGGTGCGCGCGTGAGGCTAGGCTTGTTTCGGGGCCGCCTCGTGGGGAGGGGGGCGAGGGGTGTGAGCGTGAGGGGAGGGATATGGGTTTGCTTGCTTGGTTGGTCGGGTTGGTAATAGGGCAGGACGGCGGGACCGCTGTCAGTTGTGCGTTTGGACGGGCGAAGAGGGGGAGAGGTGGTGCGGGGAAGGGGCAGGGCAGGGCAGGGCATGCTGTGCGCTGCGCTGCGCTGCGGGCTGGGGTTGGTGTGCACGCTGAGGCAGGTAGGTAGGTAGCCATAGCAATGATTTCTGCCTATTCTAACTAACTCTTCTGCAGGACAAGTCTTGGATAAACTTTTCTATGCCGCAGCCTATAGCTACTTATTGTGGTTGTACGGGCGCTGCAGGACTGACTGCCTAGGTAACTAGATGGGGTTGCTGCTGCGCCAGAGCCCTGCAGCACCCGCCCGCCCGCCTACCACGAGCATGCTGGAGAACGTGCAACGCAACGCAACGCAACGCAACGCAACGCGACGCAACGTAACTGAGGGGGTTTCTGCCGTCATTGTACAGGTGGGCATGCTTGCTGTTCCGCCGCCGCCGCGCCAATACGCCACCGTTGGCTGCTTGGCTGCGGGGCGTGGGGTGAGCGCGTGTACGCTGTCTGATATAACTAGCTGCGAACAAGTGACAGCTGCCTGTCGCAGAGTCGAGTCGAATCCACTGCCGACTTGGGTGGTGGTGGTGCTGGGGATAGAGTAAGGCCACGTGAGCATAGTCCTTCCATCTACCGCCGCCCGCTGTTCATCAGCTCAATCAGGCCCTCCGCGGCGTTGCCCTTGACCACGTTGTTTGCGAGGTCGCTGTCTTGGAACGCTCGCCCCTTCAATCTCTGCAGTCGGTCGTGTTTTGATTCGCCACCTTGGCCACTTGTGCTCGCATCCTGCCCATACTCGTGCTCGCTGGCCTGCGCCTGCTTGGACGTTGGCGTCGCGCTGCCCGGCTCCCGTTTGGATGACATCAGCTGCTCTGGTGACGACGACTGGAACGGTGCGGCGGGGGGCGAGGATCCAGGATGGTAGTCGTGTATCGTGCGTGAGCTCACTGGTGCAGCCTCTGTCGGGGGCTGGAACTGAATGGGCGCAGGGCCCAAGGCTGAGATGGGGCGGAATGGGTCAAGATTCGCTTTCACAAAGACTGGGTCGCGCCGGGGAGACGACACGGTAATGTCTGGCACGCGGCTTACCGATTCCGCAAAGGACGTTAACATGGCCGCGTCGGGGCCGTCTGACGATGACGATAGTTTCGTCTCCCAGGTCGAGATGATGTCTGAGCCGCGTTTGCTGACTTGGTTGGTCTTGACCTTGTAGGTAGCAAAGTTGAGACGGGTACGCAGGAGCTGAGCGCGGGACTTCTTGCGGTCGAGGGAGGGTGTGGATGTTGGGGGGAGGTCGTGCTGGCTCTTTTGGCTCGCGCACAAGCCGTAGTTGACAAAGTCGGAGAAGGACTGGTTGCTGGTCTGCGAGTTTGGGATGGGCTCAAAGTCACGCTCTGGTGTGGGTGTGTTGCGTTCGGTGGGCGAGCCAGGGACGAGAGCAACGGGCATGTTGTCCTAGTCTGTCAGTGACGTGTAGGCGGCCCGAGCTGATGAAGCTAATTACCGTCTGCTGCTGCATGGCGGCGGCTGTCAGCTGCGTCCCCGCATGTGCAAGCGGCGCATCGCGTCGGCGCGCAATCATTTTGGCGCGCTCCATGCTCTCAATGCCGTCGACCTCGGTGATGGAGCGCTTCCGGCCCATGTAGAGCGCGTCGGGCGCGGCAAAGTTCTCTTTACCAGCAAGCATGCGAGGTGGCTGCGTCGGCTTGAGCGGGCTGTGGGGTCGGGCGGCTTGGGACGAGATGAACGTCTTGGACTGTTTCGAGGGCGTGTTGATAGCTCTGGGGGTCAAATCCCCCAAGGCGCGTCGCGAAGGAGTCTTGGAAGGGCTGTGCTGGGTCGCCATGTCTGTGGGGTGGTGTTGTCTGCGGGATATGTACGCGTTGAGATGGGATGGGACGGATGGAGCGCGATAGCCGCGGCGCGCCAATTGCAGGTGATGTAGCAAGAATGGAGAGGAAACCAGACGTGCACCTGTCTTGCAGAGGAGAGGCAGCAGCGAGCAACGACCAGCGACCAGCAAGCAAGGAGGCTAGGGATTTGGGTGTTGTGGTGGGACGTGTGGGCGCGTTGGGGTTGGGGGGTGGGCGCTGGACGTCGAGGGCCATTGCTGGGCCATGACGGCTGACGCGACTACACGCGCCAGGGTCTGCTTGGACAAGCGTCGCTGGTCTCCACACTCGCGTCTGCCCGTCGCCAACAGCACGTCGCTATTCTATTGTTATTGCCCATTTGACGTTTGACGCCTGTTCCTGTCGACTAGTCAGAGCCTCCCTTTCATCTCATCTCATGCCCGCTGCCCAGCATCCATGTCCTGCCGACACTAGTTGGTTGCTGCCACCAGCACAACCCAGGCCCGCCGCCGCCGCATCCGCTTCCGCTACCAGCCATGCATAATCCCATGTACCCACGGGGCCTGCCATGTCCGCCTGTCTGCCTACTGTCTACTATTCACTGCCCACCGTCTGCGTACCGCCTGCTGTGCTGGCTGTACTCGTGAGGCCCCGCCGTCGCTCCTCCCTCACCGAATAGCCCGCCTACCCGACCTACTACAGAGCCGGGTTCCGCAATAACGTCATATGCTGCCACCCTCCGTGTCTTGCATTCCACATCCCTTTCTCCCGCCTCCAGCTTAACTAACCACCCCCCTAAGCCCTAACCGCTTTCCCGTCTGTTGGCATCATGAAGGGCTTATTCCAGAAGGCCAGGGCCGAATTCAAGGGCGCCGTCCAGCGTAACCAGCAGCCCCAGGCCGATCCCAACCAGCCTCCTGCACCAATGCATAACCAGCCTGCCAGCATACAGACCCCAGGCACCCTCGACATACTCAGATATCGCTACCACCATGGTACCAATCTGGGTTCGGTTTATGTCATGGAACGCTGGCTTCAATCCTCTCGCTTCCCCGAAGGCGCTGAAGGTTCCAGTGAGCTGGCGCTCGTCAAGGCCTGGGTCGACAGGGTCGGCATCGACGAAGCCCGGAACATATTCGAGGGTTGTTGGGCCAATGCCGTGACGGATGATGATCTGAATTGGCTGGCCGACAAGGCAAAGTGCACTACGATCCGCCTGCCTGTTGGCTACTACAATCTTCCTGGACCAGACTTCACCAGCAACACCCCGTTCGAGCCTTATGCCCAAGTATACGTAAATGCGTGGGAAAGTATCCGGACTCTAATCCATCGTCTGCGAGCACGCTCAATAACGGTTCTGTTCGATCTGCATGCTCTGCCTGGCGGTGCAAACGCGCAAGAGCACTCGGGAACCAACAGTGGGCGCGCTGATTTCTGGTCGTCTGAGGAGAATCGTAACAAGGGTACTCAATGTGTCAGGTTCATCGCTCAAGAGGCCCGTTCTGGCTTGGACATTGCAGGAATACAGCTAGTCAACGAAGCTGAGTGGAATTCCGAACGCATGTACGAGTGGTACGACGAGGCAGTCGCTGCTGTATCTGCCATCGACTCGAGTATTCCAATCGTCATCTCCGATGGATGGAACCTCAAAAAGGCCATCGACTACTCGCTCCGCAAAAACTCGGTCTACATCGATCAGCCGACATGTCCAGTCGTCATTGATACACATTACTATTGGGCCTTCACAGAAGCAGACAAGCAAAAGTCGCCACAGGACATCATCAACGAGGTTCCATCTAAACTTGCCCAGCTTGACCAAAAGGACGGTTCTGTCATTGATCGCGGCGCTGTCCAGACTATTGTCGGCGAGTATTCGTGTGTTCTGACCGAAGACTCGTGGGCAAAGCGCGGTGATAGTTCCAAGAAAGAGCTCGTCACACAGTTTGGTCAAATGCAGAGCAGAAGATACCAGCACCGTGCGGGCGGAAGCTTCTTCTGGACTTGGAAAATGGATTGGATGCCGGGCGGAGAATGGGGTTTCCAGGCGCAGACAGATGCAGGCAATATTGTGCCCCCCAAGCACGCTTTTTTGAGTGAGCAAGACAAGTCAGCGCTGCTCGAAAGAGCTCGACAGGAGCAAGACCGCCGTTTGCACGAGGCAATGCAGCAACACGTGGATTATTGGTCCAACACCGATCCTCATGGTACCTACGAACACGACAAGTATGAATTTGGCTGGAAGGTAGGGTACCAAGATGCTTTGGCGTTCTTCCAAGGGCGAGGCACTCCGGGTGACAGGATCGGCATGTTGGAGCTATGGGTTCTCAAGAGAGTCAGAGAAAGCGGATACCGAGGAGGCTTTACATGGCTGTTTGAGCAAGGTGTCCGAAAAGGCATTCAAGACTTTTACGCTGCGGTTGGGATTTAGATGTCGGTCGTGTTGCAGGCCTCGATGAGGTCTCAATTGTCGCTACGACAACGTCACCAGATTCCTCACACGGAATGCTCCAAGATGATTTCATCGCTATCCCAACCTCTGGAAATGAACAAAAAAGGCTATCAAGCTGTCTCATCATGACTGCATTTGATAGAATCGGCCTACCTACAATCAATCATCAGTCGTCAGAGAGCATTTGCACACATTGCTTGACGTTCTAACATGTTCTCTCTGGCCTCTTATTTTAACAGTACAGGCTATAGCCAGGTGATCAATACCGAGACGCAGGTCGAGAATCCATCATCACCGCAGACTTGCCGCAAGCCATACCAAGCATACTGCGAGACTGAGGTCTCATCCCGAACCTCGACCCCAGACTCCTTGATTCCTCGCCCTCTGAACACGACAAAAACCCGAACCCGCCAACAAGCCATCAATAGCAGCGCGAGCGCGAGCAAGAGCAGAAGCACGAACAAGAGCACGAGCAACGACGGCACACGATGGCCCGACCTACAAGCATCCCAATCGAGCCACTTCCCCCCAGCAGCGCACGATGAATGGCGGTGCGAAAACGCACATGTCCCCGCATCCATGCAATACAAAAGGGAGAAGAGAGTTTACGAGAACCGGACGGCGTCGCTGCGCGTCACTGTGTCGATGAATCAGTACCCCAGTGTCCCGCGCAGCAGTCACCCGACGGTACCGGTGGCGGCGCCGATCTCGATGCAGATGCCGGTGGCCGGCTACGCGAGGGTGTGCCAGCGTGCAGAGCAGAGGCGGGTGAGTGAGGTTGTGCGGCGGAAGGATCAGTGGGGGTTGGCGCTGCGGGAGGAGGGGGAGGGGGAGAGGGAGAGCGGTGGTGATAGTCGTGGTGGAGCAGTGGAGACGGACGTGGAGACGGGTGTTAACAAGTCGCGGCCTCTGCCGGCTTTGCCAACAGAAGAAGAAGAAGAAGAGTACACGGAGATTGAGATCGGAATCGGAGCGCAGGAGTCAAGCATCGATGTATCCGCCAAACAAGCCTGCACGCAAGGAGCCACGCGGCGCGACAGCCACGGCGCGAAGCTCATGGCGTCTGCATGCCCTTTCCCACCGTCACCTTCGTCGCTATCGCCATCGGCCTCCTCGTCACCACAGCACCGCGCCGCACACCCATCACATACACTCCCCAGCCCCAGCCCGAGCAGACCCAAAGAACCCACTCCAGACGCCGCCCACCGCCGCACCCTCCCCAAAGACGCACAACTCCCCTTCCCATTCGGCCAGCGCCCACCCGCGTGCCTCGACCACAACCACGCCCACCTGCTCCCCCTTGTCCCCACCGCCGCTGCCACGACCATCAGAACCCCGTACCTCGACAGGCCGCTCCCGCCGCTGCCCGTGTGCGCAGAGACTACGTCGCTGCGCGCTGGGCCCCGCCAGCCGCCGTGGGGGTCGCTCGATCGGCTCGGGCGGCAGCGGCAGACGCGGCGTGATTGGCGGGCGCGGGAGCAGGCGTGGGTGTATCGTGCGCGGAGGGCGGGGGTGGGAACGGGAGGAGGAGGGTGGGGGTGCGCTGGAGACGCGGTCGGGGTTGGAGCGGGAGCTGGAGCTGGGGTCGGTGCTGCGGCGGCTGTTGATGGCGTCGAGGCTGTGGCGATGAAAGCCGAGGTTGAAGGGTTCCGGGCACAGATTGTGCGCGTGTATCCGGATATGCTGTTTGATGGGAATGCGGGCAAGGGCGGGAGAGCGTGTTGCTGTGCTGTTATGTGAGTGCGGGTGAGTGCGGGTGAGTGGGTGAGGGTAGTGTGTGCGTATGCGGAGGATGGTAGAGCAGAGGAGAATAGAAGAGAGCAGAGCAGAGCAGAGTAGAGGGGGAAGAAAGAAAAAGGGTATCCATTTTGCAGATTATCGTGACAAGGTAATACAACACCCGACGCCTGATTTGCATTCTCTGTATGCATGCTCCTGTATGTGCGCTCGCTGATCCAAACTCGACGTGAAAAGTAACATGCATCAATGAATCTTGTCCACTCTCTTCTTGGCAATGCGAATCTTGCCGTCGACGCGCTCGACGTCTTCTTCCAGTAGGCCCAGCATGGCGTTTTGCACGACAATCTCCTCGTTGATGGCAACGCCCATTTGGCGCATGCGGGCGACGACCTTGGTCAAGTCGATGAGATCCTCGTCCTGCTCCTCCATGATCTGCTGCTGCAGCTGCAAGACACCCTGGTTGTCGAGCTCGCGGGTGCGTTCTGTTTCCGGGGCAGGCCCGCCGAGGACGCGGCGCGACGAGGGCTTCGAGGCGCCCTTGAAGAGGCCGGCTTTTTGCTCGGCCGTGACGGCCGCCGACGATGTCGAAGGCGTCGAGGCCGACGAGGTGCCGCTCAGGGCGGCCTTGACGGCCATGGTGTTGAGAACCGACTCGAGGCCGTCACGCTCCTTGCGGGCGGCGCTGATCATGTCGCGGCGGCGGCGGACCTCGCCGTCGCCCAGTTTCTCGCCGCTCCATTCGTCGGATGAGGCGCCACTCAGGCGGCGCAGGCCCTCGTCGAGCGAAGATAGCAGGGTACCGGCGCGGACAAGGCTCTTCTTTGCGCTGGCGGCGGCCTCGTGCTGGGCCGTGGCAGCCATGGCCTGCTCGCGCGCGGTGAGGCAACGGCGGGCGTCCTGCAGGGCCGACTTGACCTGCTGGTGCTTGTCGAGCCAGTCGGAGCTGTCGCGGACGCGGTCCTTGCCAAACTGGCTGCCGGCAAAGGCGGCGGGCTTCTTGGAGGCGGCGTCGTCGTCGAGGGCGAGGAAGGCGCGGTAGGGGGTAGCGGTGCGCCAGCGGGCGTCGTCGGTGGCCTCGATGGCGCGCAGGTAGGCCTCGAGGCCCAGGCGGCGCTTATCGATGGCATCGGGCGAGGCGACTGTGTTGCCGAATCCAAGGAACCCCCACGACTTTGCGGGCAGCGCTGCGGGGGGCGCGGCGCCTACTTGGGAGCGCAGGGCGGCATCGAGGGCGGCAAAGTGCGAGTAGCGCTTGGAGACGGTCGACGAGGGCCGGGGGAATGGGGGCTCGATCTTGATGGTGTACTCGGTGTAGGGCTTGCCGCTCTCGGGGGTGATTGTGTGGGCGCTGGGGACGGAGAGCTTGAGGGGCGCCATGGCGGGCTACGAGATGCTTGAGAGACAGAGGCAGAGGCAGAGGCAGAGAAAGACACGGAGCAATTTACATGGAGAGGAGAGGAGGCAGAGCAAATGAATATGATTGTCAAATGTCGGCCTTGTCGGCCATGGCCCATGACATGACGTGTGATGCATCCCTTGCGCAACAACACAAGTGATCCCGGCTAGGCGGGACTGGGTTAGCCTGTAGGAGCCGTCCGCGCTAGGCCCAATCCATCTGCATGCTCTCTCCTCCTCAGCTGCCTACTACGTACAAGCTCAACGTCAGGCCAGCTGCCTCAACTCCAAACGGCCTTCGGTCCTGACGCCTCAACTCACTAGACAGCATACACATGAAAGAATACAGCCCATCTTCTTCTGTCTGCATTGTCGATTCATCATGGCCCCATCTCACTCGTGGCTGGCCGCCCTTCTAGCTACCCTCGTCTCAGCCCAGTCCTGCTCTGACCCTGCTTCGCCCCTGCTCCATCTCCTTGACCCTCCCTACGACAACTACCTCTACTCCGACTGCCATTCCAGCTCCCATGTCATCATCACAAGCCCTTTGCCCAGCAGTGATCTAGACGTCGTCCGACCGCGACTGCTTGTAGCTTGGCCTGCGGGCAACAGTGGTATCGTCGCATACTTCAACGCACTGAATACTCAAAATAGCACCCTCGGGATTGGACTGGACAACTCCACCACCACCCAAGAGCCGCTGGTTGCCATATACGAGCCCGTTCAGGATCAATCCCCTCGTGTGGGCATCTCGGGAACAATCACATTTGACGCGCCTGCTTCTCTCAAAGACCCCGTACTCGGTAGTATTCGCTCAATTCGAGACTTTGTCGAGGGCGGTGGCAACTTGGACCCAACCGTACAGGGCGATCTCCGCTTCTCACAGTCTGACAATGGCGGCGCCTCAATCAACCGCACATGGCTCGACAACGTTACAACCACCTACCTCTCTTTTGTCCCTCTGAAAGATGCTCAGAATGTGGTACTCAATGACACCATCATCACGTTTGGGTCGGGCTCTTACCAGTGTGAGTCGAGTCACATGCAATACTTGAACACAGCATGCCTCATACTGACTGCGATTCTAGTCAACGCCTCTTTCGACTATCCCCAGCTTCACCAACTTACTCCATCCGAAGTTCTCAACCAACAATCTGCAGACCTCATCTCACAAAACCCAGACCAAACCACGTCGCTGTCTTTCCTCTCCTACGACTCCAAACTACTTGCTGGTACATGGCGCTTCTTGACCTACTTTGGTCGCGACAGCATGATTTCAGCCCTCTTACTTCAGCCCATCCTCAGTCAGGGCGAGGGCAGCGCTATCGAGGCAGTTATTAGCGCAGTCCTTGAACGGATCAATCGAACAGATGGGACAGTCTGTCATGAGGAAGTGCTTGGAGACTACGCAACGTTGCTCAACCTCAAGGACGGCCTCACCTCCACAGAACCGCGTTGTGACTACAAGATGGTCGACACCGACTATCTCCTCCCCATCCTTATGAAAAACTATTTTGTCGATTCAGAGGTTGGTCGCCAGAGAGTTGGGGCCTTTTTCAACACGACTGCCACCTTTCTGGTTGAGAACACTGGCCTTACATATGCCGAGCTGGCCGAGACGACAGTCTCGAAGATCATGAACGCCACTGCTGCATTCGCAGCAGATGGTGGTCAGGTCAAAGAGAACCTGATCCATCTCCGTGAAAACGAACCTGTGGGCGAGTGGCGCGATTCAAACGGCGGCTTGGGCGGTGGTCGTATCCCTTACGACGTCAATGCCGCCATCGCCCCAGCTGGACTTCGAGCAATCGCCGCACTCAGCCGTGCAGGCTTCTTCACAGCCCACCCCGACTGGAACGAGTGAGTTGCCTTCTTGCTTACCAGTCGCCCCCTCTTACCCAACGACAACTAACACAACCCAGAACCGCCGACAAAAACGCTCTGGTCTGGGAAGACGAGTCACTTCGCTTCTTCCAAGTCACCGTTCCCCAATCCGATGCAATTTCCTTGGTAGACAGCTACACAACCACAACCAACGCCTCCTTCCCTTCCAACACCGCCGCCATCACCTCCGACATCACCTACTACGGCGTGGCCCTAGACGGCGCCGCATCAGCACCCCAAGCCAACTCATCCTCCTCCTCCTCCGTAGTCCCCATCATGAACACGGACGACTGCTTCCGGCACTTCCTCCTGAATACGACCAACCAGCGCCAACTCAGCGCCTTCCTCAGCCAGACAGCCGACCACATCCTCGCACCGTTCCCCGTCGGTCTAGCAAGCGACGTGGGGCTATTCGTCGCGAACCCAGCGTACGCCGCCAACGCCGACTTTGCAAACGGCTTCTCGCGCACGGCGTACCACGGCACCGTCGTCTGGAGCTGGCAGCTGTCCATGATGGCAGCGGGTCTCGCGAGGCAGCTCGCGAGGTGCGACGCTGGCGAGACTACGTCCTCTACTACTCCCCCTGGTACGCCCATGCCCTCGCTCTCCCTCTCCCTCTCCCTGCGCGCCCTCCTCGGCGTATCCCGCCCCGCGTCTCCGCTAACGCATTCACCTGCCTCTGCAGACTTCTGCGCCGACGCCTCCCTGCATGCCAAAATCATCGCCGCTTACGACCGCCTGTGGGACCTCATTGAGCAGAATACCCCCCAGCTGAGCAGCGAGGTGTGGTCTTGGACGTACGATGATAGCGAGGGTGGCGGCTTCCGCGTCGAGCCGCTGGGTGCCCTGACGGGAACGGAGAGTAATATCAGGCAGCTTTGGAGTTTGACGTTTCTTGCTGTGCGGAGGGAGACTTTTGGGGGCGCGTGAGGGGGGCGGTGGAGAGAGAGGGGTGTGATGGAATGGTGGCGGCACTGAGGGGTGGGTGTGATTATGGAGATGCAGTGTTAAGCTGATACTTAATTGTACAAAAAGACCAAAAGCGCGTAGTTTGTGATTCGAGTTGGATTGGTAGAAGTTGGAATCCGTATTGCTATGCTATAAACACAAGATAAGTATAGTAATTGGGAAGCTTCTATAGACACAAGGACAAGCAACCCCATCATTACCTAGTCTACTGCGGACGACGTATCAAATATTCGCTTTTCAAAACACCCACCACCACACACGCGCACAAACATACTACAATTACTCCACTCTATACACCCGGCATGCCCAGCCAGGCGCGAAGCTGCGGGATGCTCCTCGGCAGGAAGTAGACGGTATACAGTCCGACAAACGCAACCAACAGACCCGTGAACTTCTCAAACCACGTGTGGAAGTACGCAGCCGTCATGAGCAGCATCCACCACATGAGCGCAGCAACGCCGAGGGCAAACTTGACGCCCCTGGCCGTGGCCTCGCCCTCTACCTTTGCGGGCTCCTTTTCGACCGCAACAGACGCGACCTTTCCGTCGGGCAGCGTAATCAGGCGGCCGTCGCGCAGGCCCTCGACGCGCGTAAGCGCAGGCAGGAACTCGCACCACAGCAGCGACGAGCCGAGGATGAGCAGAAACACGTGTCCGCTGATGTCGTGGCCGCCCTTCCAGCTGCCGCCGACGGCCTTGCACGTCGCGGCCGTGATGTACTCGCGGGCGTCGCTCATATCCTCGCGCGCAGCCGGGTCCCGCAGCACCTCGCACACGCCGCCCGTGAACATGAAGCCACGATCGATGAGCGGCGGGCCGAAGAACCACTGCGTCACAAACACCCACCACGTCGTGACGGCCGCATACCGCAGCACGGCGCGCAGCCGCCGTGCGCTCGCCCCCGCCCCGAACCCAGGGTGCAGCACCACCAGCATGGCGAACGCCGCCGTCGTCCAGAACCACCCGACCTTGACAAAGTAGACGTTGAAGATGTTCTTCTTCTGCGCAAAGTAGCTCGGCGCGTACTCGGGCACGTGGGATTGTGAGTCAGCAGAGTACGGCGCGCCGCGCGTCGCGGGTGAGAGCGTACTGAAGATGCTGCCGAGGAGGAGGGTCGCGGGGTAGATGGAAATGAGCTGCGCTTCGAGCCGCGTCGGGAGGTACGGGGAGCGTCGCGCCGACGATGTTGGAGGCCGCGGCGTGGTGTTGCTGCTGGCGGCGGCGGCTGCGCTGCCGTTCGTCTCGACAGCCGTGTATACGTGCTTGCGTCGTTCAGCCATGGTCGGTGATGCGGACCTGAGAGAGTGCTACACTAGAATGCCGAGGGTGAAGATGGGTATGCTGCTGGCAGAGGCATGCGCTGTAGAATCGGGCGTGACGTCGTGGCAGTCGGTTGTGTGTACCTAGAGGAGTTTTGGCTACCGATGACGTTGTGTGGCTAGTGCCGCTAGCCATTTTCGATCATACACCATGTACCCTGACTCTGCCCAAGTCGAGGTTCTAGTACCGCAAGCTGTGTTAACATCGTTTGGCACACTTGATCAATTGAGAACTTGTGCAAGATAATTGAACTGTTTTTGGTAGATATCGTTATCTGAACATGGTGCCATGTCTCCATCGTGGATGCTTTTCATCTGGCATCTCGTCGCTCGTACAATGCGTTCCTACACCCAACCAAAGAAAAAAGACAACTCCAAGCACCGTGAGGTGAATCCATGCCGCTGTAAATCAAAGCTGACGACCTGCAAATACAAAATGGTCCAACGTTTTCCAGAAACCGACCACGAAACAGAAGATGCCGAAATTAATAGAATGCTTGCCGGGAAAAGTCCAGCTCGCCGCATCGGTGCCAGCCGTTGAACGAACATGGGTATCGTCTTTGAAGTCAGTCCAAGTCCGTACGCCAGGAAAAGATTCGACGCAGTTTAGAACGACTTGATTCCAGACGTTGTCGAACCTCTTCTCTACGCAGTCGCAAGCGAACTGAGTATTCCCGCTTCCTCCAGATCCTTTTGGATCACAACCGCCGGGAGGGCATTCAGAAATCATCCTCGCGCACTGTATCGACCGTTCTCATCAACTCTGGCGCCATCCTCCACCCATTCCCGAGCCCGGCGGCGCAAAATGTGAGTTCCCGCCAAACGGCGTCCTCAGGTTGGGCATGCCAAGACTAGGGTCGATGAAAGATTGAGACCATTCCTCCTGGTTCAGTAAATCATCAAACTGAATATTCTGTCCGGGAATGCTGTGCAGACTTGGACTGCCAGAGTGGAGTGGGTAGCCTCTCGGTGCCTGGGCGCCCTGCATGAGGTACATGGGTATGCCGCCAAAGAGCTGGGCCTCGCTTTCGTGACGTCGCTGGAGTCCAGGAGGCATAGTGCCGGGAGCAAACCCCGCAGTGTGCGACTTCATATCAATGTCTGGCGCCGAGTGAGGAATGCCAACCGCGGAAGAGTCAAGCCTGCGTTCGAAAGCCTGGTGTTGCTTGCTCTCAAAGGTAGTCATGGGCTGATTTGGATAAGCCAGAGGGTCGGCAGACGGGAACATGATGGTCGAGATGTCAGAGAGCGGTCCGTTAATACCATTGGAATCCGGGAATGGGTTTGTAAGAGGCGTGGGTGGAAAGGATGATCGCTGCTGCGGAGTGTGTGTCGGCGGCATGCTGTATCCCCCTAGGCTAGCGTTAGACGAAGATGGCGTGAGACCAGGCACTCCGTCGAAAAAGTCCGTGCTGGATGATGACGGCGAGTTGAATGAAGAATCCAATCCGAGGTTCGCGAAGTGAGTCTGGGAAATAGGTAGCGATGGACCCATGGCGGTGCGCTTTGCATCAGGCAGGCTTTCGGGGAAGGTGCTGGCGCGGCGTGGGATGGTAAGGTCGTCATCCTTTAACAGCTGTGATCGCGATGTGAAGAGCTGCGGCGAGCTCTCTTGACGGCGTTTCCTAGACTCCACGAGCTCCCTCCCCTGTTTGACAGCTTCAGGTAGTCGGGCGAACATTCCCTAAAAGAAACAGTCAATACATGATTGTGTGCTGATAAGCTGAGTCAGGAACTTACATTCAGCGCGGAGCTGCACCTTTCGGCTGCCATGCTCCGCTTGGCGAAGTATGCCAACACCTCTTTGCCTTCAGCCGCATCTCGGAGCAACTCAAGGCTGGTAGGGCTGTGCGGGTTTTCCAGTACAAAGTATAATATGGAAACAATGGCGAAAAAGGTTGTGTACATGGAGAACCAGTAGGCTCCAGCCAGCAAGCCCCGTCGGCGCATCTCGCTGGTAATGTGGATGATGTTGCGAGAGACGCTTACACAAGCAGAAGCACACGCAAATGCCCGTTGATCGATGTTGTTGTCATTTTGTGACTGTGACACATAATGCAGGAACGGACGGTACAGTAGGAGCTGGGCGTGTCCAAAAGCCATGCGGAGAAGCTGCTGTACTCTGTGTGGCTGTTAGATGGGTTTCTTTGCCTATTCTGGGAAATTTACCTGATGATGATGTGTGGTGCGTCGCCACCTGGCTTGAGTGCCATGGGCAGTTCATCCAACCATCTTGCCAAGTCCTGTTCAAGCTCTCGGATTTTGGAATAGCTGACCGAGTAGGTGACCGAGTCTTTGCCGCCGGATCGGGTACCCTTTGTTGGATAGACGTATTTGCAGATCTTGGCCAGCACATTGACGATACGGTTATGGGCGTTGAAGGCGGACATGACAGATATAGTGCTGCTAGGCATGGGCAGAATTTCTGTCTCTGTGATGAACTCGTCGTCGATCTCAAGCGGGTATTCTTGGTCAATATCCTCATCCTCAAGGAACCGCGGCAGCCCGAGCATCGCCCCAACGTACGTATCCATTCTGCGAATGACCCAAAACAGACGCTTGCGGGTCTCGGACTCGATCGGGGTGAAGTTGGCGTTGAAGGAGCGGTGCAATCCCATGCGCAAGGCCGATCGAAGGGCGACTCCAATGTACGCGTAGCATGTGCTGAGCTTGGCTGACGACTGTAAGAATTGAATCATGAACACGATGGCCTGGAGGGAGGTGAGGTCTCTGCAATCTGTGATGTCGAGGAGTTGGCGGGATGCCTTGAAGTATCGGAAGCTGTATGGCATTAGTTTGTATTCTCGGTGGGGTTTGGGATCTCAACGCACCCTTCGTCGACGAGTGCCTCGTAAGCGTCCTTGTCGAGGTCTTGGTCGCCCTGCGAGAAGAGTTTGCCTAGAGAAAGGACTGCGTAGAACAATGGCAGGAAGCTGTTTTCGGCGTCTCCGTAGCTCTCCGGGAGCGTGTCGTACAGCTGATCAAGCTGTTTGTAAAAGGTGGGGAGGTGCACGACTCTCAGCATAGCACTGGCATCGATGATGGCGTTGTCGCATAGGGTTCGGGCATCTTCCTTGGTGGGAAGGGTTGTGGCTGAGGGGAGCGTGTGTGTTGAGTTTGCCGGTGACTGGGCGGATTTGGGAGAGGGAGGATCGAGCGACATGTTGCGGTACTTGAGCGATGGCGACGAGTCGGGCGGTACTTGGAACATGTCTCCAAACTGTCGCAATCCCCTCATGAAGCTCAGGCCCGACGAGTGGCCGTGGTAGTCCCATTTGCCGTCCTCGTCCAAGTCGAGCTGGCCTGTGGCTTTTACCATGGCTTCGAGGTGCGAGTCCTGGGGCTCTTCGGGCGACAGGCCGGGTTGGTGTTGGTGTTGGGTTAGGCGAGGGTCGGTGGGCAGCATGGGCGGGCGTGGCGGTGCTGCGACGGGCAGCTGCGGGAGCAGGCCGCTCTGAAGGTGGGCATCGATACTGGGGTCATTAAGGTCGACGGTGGGGAAAACGACGTGCAACAGGGCTTTTGCACGTTTGAGCTGGCTCTCGAGGGCTTCAATGTACTGGGGGGTTGCATTTCGTCTACGGTTGGACGGCTGGTCGTAGGTACTATGGGAGCGTCAGCAAAGCGGCGGGCGGGCGGGCAGGCGGACGGGCGAGGCAGCAAGTACCATTCTGCAGAAGGGTTAGCGGTGGGCCAACAGCAGGCAGGCAGGGAGAGAGGCAGCATACCATAGCTGTAGACGGTGCAGTGTGTGCAGGGCTGCTTTCCGTCGCACTTTATTTTTTTGCGTCGACATTCATCGCATGCGCGGGTTACACGCCGCCTCTTTTGCATGGGCTGAGGCTTTGGGGCGCCGGTGCCGTCGTCGGCGACATTGTGGGCCGAGGCGTCGTCGAGATCTTGAATTTCGGGGCTCTCGGAATGTGGAGATGGGTCATAGGGAGCATCGAGGGTGGCGTGGCTTTCAGCAGTGGTGTGCGCTGGAGAGGCCATGATGGAAGCAGTCGGGGGCGGTGCGGCGGAGCATAGAGGGTGTGGCTGGGGGCCGCCCACCTAAGTAAGATTAATGGTTTGAACAGGGTCAGTCAGCGGAGAGAGGGTGGGTCGGAATAGGATTCTGATGGGGTGCGTCTTAGCGTCGTTCCCAGCGTCCCCAGCAGCATCCCGCCCTTCCTTGTCTCTTGGCCCAGGCGCGTTATTTCCGCCGAGAGCGACTGACGGGGGGCCAAGGGCACCCAAGCACGCTCGCTCGTCACGGTGTCACGGTGTTGCTGGAGCTGCTGAAGCCCGCTGCTGCACACGTGCCCCCGTGGCTTCGAGAGCTTCTCCGGTCGCCCTCGTTGGGTAAGTTGTTGCAGCGCCCAAGCAAGACAAGTCGCCATTGCGCCAAGCCCTCGAGGGCAGGAGAACACAGCCATTCGCTTGTCAGCGGCGTCATGCGCCTACGCCACGTCTAACTACCCTGATCCCGGGGGTGTCCTCCGGTCGCCAGCCCACCTCCTACCTCCTACCTACTACCTGCCAGGTACCTAGGTCCTACCTAGCTGTATCCCGCCCTGCCCTCGTCTCGATTCCTGCTCTGCTGCACTTACCTTCAGTGCTTGGCTGGGCACCACGCCACACCTGGCCCCAGACGACGCATCCCTCCACTGCTAGCAGCCCCTTAGCGCCGGCCACACTCAATTTACCGGTAGTGACAGCGTGGCTGATTGAGGCTGGTGGGCCTTATCCCGATTCAGCCTCGGCCAACCGTCACACAAATGCCCGTCTCCTTGCTGCCATGCCTCACGCCTTGGAAGACGACACGCCCAGCTCCAACCAATACTACGCATCTATATGCACGCCATGTTGCCTGCAGAGCGCTGCAGCTCCTTCTTCTCCTCCTTGTCCCCCTCCTCCACCTCCTTCACCACCACCACCACCACCTCCTCCTCCTCCCCAGGGCCATGCTCGTGTTGCGCCCACGTGCCGTGGGTCCGCTTTTCCCCCAATACCACCCTATGCCCTAACTGGGAAACCGGCAGTATTGGATGCACTGTATGCTGCTGCTGCTGCCGCTGCTGCTGCTGCCACCCTCGCACACCTTGCCAATCTCTTGCAAATTGTTGGTTGCTCTGCGCCTGCTCGCCATCCAAGAATGCTGTCCCAACTGGGCCAGCCCCCAAGACCCCCGCCGTCATCCCCTCCCTGCCTTGGCCACCATGCCCCATCCGTCTCGGCCCCTCCGCTGCAGCACGTTAACCTCTGTCACACCGAGGCTCCTCGCATCGTCATGTCGATCAGCGTCGCTTCGTGACAAAGCAGAGCACCTGCGAATCCAACTCGGCAAAGCTGCACTTGTGCACCGCACCGTCGTCAGGGGGCGTGTGTCTTTGCTCGCTTTTCCGTGCTCCAACTTTCCGTTTTCTAGCCTTGCGACTGCAAAGCCGTCGCATGCATGCGTCTAACCCCTAGTGTACAAGATGACGCCCATTGGGCCCCGGGTTGACTCACTAGCCACGTAGGCTGACACTTAGCCACAATCCTGGCGGAGACTTGGGTAACAGAGCATGTCCGCTGCCGTACCGTAGGTTTCGTTTCTGCGCGGAGAAATCGATCGATGCAGACGGCAGCCAAGCCTCAGTCGCCAAATTCTGTGGCGCATAGCGCCACACCACGCTCCCATTAGGTAACACGCCCCGGAACTAGGCGGTAAGACGAGCACCCGCCAAACGATAAGCCCAAGACGCGCGACCATGTGTCGGGGGTGAAACTGCGACCCCACGACCTTCTTTTATCTCTTCACAGTGGCTTTGCAGCTGCACCGCCACCTGCCGCTGTCCTAGCCTACTACAGCTAGGTAACGCAGCCTCCAGTTTGCGCCGACCGATATAAGCATCGAGGAATCGTACCACCAGCCCGCCCAAGGGCTCGTCAGCCGCCAAGCATCGGCAGACTCCTTCTAGACTTTTCCATCGGCAATGACGTTGCAACCCCAGCCAGCCCACCGTCCCACGTTTCGGAGGAACCACAGTGCACCTTCGCATGCCCATGATCATGGGTAAAGCAGACATAGCAGCCTTGTTCTTGCTCGAGCATCCTGTGAGGACGATCGTGGTCAATCACATCCCCTGACTCGGCCATCGCAATCTCTACCGAAAAGCAAGCCGGTGCGCTACAACGGAAGACTACGCACTGCCGATACGAGTCGTATCCACACTCGATGCCCGGGTCCACGCTGCAACACCCCGAGTCCGCCGCCTCTGCTCTCTGGGAGCCTCAATGCAGGTTCCATGCTGACGTCTGACATCTGACATCACCCTTCGCCCTTGAGTTGCACCGTGAGCTAGCGTCGCAAAGCAGACGAAGGAGCGATTTTAATTTTAGCCTAGTTATCGACAAAGCCAAATTCAAAGCCGCCTGGCAAGCTTATTGGCTTGATGTAAAGTAACTTGTCTGTAGAAACTGTCCATGTTCCATTCAAGGCGACCGGGTAATTGGAACATTACCAGGGATTCAAATCGCCTGAGGCAGTCCAGTGCGCTGGCTGGACCACCTCGATATTGAACACTGAGTCGGGCGCCTGCATCACCTTGTTTAGGCTACACGAAGTCTTGGTACATCACCAAGAATCCTGCCATCTGTATTGAATTACGTCTTGCTGCATGCTCGCCTTCAGCACGTATACCCATGTTGTTCGAGCCCAGCAGACTTGTCACATACAGGTTTTGCACTCCAACATAAACAGGCTTCGATAGGTATGCCACAAGACATGCTGTCGCGCTACACTGGTCCAGGTCCTCAAGAAATCTAGGCCGGCTGTTGCGGGTAAAGGCAGTCTCGGGTCAGTCGGCATCGCAGTCAGAACAAGATGCTGACCAGGCTCACCTCTGCCTAGCTAAGGAAGGTCCATCCCGTAGACCATTGCCTATTTTTTTGCTTGACTTTGTGACAGGACCGCATTCATTCGCGCTATTTTCAGCTATGAGAGCTCGACCTGTCGAGTCATCGGAACCAACTTGAACCCCGTGCCTCAATATGAACACGTTATACTAGGAATCGTAGATTGGAGTCCTCGTCGTAACCAGTACTAATCAGTTCGATGCCATCTGGAGGGTCTCTGGTTTTGTTATTAATTACAATATGTATCAAACACAACATGATAGGGCTGCGAAGACTCTTTGATTTCGTCGTAAGCAAGCTAAATCTCTGTCTATCGCGGAAGAGTCAAAAAAAGCAGACTGCTCAACCTCACTTGAGGCCATGCAGAACAATTTACAAATATCTGGTTTGGGTAGATCATCTTCAACAGCACCACGCTGATCACTGGCGGACATGGGTTCACCCTGTTGGGACCATAAGGAATCAAACCCACGAAGGCTGTTCGACAGGAATGACAGACCGACCACAATCGGGACTAGTGTTGGTTACACCCATCGACCTCCAAAGTCTGCCTCCACGATAGATCTGAAGCGATCAATCTTCTACTTACCCAATCGTTGCAACGACTATAGTTGAATCATCACTCATACCTTTGCCGTATCAACACACCTACAGATTGATTGAATTCGGGTTTGAACATTTTTAGGCAACGAGACGCTGGACGATATATCGAAATAACATACCAAAAAAGATAGAATGTATACAACGCAAACAGCCGAATTCGCAGCCCCACCTAACCCTCATGCGCTTAGGGCCTTGAGCCCAAGCCATCTCTTGTACACCCCTCCTGACTTCACCTTTAGCCCCAGAACGTAGTAGCTGGTCAGGCCTATCCTGACCTGTGCCATATAGTCTTAGACTCAGAGAGCACACAAATACACAATCAATCAATCAATCAACCCTCATGCGCTGTCTCTTCGTCTATGGATGTCACCATCAAGTACACGGGGAGAAAATATATCATTTCCCTTTACATTCTAAGAAAAGGGGCATATTAAGTGTACGGCAGTGTTACCCTGTAACATGCGAGAAAGTTCACGATTCAATTGGAGCAGACATTGGAGCCATGGCTTTGAAACCAGATTGGTGTCCTAAACTTAATCATCTACACCACAACGTTCAATCGACTTGGTGCTGATGAAAGCTCTACATCTGATGCTTCTGATCATTACTATTACCCCCTGCCCAAGGACGTCACCCCTTCGCCGCCTCTCATTAGCTAGAATTTTGCTAACTCTCTATCAGAATTCACTTCCTGATGCCACTCTACAGTTCAGCTCCAATCGTACTGCACATTCTTCAAAGATATTACGTATCAAACAC
>WODD01000160.1:20512-89239 GCA_019775935.1 Neoascochyta sp. HWLR27 | reverse complement strand
GGGGGAAAGAGGGGGGGGGGGGGGAGAGATGAGGGGCGCGACGGCGCCCAAAAAAACAAAACGCCAGTCCCTACCAACAAGTCGTCGTCGTCTCCGTCGTCGTCGCCGTGCTCACGCATCGCCCCTGACAATCCGCTGGCACGCGGCCTTGACCAGCGACCACATGGGACCCGCGTTGAGCTCCCTCTTGCCACCCCTGCTCTCGTCCCCCTCCATGAGCCCGCACTTCCTCTTCCAGTCCTCCTTCCACTGCCGCTCGACATTGGCCTGCTGGGCCTTGAGCAGCTGCCCGGCGCCGCGGCGGCCCTGGCGTTTGTAGCCCCGCATAAACGCCATCCACTGTGGCATTTCCTTGACGAAGAGCACCACGCCGTTGCCCGCGTCAATCGGCTGGCTGTGCGCTACGATGCGCGCCTCCCACGCACTCCCCACGGGCTGCATCGTCCACGTGTCCGTGTGCAGCACGTAGTAGCGTTTCCGCTTGCCAAACTTACTGGCCATCTGCGACGTGGGCGTGATCCAACGCTCTGCGCTCGCCCAGATACCGTCGGCTACCGCTTCGTGGAGCAGCGCCGACGGGATAAACGCCCGGCATGTGAGGATCAGCTTGTTGCGGAGCAGGGTGAGGTTGATGTCTGGGTGGGCAGTCGGCACTTGTGGTGAGTAGGCGAGCAGCGGCTTGCTGGCTCGTGTGGACCGTGTCGATGGCTTGAGGGCGCGTCCAGAGAGGACGACGACGGGGTTGTCGAACTGGTGGTGCGGGGCAATTGTTTGTGTTTGGACAGAAGCCATGGCCATGGTTTGTGTGAAGGGACCAGTCGGTAGAGTGTGTAGAGTGTGTTTGTGTGTATGTGGTTGGGTTGTGGTTGTGATGCTGTGTATGTGTGTGTGTGGTGGTGTGTTTGTGTGCCAGAGACAGAGACAGAGACAGAAGGATGGACAAAGTGAGAGCGAGGTATCAAACCAAAAGGAAGCGTAGCAGAAATCGTCAGTCGAGGTGGGCGTGACAAGTCTTAAGTACTGGCTCGAAAAGGGATAGCAGAGCACACGTACACGCACCAGCCCGGGACATGGGGAGCAGGAAAAGTACAGACCCCTCCCGCCTCGGAAATCAGTCGGACCCTGCTCTGCCCTACCGCTCACGCTCACGCTCAAGCTCAACCATCATTTACACGCTCTGGCCGCGGGGGCCATGGCCCATGGGCGGTCAGCGAATGCCTACCTAAGCGACCCAGACGCGACCGCCGAACCTGTCCGAGCCCAGGTGATACACTGCAACGCCCTCAGCACACGCCCGAGCGCCTCACTCTCAACCCCTCCCACACACCCCTCGCCCTCGCCTTCGCCCTCGCCTTCGCCCTCTCTCGCTCTCGGTTACTCTGAATATAACCATAGTACCACTCGCTCCCCCCTCCCATCTACCTACCCATCCACCCATTCAACCACCACCACCACCCCCAATCCTTGCCGCCCATACACACTGGCAAGCATTGGTTCCTGGCTCTGCACGGAGCTGGGTGGATCACGGAGCTAGCCCAACTCGTCCAGCCTCCCATCAAATCCTTGCCGCAAAAAGCACGCTTTGTGGAGATTCTGGGGAAGAACATTTTTTTTCCTTCAGCACTAGCTATTACCAAGACGAGTCCACAGCATCATCGTGGCAACCAACCGCCCACAGACACCAACATGTCATCATCTTCTTCTTCACTCGACCGCATGCCCCTTGCCTCACACATCAGCCACTGCAAATCCTTCTCCTCCCACATGACACACACACTACAACCTACATGGGCTTGGACAGACACTAAATCATGTTCCTTTTCAAGTCGCACTTATCAGCCATAGAGGGTAGAAAACATGGACAATAGACCTGTTGGGCGTCGACCGAGACTAGCTAGGTACTAGGAAACGTGCTGCAGGACGAGTCGCCCTTCAGAGGTATCACTTGTGAGCCATGGACCATCCCTCGTGATATGTTCCCCCCAATCTCCGCATACTGCCCAAAACAAAAAAGACGCCAATTCTGCCCCGACACGGGCTTTCGTCCCAGGCACCTGTTGCTATCCGGATATCAAAGGCCATAAGTCATCACGTTCGTGAAGCGCTCAACTTGCACTCGCCGACAATAAAGGGTAGTCCTGGAGATAAAAGAAATAATGCGCAATCATCCGTGGTATCCTCCACCAGCTAACAGAACCGAGGGCCCATGCTTTTTGGCGTCGCTCCGAGGCTCCAGTCCGATAAAAACATGCCACACACAGAGAGCAGGCGTGCCTTCCTCGACACTACTGTGACACACCAGGGCCGGCCGTCGCAATGTCCTAGTCCAGCCCTCTGTTCGACCGCCTCGGATACGCCTAGTCCTGGGCCTGGCTGCGGCGCATCTTCTCCGCCTCCAGGTTCTCGTACAGCAGGTACAGCGCCTTCTCGTTGGCGCTGGCGCTTCCCGTAATCGTGAACATGCGCTCGCCAGTGTCGTCGTGGGGCGCCTTGGCAATCGAGATGCGTGCACCCGACGTTTTGCGGATCTCGCTGATCTTGCTTCCGCCGCGTCCAATGATGCAACCAACCATGTCAGAGGGGATGCTGATGTTCTGCGTCTGCATCTCCTCCCCATCCTCGGTGTGCGTCGGGGGTGGGGGCCGGTTAGCGGCGTCGGATCCGGATCGGCGCTGGTACGTAGGCGGCGCGTCGCTAAAGTCAGCGCCGTGCCCAGTGCGGTTGTACGAGCGGCCGCCGCCAACAGGGGCAACGACTGCGCCGTTGTTCGTCAGAGCACCAGCACCAGGCTGGACCCTGACGGCAGGGTTGTAGAGCACAGTGCCGTAGCCGCGCTCGTGGTCGTCAATGAGGCACTTGCCAATCTCCCAGATGGCCTTCTCGATGCCGTCGGGGGCGCCCTGGACTTCGACAATGCGCTCAGTTGACTGGGGGAGCATCTCCTTCTGGGCGACCATGCGGACTCCGGATGCGTCTTGAATCTGCTTGATCTTGAGGCCCTGGCGCCCGATGATGGTGCCCATCTGGTTGTGGGAGATGAGGAGGCGGATGGCTGTGACTGTTAGCTGGTTGTTCGTCTTGCACAGCGCCGTGGGGGCAGCAAGCTGTGGCGCCAGTGAAAAGTGAGATACATACGGTGAGTGCCATCGCTGCGGACTACACCGCCCATGCCCATGGCCGGCGCGCCCTCGAGCAGGCCCTTGGCGACGAATCCGTACGCCTTGGAGATGCCAGCAAGGCTGCCAGTAACGGAGAGCACACGGTCGTGAACGCCCTGGACGACCTTGCTCACGCCTGCGCGGACGCCCGTCTCGTCGCGCAGGTCAGCGACATTCTTTCCTGCCTTGCCGATGATGACACCAGCCTCCTTGGACGAGACAATGGCGCGGAGCGTGAGCTGCGCCTCGGCATACTCCTGCTCGGTGCGGGGGGTGATGTCGGCAGCCTCGCCGTCAATGTTGAGGCGGTCGAGCTGGTCGTTGATGGGCGAGCCAGGGGACATCTGGGAGTCTTCGGCGGACATGTTGTAGGATGGCCTGAGAAGGGCTGCGGGCGCGGTTAGCGTGTGGGGTGGGGGGAGCAGCGGAGAGGGCAGCGCGTACAGAGTGTGTATGGCGGGGAGAGGGGAGGGGCGTGTGGAGGAGAGGGGCGGGGGTGGTCTGCGCGTGTCGCGTCAGTTGTTGTCGAGGGCAGCAGCGACGTGCTCGACTACTTACAGGTGGTGGCAGCGGCAAAGGTGGCGGGGGGAGGTGGTCGGTGCGGAGGAGAGCGGCCGACAGGTGAAGGAAGAGGGGCGAGGGCGAAGTAGAGAGGCGGAAGGGAGGAGATGGGGCGTGGAGAGGAGAGGGGAGAGGAGTGGTTGAGGTTGAGAGCGGCACGAGTTGGGGAGTGTGAGGTGGACAAAGTGACGCAGCAGGGCAGGGTAAATTGGGGACAGGTTCGACGTTAGCTCTTAGCGAGAGACCTTGCCGCATCGACCGGAATGCAGCGACTGCGACGGGGCAGGAGCCATCTAGCGGGGCAGAGACTGCACCGACGGTGTGCACGTGTTGAGACACGACGGCCGCCTCTCTGCACATTTGCCTCGCGGCGCGAAATGAAGATGATCGGTTTACTATAGGATGTACCTGGACTGACGACTGACGACTGACCCCGCAGCGCACGGGCGCAAGCTCCACGATGCTGCAGCTCCGCGCAGCCCGCCCTCTCTCTGCCTCACAACACCGTCACACGTTGGTACCACTCGAACAGTTGTGTACTGAGTACCTCCACACATATGGACACAATCAATAGAGCTGGTTGCTTACCGCCCACGTTTCCTGCAACTTGAGAGCCCGCCAACCGATAACCGCCCTCCATTCACTTCTGCGCCTCAAATACCACCTTCTGAACCTTCATCTTGTCGAAAATGTCGTACCCCTCGACCGCCTGCGTCAATGGCATAATCTTGTCTGCCATGAATCTGTAACCCGTTAGCATGCCGTCTCTCCTCATCCACAATCTCCCCAAACTCACCCCAGCTTGTCCTGGTGCCTCAGCAAGCTCTCCATGGCCTCCTCGAATACGCTCCGTACCGGGCACCTGCCCATCTGGATCCTGATGTTCTTGTTGTATGCCTCGTTGCCCGAGTAGGGGATCTCGCCGTTGTGGACGCCCACACTCGAGATAACACCCCAGGGCCGCAGAAGCTCGTAGCCCATTCGCAGCGCAGGCGACAGGCCAACGACCTCAATCACAATGTCTGCGCCACGGCCGTCGGTAAGCTCCTTGACCCGCTTGTTGAGACCCTCACGATCCGTCTGGAAGTTCCACGGCTCGGCACCCAGCGACTTGGCCAGCTCCAGGCGCGAAGGCACAGAGTCGACGGCGAGAATGTGCTTGGGCTTATAGTCTGTGATGTTGCAGAGCGCGCAGAGCGCCACAGGCCCGCATCCAATCAGGACTACAACGCTGTCCTTGATTTCCTCGGGCGTTGAGTGCTTGAATCCGTTTTTGGCGGCAAACATGCCCGTGGGGAAGATGTCGGCCATCAAGACCAGCACCTCGTCTTTGATGCCTGCTGGCGCCTTGACGGCAGTCGCGTCGGCACTGGGTACGCGCACAAACTGTGCCTGGGCACCATCGAGGCCAGTAGATCCAAACAGCTGCGACTTGACGCAGCGCGAAGAGAAGCCGCGCTGGCAGTAGAAGCACTCGCCGCAGGATGTCGTAAAAGGCGTCACCACGCGGTCGCCTATTTTGTGGCTCTTGACTGCGGATCCAACTTGGTGAACGTATCCCGTGAACTCATGACCCATGATAAAGCCGGTACCGGAGGGCTGGTGACCACGATAAACGTGCAGCTCACTTGATGCGATGATGGGTTAGGTATATAGCTATCATGAGCGCGGATTAGAGGGAAGCATACCTGCCGCAAAGTGCAGTCTACAAAGTGTCAGCGCTGAAGGGAAGCTGGTACAAGAAACGCACCTTGTCGACCTTGACGATAATGTCTCCATCCTCTTTGATCTGAGGAATGGGTCGGTCCTCAATCGAAACCTTTCCTGGGCCGTGGAAGACGACGGCTTTCATGTTATCGTTGCTCATGGCTGTAGGATGGCACCGGGTTTGCTGTGCTTGGGGTACGATGACGGTACAAATTAGATGCAACGAAATTGTAGTGAAGAACAGGTCGCGAGCAAGCCCGAAACTGAGGGGGTCGGAAGTGGACCTCTATGTGACTAATCTAGTAGTGTCAAGACTTGATGATGCTTCCGACTTGGTACCATCCAGCCCCGCCGAGGTTCGAATGTTCGACTGCGGGGTAGATCACATCGCAAATTCAACCCAGCTTGTCCTGGTGCTTTAAATTCTTCAATGGTCATCCATAACAGTAGTATATGTACAACGTTAATTACGCATCCACCAGGGTGACAAATCTTTTGAGACATTGTATAATCAAGCTAGCAGGTTGGAAATGAAAGCTATGTAGAAGGTAACTATTCTATAACTATCTTGGAAGACTACGCGTAGAATTTGACAAGAAAATGTTCAGAAGGTACTCAATCTTTTGAGAAACTATGCATAGGGTTTAAACAAAAATTATGCAGGAGGAATCCAGTAACTTACTACAGTGTCTCAAAAGTTTTGTCACCCTGGTGCATGCACGCAGTGAAAATTACTTTTTGTCAGTCTAGTAAGATTCCAAGCCCTTTACATGCCTTTCAAAAGCTGCTTCCTCAAGCGGCCTCACGAAAACTCCGCGATACGAGCTGGCCTGATTGCTGGGTTCTGGTTCTCTTGGAACCTCTTCTAGCAAAAGCTCCTCAAGATCGCTCGGATCTGTTGCCCGCGTTTTACCAAGTAACAGTGGAAACGGAGACTTATATATAACTACAAGTCGAGTTTGACTATAGTATTTAAGCTCACTGGGCAACATCAGTGTTTCCATGACTTCCCTGCCATACACAATTCCGCTTTTGTGAGGCATCGTCATTTCGATAGCTCGTACGCCTCTGAAGTATTTCTGTGTTCCGTTCTGTGTTGGACGCGTCCGAGAGAGGGAAAGTGCACAAGTGCGAAGAAAGGTCCTAACTGCTTCGTTTTCGCCTCTGCTAATGCCCGCGTCCGCTACGCCAACACAGCTTCTCAGGACACTCGAAGGTCTAACGATTGCCCATGCTACACCATAATCTACAAGATATCGTACAGGCTGGAGCCTGTAGTGCTCTATCTTGCGTTTGAGAATTTGGCAGGCTTCTTCGTTTATAAGGCGATAAGTTGCTAGGATTTCGATCGAAAATCCAGTGTGCGGCCTGATGAGCGTAACACGAGAATCGCAGACCTGGACTTTAGGAGGGACTTGCCAGTCTCTTCTTTTGATGAGGGCTTGTGTTCTGTCCAAGACGTGCCAAGTGGTTTGGAATTCGATATTCTCATACACGCAGTAACGTAGCTCTTTAGGTGGATCGAAAAATCGAAGGGACTGCTGATACACAGTAGTTGATGCCATATTTGAAGGCTGGATATCGTTGGAAATGTGAGGCGGGTATAAACAGTCGTTGCCTAAAGTGTGTAACTAGTTATAAGTATTTAAAAGAACCCGAACGCCAAGACAACCGCTATTCAACCTATTGGCATACTTTACTAAGGTAGCGACTTTTCTCAACAGCCCAATATCTGCATTCAAATAGATAGGCCTGTGGCAACCGTAGACCAGTAAGAACATGCCTTCTCAGGAGTATCCGTCATAGGGCATCGCTAGTATGTTGATTGGCTGGATTCACTAGCCTGGAGCTTTCCTACTTTCCTCAAGCAAGAGGAGCAACTTTTGGGTGTGCGGGGGATTTTTTCACCCGCGTAGCTGGTAACCGTCACCCTTAGAGGTTCGATTGTTCAACTGTAGGGTAGATAACATCGCAGGGCGGCATAGCGTCGCAAGCAGAACGTCGTGTAAACTCTTCACATTGAAACTGTCTGGAAAAAAGAATCGTAACTTGCTGTTGTTATCATAACGTCATTGACGGAACGGCTGGACCACGACTTGGCCGCCTCAGTAAGTTGGGCGCGGTGGGCGTGGCCACCATACCGGAGCAGACCGGCCCTTAGTCCGACCGCCCAGCCGTGGCCATAGCATCGAGAAAGAGACAAAACGCCAGCCCTATTTCTCCCAGATCTGTAATGTAACTCCAAAATAAACTCCATCCCAATGCATCAAAGGAGAACGTCGCATACGCTATGCCGTGTGGCTCACGTAACTGTGCAGAGCAGCTCTGCCTCGAGGATGAACTTGCCCTCTTTGTACTTCTCGCTGGCTTCGTAAGCCTTGTCGTATTTCCAGCCGACTGTCTCCTTGCACTGCCGGCAGTGAATGTCGCGTACGACATGTCGGCCCGTCGTCATGTTGCGCTCGTTTGGATCAGACTCGGTGATGTTGACAACGCTGTCAAAGAGGTATGCTTTGCCGTGCTGGCCGCGGAAATTCTGGGAAGCGTCAGTATGCAGGTTCGAGGCTTGCGGTGGATGCGTGGGGACGGACTCTGCTGAGGATGTCATCATGGTTGGAGAGATGGGTCTTGCAGTTCTTGCAGCCATAGATGCGCGAAGAGTTGAGGTAGACGTTGTAAGTGAGCCCCATGGTGTCGGTCTGCTGGGGAGCGATGTGCCGCAAGGTGCGGGCAGTGGCAACAGCCCACTAGTTATGTTGCTGCCTGCTGGGCCAGATGCGCCGAAAGCGGGCCTCTAGGGCGGCGGAGTGGGGTTAGGCGTGGGGATTTGGAGGCTGGAGCAAGTTGTGTACAGGTGTAATAGGCGACAGCTGGGGTAAGCTGACGTTGGGGTGGTGTGTTTCCAAAGCAGCGATGCGTCCGTGTGACCAAGAGGGCAGGGCCAGAAGCCAACTGCAGGCCGAGGTGACGGGGTTAGGGGGGTTATGCGAGTATGCGGTAGTGCAGATATGTGCGGCTACGTTTGGAGCACTGCGCGGCAGCAGGCTGTGGGCTTGGTATGCGGTTGTCGTGGAACGGGTTGGTTGAGCATGTAGCTTGACGTTGGAACTAGGTGGACATGGAGGTGCGCTTTGGCACGTGCGTGATGACGGGGTATTCGGGCATGTGGCCGCGAGGGGCACCCTGTTGAGCAATGCGGTACCTGGCGGTTAGAACGGACGCTACCGGCTCTAAGCCAGGGGTCTGGGAAGCATGTAGGCGCCTTTTTGGGCTTTGATCATACCCAGAGTCTTGGTTTGGGGACGTTGCTGCTGGGAGAGCGAGTGGGTTGATCTCGGAGGAAGGGTAGAGGATGGCAGTGGCTTGATCAGGGCAGGCGCTGAGGGCTGGGTAGACTATCTCACAAGAAGCATTGCTGTCACTGGGCACTGGTTTACAAGACGTTTCGGACCAGATCAGATGTACCTACCTATAGTTAATACCTAGCCATCTCGTCTTCCCGATTGGTCCAGGTGCAGTAGACAATGTTACTGCATTGGGAAAATGGTGGAAACTGGATCAACCGAGAGGCTGAGCGAAGACGCTCCAATCCTCCACGCATCTTGGGTTCCCTATGTCTAGCTATCTCTACCTACACAATTCGGACGGATCGATACACGGCTGCATGGCCCACCGCCTGGAACCCAAGGCTGACATATACCTACATAGGTATCGGCACCCCATCCTCGAGGTGTGGGGTCTGGTTCCATGGCAGCTAGAAGTCGGTAGAAGGTTGTAAATGAAATGGCTGGTCACGACGACCTGTGACGCCACGAAGGATGCAGGCGGCAATCCCTCTGGACACGCTGCTCGAGTGTCTGGATTGACAGCGTAAGTAGTAGGGGGCTGGCAGGCTGGGACAGCACACTCGCCCAGTGGCTCCCCATAGCTCCCCGTGGCTCCCCGTGGCTCCCAGCAGTGCGGGCACAGCACCGATGGGCCAAAGCAGAGGTGTTCACGCCCACGTTCCTGCATGTTGTTGCTGTTGACAACGTAGCGGTGCTGCAGCGCCCAACCCCACTGCACGCGGATTGGCCCAGCGGGCGTGAATCCACTCTACTCGGGCGGCAACCAGTGTCGAGGCCGCGGCGGCGGCAGCGTGATTGGTGTTTGAGCACACGAGTGCCGGCGGGCAGGCGGGCAGGCGAACAGCCCAGCCATCGGGGCCGAGCTGCGCTGAGGCCGTTGTGGTTGTGCGTGTTGTTATATTAGCGGCGGGCGCCGCAGACGGGCGGCGTGGAAGATTCTAGCACACAAGGCCAGGTTCCGCAGTCGCAACTTTTTCTGCCGGGAGCCCTCAACCAAAGATTGCAGCAGCCGACACTAGGACTGAGTAATAGCTGATTGCACCAAAAGGCTGCTTTCGGTGCTCGCCTCCGATGGTTCTTCCCTCCATCTTCAAGCAATCGACATCCAAAAAGTCAAAGGACGCTCCGCCTGCCTACACGCCGCGCTCCCGACCCTCGTCGCAAGTCTACAGCCCCGGTAATACCGCGAGTGGCAGTAGTCCAGGTACCCCAGGCTCCGCCACCAGCAGAACCACCCCACCCGCCTCGCCCGAGAAAAAGTCGGCCGCCTCGCGTGTCAAGGGCACTAGCACCGCCAGTCGCCGCTCCTCGACCTACTCGGCCTACTCAGCCTACTCGGCCTACTCGTCCAAGCGCTCCTCCCGGCAAGACTGCGACTCACACCCTCTCAATTTGCCCCCGGAAGAGCGCCAGCGCCTGTCCTTCTCCGCCATGTCTGCCATGGACCTCGACCGCGACTCGTCGCCGCCTGCTCCCTCGAGCCCCGCCGCCGAACAACCCACGTCCAACGGCGCCGCCACAAATGGTGACCAGCACGAGGGCCGCCCGGCTCCTCCGCCGCACCGCTACACAAAGAGCCCCCCGCCGCAGTCTGCAAACTACGCTGCCACCCCCGAGGCTGCCACCCCGCCTGCCGACATGCCCACCATTGATGCCGAAGAGTACAAGGCCGCCGGCAACAAGTTCTTCAAGATCAAGGACTACCCCGCCGCCATCAAAGAGTACACAAAGGGTCCGTCACCCTCTCGCCCTCGCACCGCCTCTGCTAACTCCCCCCAGCCATCGAGGCCGACCCCAAAAATGCCACATACTACTCCAACCGCGCCGCAGCCTACATCTCGGCCAACCGCTTCATCGAGGCCCTCGACGACTGCAAGACAGCCGATGACATGGACCCCAACAACATGAAGATCCTGCTGCGCCTCGGGAGAGTCCTCACCAGCCTGGGGCGGCCAGACGAGGCCCTGCAGGTCTACAACTCCATCAGCGCCACAGCAAAGGACATGCAGCCTGCCCTGACTATGCAGAAGCACCTGAGCATGGCCGAGCAGACGGCCCAGAGCGGCGGAGCCGGCTCCATGGTCATCTATGCCTTGAACGAGGCTGAGAAGGGTCTCGGCGTTGGTGCTGACAGGCCACGCAAGTGGCAGCTTATGCGCGGAGAGGCACACCTGCGCATGGGCAACGTCAACGCACTGGGCGAGGCCCAGAACGTGGCCATGTCGCTCCTGCGCAACAACAACCAGGACCCAGATGCCCTCGTCCTGCGTGGTCGCATCCTGTATGCCCAGGGCGAGAACGAGAAGGCCATCCAGCACTTTAGGCAAGCTCTGAGCTGCGACCCCGACTTCAAGGATGCCGTCAAGAACCTGCGCATGGTCCAGAAGCTTGAGCGCATGAAGGAGGAAGGCAACGCTGCCTTCAAGGCGGGCCGCTACCAGGAGGCCATCGACACCTATGGTAAGGCGCTCGAGGTCGACCCTGCAAACAAGAACACAAACTCCAAGATTCTGCAGAACCGCGCTCTGTGTAACTCGCGGCTGAAGAACTGGAAACCGGCCATCGCCGACTGCGACAAGGCGCTCGAGCTGGATCCCAGCTACACAAAAGCTCGCAAGACAAGGGCGAAGGCTCTTGGTGAGTCTGGAAACTGGCAGGAGGCTGTACGCGAGTACAAGTCTATCCAGGAAGCCAACCCCTCAGAGCCTGGAATTGCCAAGGACATCCGCAACGCAGAGCTCGAAGAGAAGAAGAGCAAGAGGAAGGATTACTACAAGATTCTTGGGATCGAAAAGGATGCCACTGAAACGACAATCAAGAAGGCCTACCGCAAGCTCGCCATCGTACACCACCCCGACAAGAACCCTGGCGACGAAGAGGCTGCCGAGAGGTTCAAGGAGATCCAGGAGGCCCACGAGACGCTGAGTGACCCTGAGTAAGTTTGTCCGAGTTGTCAGCAAAATAGAGACTAACGCAATCACAGAAAGCGCGAGCGATATGACTCTGGAGCCGATCTCGTCGACCCCTCTGACATGTTCAGTGGTGGCGGCAGCCCCTTCGGTGGCGGCATGGGCGGTGGCATGGGTGGCGGCATCGACCCTGAGATCTTGATGAACATGTTCGGTGGTATGGGTGGCGGCATGGGCGGCGGCCGAGGCGGTGGAGGTGGCTTCTCCTTCCAGACTGGCGGTATGGGTGGTATGCCTGGTGGTGGCAGAAGCCAAGGGTTCCCCGGAGGCTTCTCTTTCCAATAGAGAGCACTCTGATCTGGTCCCACACCCACCTTTACCTTTCCGATTGACGATCTATCTTGGAGAGCTTCAGCCGACCCGGGTTACGACTATTGATGACCGGTACGACTGGCTCTCTTGTTTCGTGTCTACAATTCGCATCGAGTTTCATGTATGGCGTTGGATACACGAGCTGCGAGCACTCGTGGAAACCTAGATTTCAGCATTGGCCTAGAACGTTGCTTATCAGCATTGCTCGGCGTCTCGTTATTTCTACCCTCACTGCGAGGGCGGTCCTCAAGTCGCATGCGAAGGAAGGCGTAACTACGAACTTTTCACTCTTTGTGCATGTTGTGCATCTTCTGCCAATACAATGTTATATCAACATCTACTCTCGTCAGTGACATAATTTTGACTAATCTCTTGGCATTTGTATCTTGGATTTCATAGTCGCAATCGAGCACAATAGATCACTCTTCAATGTACAGAATTCGTAGCGGCTTTGTGTCATCGCAGCACTTGGCAGTCGTTTGTCTCAGGCGGCCGAATCTCTCCACCGTCTCTGGATATCAGCTTTCTTCATTCCGTCCTACTACAATCCCAGGCAGTAAAAAAACAACTCGGGACTTCCACCATCGACACCAAATTTTGGACCCGGTCAAGAAACCAACACACAGCATTGCAAAAGAAACACCCACCCACGGCCTCGCAAACACCACAATGCAGCAACGCGGCCGACCAAACCGCCAATCCCGCGGCGGCAACCGCGGCGGCAGCACCCAAGGCGCGAACCCCAACTCGCGGCCCTCACGCCCACGACCAGCATACACATCCGTGCCGCCTCACCACGCCATCCACCCCGGCACCGGCGTCTCCATCGTGCTCAAAGAAGACCAGCCGACAGGCCACCAGGTCAAGGGCGTCGTCGCCGATCTGCTGACGCGCGGGGACCACCCGCGGGGCGTCAAAGTGCGGCTTCGCGACGGGCGCGTCGGGCGCGTGCAGGCGCTTGTGTCGGAGGCCNNNGGGGAGGCACTGGTTGGGGGGCCTGGAGCGGGGCTGGGGAGGAACGGGGAGGGTGCGGTTGGTGGGAGGGGGAGGGGAAGGGGGCGAGGAGGGAGGGTTGGGGGGCGGGTTGAGCGGGATATACGGGACGAGGATGAGTACCTTTTTGAGAACCGCGGGGCGGTGAGTGATGCGGGGTATCTTGCTGTGTTGGAAGAGGCGGACCGGAGACACGATGCGCGGAGAGGGCTGGCTGGGCAGGATTTGCCTGGGAAGACGGAAACGGCTGTTTGTCCTGTCTGTGGGGAGTTTGAGGGGGATGAGGTCGCGGTTGCGCATCATGTTGAGCAGCACTTTGCCGAGTAGTGGGACGGCGAGGGAGCTATCCAAGGGCCAGGTTCCAGCGGCCATTTTAGGGATGAGAATGGGGGTACTACGGGCGAGAGGTCGTGTGGAGGCCAGATGATGAGACAACGAATGGGGTCAAGAGACCACTGGGAAGGAAGACGGTATTGCGGAATCATCTACATCTACCGAAATGCGCAGAATTGAGACGGCCGAGACTGTGGGACAGATGGAGGATGCAGCGGCAGAAGAGATGTAGACTGCGGTCGCGAGAGAGACCGTGTCTGTCGAGCGGGTTGAAACGTCAAAGACCAACGCAACCATTGCAGTGACCAAGCCTCTGGGGAATCGAAAGCTTGCAGCAATGTCCACAGCCAAGGCAACTTCCATGATTGGGGTAGAAAAACTGCCGGAATCGAGGCCTTCCAAGTCACTGAGAGTGGAAAATATCAAGTGAACGAATCCCGAGCTTATGGAGTAGAGCCCTTGGCGCAGCTGTAGAGTCACGCTTGGTTAGAAGAAGGACTTTCAATACATCCAAAGGATAGACTACACGGGAGGAAGACGAATAAGAGGTAATGGCTTTCTCATTTCATCATATCTCCTTAGCTAGGACGGTATTTCAGTGTTCTATCTGCTACATTATCAATTACAACTTCATCCGCAAACTTCCCTCACCATTCCCTCCCACCCTCCTCCCACTTGATCCCCAGCTCACGGCAATAATCTCGATTATCTTCCCAAGCTTTACGCAGCGACTCCTCCGTCTGGCCTGGAAAGAACCGTACCATCAGTGCAAACCCTTTTTTCTTGACTATCTTCCACCGCCACAGCGACAGCAGCGCCGCGTCGTTCCACTCGGTAATAGGCTGTGCAGACTCGCAAGTCCGGCGTCGACGCCGTTTCAAAGCTGTGACGGAGGGCGAGTGTGAGTCGGCGCGGGGTTGTGGGCCGGTACGCTTTCGGGTCGAGGTAGAGGGTGCAGGTTTAGGCGCGGACTTGGCTTTGAGCATTGACTGCGGTGTCGGCTTTGGTTTACTTGGTTCGGTCGGGGTTGCAGGCAGGCGTGCGGGCGCGGGTGCAGGCGGTGAGAGACGCGGTGGCAATCTCAGTGGAGCAGGCCGTGTATACCGGCAGCCCGTCAAACGGAAGAGTGTGTCGTCTGGGAACATCTCATCGTCTTTTTGTTCCTCGAAAGTCAGCGTCTCGGGGAAACCAATCTCCTCTGGCTGTGGCGCAAAATCCCACTTGTACTCTGGCGGGGGGTTGCGTGGTGCGTGTACAAACGCCTCGCCTGTGTATACGTAGTCGCCGTCTTCCCTCCAAGCCTCAGCGGCTGATGGGGGTGGAGGGGGTACTGCAAAGTCAGCCAGATCGGATTGGGGTGGTAGAACGGAGTGGTGTTGGTAGCAGGGATGCAGGCGGTGCAGGAAGGTGCGATGGTGTTACCTTGGACATCAAGCTCCGGGTCTTCTCCTCCAAGATATGTTGCTCGCTTGGTTGGGGGGAATATCGAACCTTTCATGTGCAAGAAGCGAAGGTAGCCACCACCAGCATGTGGCCTGGAGAGGCTCATACTTTGGAAGTTGAGGTGGTTGAGTGTATTTTGGGACTTGGTAGTAGATGAGGAAACTAACAAGTGGCGTAGATAAATCTAGAGTGTGGGTTTCACGGTGCAGGTGAAGGCGGTGTCTTCACTGCGGGGTGGCTGCATAGAGGGTGGGTACAGGTGAAGTAAGACGAGAAGTATTCATCAGTGGCGACGAGTAGCTTTCACTAATTCGAGTATAACATCCGTAGGTCATGGTTGGGATAAGCTTCGACTTCTTTCTAATCATGCATCTATAAGAATTTAGCCCTCAGTAAGAGTATTGCCCATGCTCATTACTATCAGATCTTCTGTAAGCTGAGCCGAAGACTCAAAACACTGAAGATGAGAAAGTTCTTTTACTCAAGAGCGCTGGATTGTGAAATCTCCGTTGCCCTGCAGTTACGTCACACCAGCTCGTTTTTGTCTTCTTCGACATCTCACCAAGATCTTAAGTAGTCCCTGAGATTTGTCCCGGATTTGCTGTTATCCAAGACCAATCATTACAACAAAGACGGCATGTTAGAGAACTTTGTCTTCTGGGTGAGATATGCGTACATCACTGTGGATTCAGCTTTCTTGCGTTTTTGGCACGAGAGAAGATGATCATAGGACTTTTAGGTGGGAAGAAGTACGATAAGAATTCCGAGCCACTCAAGGCCGATTGACAAGTATATACGTTGAAAAAAGATTGCAAAAAATCTTGATGGATGAAATTTGTCAGCCAGCATTATTCCTGCTTGAAATGAACGAGTTCACGAGAACGCTTAGCAAGAAGCACCGGATCCGCTGGGGATGTTGGAGCACTTGTTGCTGTGGACGCCGCCAGAGATCTTGACGTTGGACCAGTTCCACTTGGAGCAGGAGCCCTTGCCGCAAAGAACGTACGTCTCGACACCCTTGGCAGTCATGGTACCGGTGACGCCCGAGATGTTGACGTTGGTAATGGGCACACCGGTGGTGGGCTTTCCGGTAGGCGAGCCGTTCTCGTAGTCCTGCTGAATGACAATGCCGTACTTGCGGATGTTCTTCATGGTGATACCCTTGTAGGTGACGTTGTTCACGGAGCCGGTGGCACCGGAGATGGTCTTGATACGGATACCGTTGTCAGACTCGACAATCTGGGAGTCCTGGACAAGGACAGTGTCGACGACATTGCTGGAGCGGCCGCCGACGGAGCCGATGCTGATACCGTGACCGCCGGAGCAGTAGTTGTTCAGGAACTTAATGTTGGTTCCCGAGTTGATGGCGAGACAATCATCCTGGTTCTGGATGTTGGCGTTGGAGATGGTGATCTTGTCCGAGTTGCCAACGTCGAAGGCATCGGTGTTGTGCCCGCCCTGCTTGTCACCATCGCTGTTGTCCATGGTAATGTGGTCAACGATCAAGTCGTTGGACGAGTTGATGCTGAAGGCCTGGACAGGGGTGTTCTTGACGTTCAGGCGGTTGAGGGAAGAGTTCTTCAGGCTGTGGGCAGCGAAGAACTTGGGCTTTGCGATGCCACCGTTTCCACCAACACCGTCCCACCACCTCTTGCCATCGCAGTCGATAACGTGGCCGGTGGCGCCGTTGACAGTGATCTTGGTGCCAGAGATCTTGATCAGGGGGCCCTTCCACTCCTTGTAGCCGAAAGTGGTCTTGCCCTGGAAGGTGACGGTGGTACCGTCCTTGAGCTTGGTCAACTCGAGGGTGGTTCCGGCAGGGACATTGATATCCTTGAGAGTGATGTTGGTGCACGAGGCCTGGCCCTTCATGGCAGACGCGGCATCGGTGAAGGTGCAGCTGTCACGAGCATCCAGGCCCGTGGGAACAGCAGACACAAGCGCACTAGCGCCGAGGAGGAGAGCGGCTGAGACGGCAACCATGTTGATAATGAACGAGTGTATATAAAAGAATGTAGGTTTACTAAAAGAAGGACGAACGAATGGCTGGAGAAGATCCTGGGGGGATATGAGGTGTATTTATAGCCAAAGGTCGGGGTACGTCTTTCATCAACTAGACACACGGGGTCAAGTCGTAGGTACCTAACTTACTCTTGGCTAAGCTTGTTGTAGCGGCCGTTCCGAGATGCGGGCCCGAGCTTGTGGCGCGGGCGCGGGCGCTGGAGTTTTGGGTTTTTGACAGGCGCGAATTTCAAAATCCGTATCCCTCCGCGGGGAATTTACAATTGGCTCCTGGTACTAACTCGACTGATCTAGAATCTCGTATTAACATGTCTCGAAGTGAGCACGTCTCTGCAGCTAGACCGAGACTGTAGATGCAGCCACAGCGGCGGAAATTAAGCTTTTTGGCAAAGCTTGTCAGTTGGAGACGATTATGCAGTGGGTGCTTGAAGAGGTAGGCTGACCGCTGCGAGGGCAATTTGCTGGAGTCATGGTGAAACATCAGCTCATGGGCCTAACCACAAAACGCGTGGAGACACTATCAACGGCAACGTCGTCCCGAGCTGTAGCCAGAGTTAGTCGATTGACGGCAGACAGTAATCCCGGATATAAGCTGCCCGCAAGGGCCGAACGCACCACGGATACTGCGGATGTTGCGCTCGTTTGAACATGTTGTCGATGGTGTGAGTTGGTAACAGTCGATTCTTAGAATGCGACAAATTCCACGCAATGTCATTACGTCAGCCACGAGGTTTACGCCGCATCTCAGTGTTTGTTTGGTAGGCAGCTGGCTATTTAGTAAACACAGATGTAAAGGCCTGCATTCTCCTTTTTTGCTTCACTCGGCGCTTGTCAGGTGAAGCAGACTCACTTTGTGTAGCCTCGATATGTTTTGTGTGCGTACCTGTCTTCACCCAGGAATTGTTTCTGTTTTTTGTGTAATGTTTAAGTCACTGTCCACGTCAAGGTGTTGCTACCCTCAACCCAGCAATCGGTTTGGGATCACCAAGCGCAGCAACGGACCTTTAAAATCACCACGGTCTGCTTCCTGTATCACATCTTGTCCCGCATCCTCTCAACCTTTCGTTTGTTTGTGCGAGCGCCAAACTCGACGACTGCTTTCTACTCCATAACGAACCTGATATCGAGTAGTATCCTGTGTCGCGACACAAGATGTACGACGACGTGGTATCTCCGCAGCCCTTTTGCGCTGAGATATCAGGACCTGCCGCTGAGCGAGGCCAGCTGGTGATTGAGCGGGTTGCTAGCCATGATCAAACTTACATCTTGCACCAAGCATACCAGAATACCGATTGCAAGCTCCGGTACCGACAAACTATCACTGACCTACTTCGTAGCACACTCATTGAATCAGACAAAGTTGAGCAGCTCGTGGAGAAGTTTATCCGTTTGGCAGAGAGTCTCGAATCTACCAAGGCCATAGCCCTTCCATTTCACGATCATGGTAATGTGCTAGCAACGAAGTTGTCCGACAAAGTCAGAACCATCGACCCTCCAGACTATGCGCTTCTGGATCCTGCAGAACTTCTCCCCTGCAAGCCCATAGAGACCTCATTGGTCCATCCACTTATCATTGCACTCCTAGCTTACCAGATGGGAGGTGCAATCAGCGCAGCAAACACCTTACGTTCACGTCAGTGGAAATCTTCAGAGGGATCAGAGCCGGGACTGGCCCACTTTTACGCAGAGGGCGATACGAAGAGTATTGCAGATGACCATCGCGTAACATTGGTCTGGGAAGAGCGTGGAGGTAGATCGACGGCTGTGTCGGGCAAGCATCATATATTCACAGAGAACCAAGCCAACCCGCAGCCCCTCACGCCTATCTCATGGACTGGAGAAGACGGTGCTGCATCTCCAATGGTCATCGTATACGATCATAGAAATACGGCATTATGGTATGAGTGTCAGGATGCCGACGCAGTCCAAATGACTGTTAGCTTGGATTTCCACGTAAATACCATAACAGACACGGAGCTACATCTGTTGGGCGAGGTGAGCCAAGATGGTAACGATCTCGACGACATCAGTCTCACTCAACTCGTCACTGGGTTCCCTATGCAGAACGACTACACCGGCCGGTTCAATCGACTGCTCTTTGATACAAGCTCGCGTGAGATGATAGTCGCAGCACTGGAATCACTCGAAGTATCGCACCGAGACCCGCCACCCCTTCCTGAAGCATCGAATAGTAAGCTCTACCAGCGATTTCAGTGTTGGGATGCGGACAATCTCGCACATATCCCGGATTTCATTCGTGAGCTTTCATTTGACTATCCAGTGTCTGGAGTCTATGCGACACCGGCCAGCTTCATGCACAGTCTGAGCCACCGGATGCAGCAGGACATCCACGCCTTCATTGGAATGGACATGATGCCACAGGAATCGGTAGTGGATGAGCAGCGCGAACAGGCGCGCAAAGTCATTCGCGACCAGTCTGAGGAGAAGATCAGTGAAAAACTAGCATCGTACATGCATCTTCTGACAACAGGCCAGTACGACCATGGAAGCCTGCTCTCCCCTGCTCAACTACAGGAATTTGCAGAGCAAATAGCGACTACGTATCTTGACCTCACAGCTCGTGGTTACATCGGCGGTTCGTTCGTGCTCGTGTCGTTCTCGTCACTTTCATGTGCACTCGGGAGAGCCCTCAACGGTCCCAAACAGATTGATATCACGCCAGAAGTACGTGTGACAGACGAGGATCTGCAAGTCTTCCGTACGCGATGTCTCTATCTCTTCTGGTGTGCAGAGTACCTTTTGCGCTATCTTGCAAAGCCTCAAGAGGGACCATTCATGATCAGTTGTCTGACACGAGAGGAAACGTCCTATATTTGGCCCGAGACATTGCAGATGGTGATGCTGCTACTAAGGAACTGGATAGCCTGGGGCTTGTTTGTGGAGACTCTACCAACAGGGGGATTTACGGTGAGAATGAAAGCGGAGGCCTGAGGGATCGGGGAAGGAACCGTGAGATTAAGAAGGGGCATAGGTAAACCGGGGCCGAGCCATTTCGACCAGAACTGTGGGGTGAGTCTGCCGGTGATCCGAGATTGAAGCCACGCGTGGGCTCTTGGCAGCTGTTTGGGTAGCAGGCTACAGATGGAGTAACTACCTAGATAATTAAATTACGAACGTTGCAAAAGTCTGGAGTGCTGAGATGGAAGAATCGATTAGAATGAAGAAATCGATGACGGATGTGAATTGAGGTGGTGCCCCACTACAAAGTGAGACGATCCGTGCGTCAGAGCAGGATAGCAACAACACCAGCGTGTATCTATACGATGAACATCTTCACCACTTCAGCATTCCTCTGCCCCAGAACTCTTGCTAGAAGCTCGATAAGTCATCCCTTGAGAAGCGCCCTGCGTTTGGCTGCTACGCGATCGATTACCTCAATGCCGCGTTTTGTACGACCAAGGCGATTTGCCCCACTAAACGCCGAGAAGAAGGTCAATGGGGACGACAGACAGGTGCTGAAGGGGATTGTGTTTGATGTCGATGGAACACTATGTGCGTACTCAATATCTCGATGGTTGGATGCATGAATTGACAGAGCACAGGTCTTCCTCAAAACTACATGTTCGGCGAGATGCGGTAAGTACAGCTATCGTCGCCAGCTGGTTAACCGTGTGCTGACATTGCATAGGGCAGCTCTGGGTATCACCAAAAGCACAGACATTCTGGATCACATCTATTCGCTCCCAGACGGCGAGCAGGAGGAGGCGCACGAAAAAGTCCGCGAGATTGAGCGAACAGCCATGAAGAAACAGCAACCGCAGGCCGGACTTGTGGAGCTCATGGAGTACCTGGACTTTCGTGGGGTTCAGAAGGGCATCTGCACCCGCAACTTTGACGCACCCGTGAACCACCTCCTCACGACGTTCCTTCCATCGTCCAAGTTTAGCCCGATTGTGACGAGAGAGTTCAGGCCGCCAAAGCCTGACCCTGCGGGCATCCTTCACATTGCCAAAGAATGGATGCACGAGGACGGCGGCGACAGCTTGATCATGGTCGGTGACTCGATCGATGACATGACGGCTGGGTTCCGCGCTGGGGCAGCTACCGTGTTGCTTGTCAATGATGTGAATAAGCATCTCGCCGAGCATGAGCACACGGATCTTGTAGTGAAGCAGCTCGACGAGCTGATTGACATTTTGGAGAACGGCTTCGAGGGGAGAGTGGAAGCAGACGAGGTCAGCCCGGATGCGGAGGGACTGGTGAAGGAAGTCATCGGAAACCCATCCTAGTCTCGCCACGTAGGTAGTCGAGTGTAGAGGCGACGTGTAGACACGGGCCAAACGAGGGATACCATGGATTCGAGTGTTACCATCGCTAAAGCGCACGCAGGTTGCACGTGTAGAACCACATGCAAGTCTAAGCTCATGTTGTGCATGTATTCCTGACAGTTGAACACGAGCCAGCGTAGCATGCGGCTGAGGACAGTCCTACACGACATGCTTGGCTGACAGACGAGTGACTTGGAGCTGCGGAGGAGTGGCTGAGGTACCTAGGTAGGTACCTAGGCAAGCCGCCGTGACTGAAGGGGCGCGGTGGTACGGTGTGGCCCGGCGTGGGTTGGCGTGGCCCCATGTCACGTCATCTATGGATAACGGACGTGATATGACGACCGACGTTGGCCGAAGCTTCTCCAATCCAAGCCTCACCAAGCAGCTCCCCCTACAAAGGATCCCTACCCCATATCATCTCCGCATAACCTACCGACCTTCCCAAAAGCCTCTCGGCCTGGACGATGATTGTCTCCACGAGCCTGCGCTAATACGAGGGCGTCACACCTCCCGCATACGGGCCTGGTCTCCCGTGTCGCCACGACCGGATCTTATAAGTACCCAACATGAGCACGCGCATTGGCCAATCAGACGCTTCCCCGCAGCGCGAACAAGCACGTCGTACCGTGGGGATCGTCCCTTACAGCGGGTGCATGAAACAATCGTCAAAGCATGGCGTTTGTTTTGCGCCTTCTTAATTTAATAGCGTCTTGTTGTTCACCGAGCTAGGCAAAAGCATGTGCGCCTTGGTACGTATATATTGCAGGCTAACTGCCGTCCCCCGTCCCCCGCCCCTTCGCAGCTCCTCCATCAACCATGAGGTACTCACTTCTCGCAGGCCTGCTGGCCGTCGCTGGCGTCAATTGCAGCTCCAACTACCACATTGAGAGTGAGACGGTCGAGGACCTTGGTCGTGTGCCCGAGGGATGGAGCGACGTCGGTGCTCCTGCTCAGGACCACAAGATCCGCTTCCGCATTGCAGTCCGTTCGGTGAGTTTATGACATCTAGGACTCCTCGACATGTTCTGACACTATCTAGGCTGATGAGAGCCTCATGGAACGCACCCTGATGGAGGTCTCAGACCCCAGCCATGCTCGCTACGGTCAGCACTTGAAGCGCGACGAGCTCAAGGACCTCATCAAGCCCCGCGCTGAGTCGACCGCGGCTGTCCTGAGCTGGCTGGAGGAGTCCGGGGTCTACGCTGAAGACATCCAGAATGATGGCGAGTGGATCAGCTTCCATGCCCCGGTCGAGCGAGCCGAGTCGATGATGGACACTAGCTTCAAGGTCTACCAGAACGAAGTGCGCCCAGGCGTCAAGAGGATCCGCTCCCTGAGCTACTCTGTGCCCAAGACTGTGCGCGATCACATTGACCTGATCCAGCCGACCACTCGCTTTGGCCAGATCCGGACTGAGGGCAGCAACGTTCTCACACAAGAGGACGTGCCTTTCTCGGTTGCCTCCGCTGATGCTGTCGGCACCTCTTGCAACACCGCCGTCACACCAGCTTGCCTCAGGGACCTGTACAAATTTGCCGACTACAACGTCAGCAGCAAGGTTGCTGTCAAGCTCGGTGTTACTGGCTACCTCGAGCAGTATGCGCGTTATGCCGATCTCAAACAGTTCACGGACAAGTTCTCGCCCTTTGCTAAGGGAAGCAACTTCTCCTTCACATCCGTCAAGGGTATGCACATCTCCAATCGATCCATGTAGTCTGTACGTACTGACATTGAGTGGGCGGTCTTCTCGACCAAAACTATTCGGGCTCCAGCACGGAGGCCAACCTCGATATTCAGTACACCACAGGTCTCATCGACCCAGCAGTGAAGACCAACTTCTACAGCACCGCTGGCCGCGGCATTCTCGTACCTGATCTTGACCAGCCGAGCGAGGACGATAACCAAAACGAGCCATACCTGGACTTCTTCACCTACCTCGTTGGACTCCCTGACAACGAACTTCCCCAGGTGCTCACGACATCTTACGGTGAGGACGAGCAGAGCGTACCGCCCAGCTATGCGAAGAAGGTGTGCGACATCATCGGTCAGCTCGGTGTCCGTGGCGTGTCTGTCATCTTCAGCAGTGGTGACACTGGTGTCGGCTCAGCGTGCCAGACCAACGATGGAAAGAACACGACTCGATTCCTACCCATCTTCCCAGCTGCATGCCCCTACGTCACGTCTGTTGGAGGAACCGTTAACGTTGAGCCTGAAGAAGCTGTCGACTTCTCGTCTGGTGGATTCTCCGACCTTTGGAAGCGCCCTGCTTACCAGGACAAGGCTATCAACGCGTACCTCAAGAAGCTTGGGAAGAAGTGGGATGGTCTTTACAACCGTGAGGGCCGCGGCTTCCCTGATGTGGCAGCCCAGGGCCAGGGCTTCCGCGTTGTCGAGAAGGGACGAGAGCAGGCTGTTGGAGGAACATCGGCTTCGGCCCCAGTCTTCGCCTCTGTCGTGGCATTGCTGAACAACGCTCGCCTTGCATCTGGAAAGCCGGCATTAGGCTTCTTGAACCCGTGGATCTACTCCCAAGGCTACAAGGGCCTCAACGACATCAAGAGCGGTGGTTCCTCAGGCTGCACCGGAAGGGACATCTACTCTGGTCTCCCGGCGCCATATGTGCCATATGCTTCGTGGAATGCGACCGAGGGTTGGGATCCTGTCACAGGATACGGAACGCCCGACTTCAAGCTGCTGTTGAAGCTGTCGCAGAGCGGCTCTCACAGTGGACGACGCGGTCTGGACGGCAAGTTGTAAACGTGTCTGGTGGGGGTGACAACGGGGACTCATAATGGAAGGATTCACAGCCACGGCATTTAATAATAACAGTGAGATTTGAGAAACCCATTTCTGTTGTCTCACGTGGCATGTATGCTGTTGAGTGTTGCCTACGCCATGAAGCTCGAACTGTTAATGACGACCAGACACAACTTCCACGGCCAGTACGACTAATTTCGTGTCAGTCAACGCAAGATGGAAAATCTGTCTCTCCAAACCGAAAACCGCTGGTAGGTGCGAAGCTTGAGGTCATCCTACCTGCCTAGATCAGTAAAGTAAGATTGGAGCATTCAGTCTGTAAACTACTTTTAGTACGACAGCATCTTAAGAGCGAAGTGATGTGGTCCGCGTTCACAGAAAAAAGTGTTTTATACTCGGTTTTGTGTAGGATAAAGATCTGAGAACATTCCATGGGGTATTGTCAAGCCAGTACGAGAGGAAGCGCCAACCGCTCTCAATTTGCTTGCCCTACTTGACACCTACTTCAACATCCTACCACGGCCATTGATGGTGCCGTACCGAACGGCTCCCAGCCACCGCGCTAATCTTTACCACGCACGCACGCTCACCTTCCTCATTAGGCCTACGTGGCGCGACCCACCTAACAAGCCCTCCAAGCACCAGCGCGCAAAGCTTGAGGCGCGCTCGGCTCGGCGAAGCATCTTCAGGGGCGATAGATAGGCAGGGCCAGGATGCCCCAATGAGGTCCTTCTCCGGTATCTCTGCGTGGAGTCGAAGCAGACGGGTGGGTGGGGCGGCGGTGCTTAATCCCGGCGACACAAGCTTGGTAAAGCTTTTAAGTGGCACCGACGCTAGATACCGTCATGGATTCGAAGACAGAGGTGGTTGACATCCTGTCGTGTCGCAGGTTCGTTCGCGTTTGCTGTTGTGTTGTGTTGTGTTGTGTTGTGTTGTATTGTGCTGCGTTGTGTAGGGCGGAGTCGTGGCGGATTTATTCACTTGCCTGCTATCTATCAGTCTCACCGTCGAGCTCTGCGCTCATGGACCTACTCGCGCTCGTACTGGATGATTATGGCCACTGATGTACGAGTCAAGGTCCTTCATGATTTTGTGGCTGGACACCGAATCCTCCTGGAAAACGTCCTGCCTAATAGGGCATCGAGCTCTCATCACCCATGCATAGCATTTGAGCCCGCCCCAGCAAAAATGTCGCGCCGCGTCTGGGAGAATCCCGTGTGACGTTGTCCATGCATTGTGTTCGTATCGTACTCGGGCCTGGCGTCTTAAAGACTGGGTTCCCGCAGATGAAGACTTGAATTTATCCTTCTGCCCGCAGCGCTCGATTAGCTTCTTGCGCGAATTGTCAAGCCATCATGCAGTTGCTTTCTATCCTCGCCCTCGGCGGACTCGCCGCTACTACTTCTGCGAGAAACCCGGCTCGGTCAGTGGGCAAGAAATTTGACCTGCCAAACAGTAGATCTGTGCTGCTTGACCGGACGGCTGTGCACCCAAAACGCCAGTATTCCACCAACACTAAGCAGCTCATCACCAGCGAAGCCTCGAAGAGTAAGTGTCCTCGTTTACACATACGCCGGAGATCCCAAATAATTGAATGGGAGAAATCTGGTGACTGAGGCATCGGAGCTGTACTAACATCAAATAGAGTACGCTGTGAATGGTACAGCCGGTGCTATTCCAGAGGTTACATTCGACGTACCCGAAAGCTATGCTGGCCTTATGCCCATATCGAACAAGGCCAATGAGACGTCTCAGCTGTATTTCTGGTTCTTCCCCACAGACAACCCCGATTCGAAGGAAGTCACCCTGTGGCTCAACGGAGGCCCTGGATGCTCGTCCCTGGAGGGATTCCTGCAGGAAAACGGCCCTATCTCTTGGCAGTATGGCAGCGGTCCTCGCCCTGTCTACAATCCATGGAACTGGGCAAACCTTACCAACATGGTGTGGGTCGAGTACCCAGTTGGAACTGGGTAAGCTACTACTGGAGGCTAAGCGATTTCAGAGATGCTAATACAAACAGTTTTACCCAAGGCAAGCCCACAGCGACAAGCACAGAAGAAGCGTCGGAAGAAATGATCGGATTTTGGAAAAACTTCATGGAGACCTTCGAGCTCACAGGCAAAGAGGTGTACGTTGCCGGAGAGAGCTACGCGGGCAAATACGTTCCTGTGAGTCTAATAGCGCTTGTTTCCTTGATAGATGTGGTAATGGTGGTTGCTGACGGTTACTGCAGTACATTGTCGACGCCATGTTGGACCAAAACGACACGGAACTCTACGACGTGAAGGGCGCTATGATTTACGACCCTTCTGTGGCCCCTGATGTAATCCTTGAGGATATCCCCGCTGTGCCATTCGTGGATCGTTGGTCCGGTCTTTTCAACTTCAACAAGACATTCACTCAGGACATCCACGAACGGGCCGAGAAGTGTGGCTACACCGAGTACATGGAGAAATATCTCACTTTCCCACCATCCGGCAAACTCCCTATCCCGGAAAACAACGCTTCGACTCCTGGATGTAGCATATGGCAGGACGTTTTCGACGCTGTCATGCTGACGAACCCGTGCTTTGATGTGTACGCCGTCGCCACAACTTGTCCCCTGCTGTGGGACGTTCTTGGTTTCCCTGGTTCTTTCGACTACCTCCCACCGTGAGTACTTTGCGTAATATTGAATTTCGCCAAGCAGAGCTGACTGAAGTTAGTGGAGAGGATACCGTATACTTTAACAGAACCGATGTACAGAAGGCGATCAACGCGCCAATTCAGCCCTGGGCAGAGTGTTCCAACGGCGTGCTTGACATCGACACCTCGCCATCATCGAGCTGGGAAGTGATCCCCCGCATCGTCGACAAGCTCGAACGCACCGTCATTGTCCATGGTGAACTCGACTACATCCTTCTCTACAACGGAACCCTCATGACGATCCAAAACATGACATGGGGTGGCCTCCAGGGCTTCCAGACAGCCCCCAAGGACGAGTTCATCGTGCCCTACCACACCGATCTCAGCCTCACCAGCCTCAGCGCAAAGGGCGTCATGGGAACCACTCACACAGAGCGCAAGCTCACCTGGGTCAGCCAGGCCATGTCCGGCCACATGGTTCCTCAGTATCAGCCTTCGTCCGCCTACCGCCAGCTCGAGTTCTTGCTCGGCCGTATCGACAGCCTGAGCAGCACCGAGCCATTCACGACACTGCGTGGCGGAAATGCTACAGCGTCGGCGAAGCGTGACCTTGGTGTCATGAGTGCTGTGCAGTCTATGAGGAAGTGGTTTTAAAGAACTCGTAGCGGACACAGATCTCATGTCGTAATGTAACTGTCCAGTTCTAATAAAGCTATTATCTGAATCTGTACGTGCATCAATGTGATTCTGTGAATATACGATGATTAGTTTGTACCCATACACCCGACAATACCAGACATCTTCTATAACAGATTCAACTACGTCGCGAAACTACAATGCTGCCATTGAAGATTATTTTGATGCATCTTTTAAGAAAGGATCATGTAGAGCTATCGTAATCGAACCCATGGTATAGCAGGAAAAATAATTCTTAGTCATAAGTTTTCACAGTGAACTCTGTTCTTCGTCGAATACGCGTAAACTATGCCTTTACTGGCGGTAATGGGAGCTAACCGTGACCTTTGTAAATTACAATAGTCTGATATGAGAAATGAATACAAGTGCTACGGTATTATGGGGCGGGGCAAGTCAACGAGAGTGTGTACTGACACTGCTTCATTGCAGTGAACATTGGTGTCCGCTTTCCAGATGCGTCATTGCACTGAACATATCGAACTAGCATACATCATGAGAGTGTGGTGAATTCGTTCCAACTGAGTTTGATGGATCAAACCAGAGGAAGGCAAACATAATGAAATCACTTCGTGGGTGTCCAGTAACGCCAAAGCTCCGACAATCCATGTCCATGTAGAAGGTTGAACTCATACATTGAGAAGCATATAGCTATTTCGCATAGCCATTGAAAGATGATGCTTCTCAGGCGCAGCCAAAATGTGCGCTCAACCTGCAACATTCTCCACCTCGCGCCGCCCATCCTTACCCACCACGCCCTCCTGACGCTCCGCTCTCGCCGCAGGGACACCCGCGAAGATCTTGGTGATAGCTTCAATCGTCGTGTTACCTCCGCTAAAGATGATACCGACATTCCAGCCCTCATTTCCAGCCTCGCGCTGCACCATGCGCCTGAAGTCCTCGTTGTACAGCACAGTCGCCAAGCCCACGACAGCACTGGGCTCGACGAAGCACTTCATGCGCTCGAGCACCAGCCGCATCGCATCACGGATATTCTCCTCTGTCACCGCATACAGCCCCGCGACGTAGGCCTTGTTCGACACGACCCGCCACGTATGCTCGCCCAGCGGCGTCCGCAGCCCGTCGGCAATCGTCAGCGTCTTGACCGTCGTGATGCGCTCACCAGCCTCAACACCCCGACGTGCATCATCGCCACCCTCAAATGACGGCTCTGCGCCAAACACCTTGATTCCGGTGCCGTGCAGTGCTACCGCGTTGCCGGAGAGCATACCGCCGCCGCCGCACGGCGCAATGACGGCGTCGAGAGTCGGCTTGCGGGTGCCATGAACGCCGAGTTCTGGTGAGGCGCGCATGACAGCTTCGGCTTCAGTCTCGAATTCAAGCGCCATGGTGCCCTGACCGAGGATGATGTTGGGGTGGTTGTATGGCGGGACAAACTGGGCGCCTGTCTTCGCAATGACTTCTGCGACAACAACCTCACGCTCTTGGCTCGTCGAGCCAGAGAAGTGCACGATGGCTCCCTGGGCCTGGGTTCCGGCGATCTTGGAGGGCGTGCTGATTGTCGGCATGACAATGTGGGCGGGTATGTTGAATGTCTTTGCTGCGAGAGCCAGCGCTTGCGCGTGGTTACCGCTGCTGTGCGTTACGACGCCTTTCTCTTGTACCTTTTCCAGGCCTTGCTCTTCAATAAGACGCATCACGGCGTGAAAGGCGCCGCGCACCTTGAAGGCGCCGATGCGCTGGAAGTTTTCGCATTTGAAGAAGAGTTGGATCTTGGGCTGGGCGGGCTCCTGACCCTCCCACGGAGTACCCTTCAGTGCATCTACACTCTGTGGCGTAGACGCGAGACTTGAGAGGGTTTTGTTGGTCAGGCAAGGCGTTGAATGAAGATGTGGTTTAATCAGCGCGTGTGCGGCTTGGACAGACTCGCGCGTCAGCATGGGAGTGTTGTCAAGAGAACTCATTGTGACTGATCTGTTGACAGCTGTGGGAGTAGCAGAGGAGAAGTTTTGAGGTGGTGGATGTGCCATGGCGGCTATGCGGGTTAAATTGTGTCTCGGAGTAGGGCGAAGGATGCGTGGGGTAATCTTAGTCCGCAGGTGGGGTTACAAAGTCCTGAGGCGTACCTAATAGGGCTTACCAGATGACGCAAAACACCCAAGATACATACCCGTATAGCCGACTTGCAGAGGGGATCTTCCAACTTCCTATCCTTTTACAGAATTCAAATTCACGTGCAGACTCAATTGTGGTTGAGTTTGATCGATACAAAAGGGAGACATCACAAGCAGCAAGCATGGTAGCCAGATACACTGAATGTCATACAGATTCCAAGTCCGCAACGAAGACAACTGTAGACTAATGTATACTAAGATACACCAAGTGCCAGCCAGATAGAGTATCGTCCATGTGATACTTCACTCATCTCCATCGCAACCCAATCTCCCATGCAACGTGTTCCTCCATCTATGTGCTCCTCCATCTGTGTGCTCCTCCATCTGTGTGCTCCTCCATCTGTGTGCTCCTCCATCTGTGTGCTCCTCCAACCCATGTGTCAATCATGCCGATACATTTCCATGTCCAAGTTCAGACAACTGCAGCATGGTGTGGACCACAACGAATCACCAATCCATCGCCGCCGTTCGATGACGCTCGTGCATCTTGTAGCGAGTGCCGTTGTCCGCGGGGATCTGAACGAAGGAGTCGGCTGTCAGGTCATCGAAATCTACTCCTCCGCCCAAAGTCGGGCTTCCCGTATCGACGGTCTGCACTATATTGAAGAGATTCTTCACAAGCGTGAGACGGCGGAAAGCTTGGAAGATAGCCATCCTCACCCGCACCCTGCCCGCAGTGAGGGTGATGTTGGCCTGTTTGAGGAGGGTCAAGATAGTAAAGGGGTCGTACATGAATGCACCAGTGACGCTGAGTCTCAGGCTCTCCAAGTTGTTGAAGCCGGCCACGTTGTTCAGAGCTCGGAGGAGGCCAGCATTATGGCTGTGCTGGAAGAGGTCTTGAACCGATAGTATTGGACGGTGGCATTCGCCAGGAGCGGGATGATAGAAGTCGCGGAGGACGAGAGCGAGATGAATTCGGCGCAAGTGTCGGCGGAGGAGGAGAGGTGGGAGTAAAGCCCGAGTCTCGTCGTAGTGTGAAAGAGCGGCATATCCGAAACCAAGAGCATTCACAGAGTAGAAGGTCTCCATGCACATGGCGTTGAAGATACGGCAACTCTGAAGGGCTCCTCGAAAGTGCCGTTTGTGCGATTTGTGGAACTTGTTTACGTCCATGTACGTCTGGTCCGGAACGTCCTCGATCAGGGCATACTCAGGGATCAGGGTAACATAACCGAAGATTTTGAGCCAAATCTCAGCGGGGAGGCGATCGATCAGCGAAGGGGTCGCAGTGACAACGTTGGCGACATCAACGCTTGGAGTGTTGCCAGCGCCTGGAGACGTGTCAACACCTGTAAGGGCGTTGGTGTCCGTCATTGCAGTGTTGACGAGAGATTTCTCGGGAATCTAGTCAAGAAGAGAGCGTGGTAGCCACTGCGCGAAAGAAGTCGGTAGTCGGAGAGGAGACAAGTTCAGGGCTCGAACGGATTTCTCAAATACCACTGTGGGCGCCGCTAAAGCTGGCTACCATCTAGGTGTTCTCACTGGGAGATTAAAGCGCAGTGAAGAGAAACCAGAGCTATTTCTTGCATCAGGCAGCACCGAATCCCTCGTTCTGATTTGCCCAGACGAACAAGTGGGCCAGTATCCAGGAGCAACCGTTGCTTTCTCCGGGGCTCCGGGATATCGAGGTGACGGGTAGGTAAACGAGAACGTGCCAATAGCGATTCCTGTGCGTGGGAACCGTAGCAACACGTCAAACGGCGGCGGGGAACGCGGGACCTTGGTCGGCTTTCCCACCAAGCTCCCCGACGAGGCTCAGGCTGGGACTGATGCCAAGATGCTGCCAACAGCGACTGTTCGTTGTATCAAAATAATAGCAGGCGTTGTAGAACCGAGGACAAGACTGGTACAAGGGAGTGTTCGTGCTGTTGACGAACGGGGGCGGCCATGTGGGCAAAACGTAAGATGACCCCACAAACGAACAGCCCCTAGGCTTTCGCAAAACCTTCCACAACCATGCGAGCTGTCTACATAGTCTTGGTGAGCGGTAGATAGTAGAGATACTTGGTGGTAAGTATAGACAACACTCTTGACGGGTGGGCATCGTTGTATGGCTCCGATGGAACGAGTTGGAAGTGACGAGATAAATTCTTCCATGGTTGTGGAAAGGTTTGGCATGACAATAATTGACTTTGAGACAAGACATCAACCGCCCTCTTGGCCGCGCTGCAGCCAGGTTTGAGACTGAACACACGAACGAGCGGTGTATTGTCGTTGATGAAGTCAAGTTGATATACTCAGATCTGGGATGGTTCCAGGATGATGAAGAGGCGAGAAGACGAGGATGGCGAAACAGACACGATGACTGGGTTTGGAATGTTGGGATCATGGAAAGTTTGTGAGTTACGACTTGGACGCGTCTGAACCTGCGGGGGCATTAGTAGGATCAAGGATGAGGCGATCAAGGCTATATGGATATCAACAACGCATGGTGGATAAATGAACAAGATCAGTGTATTCAAGCCATCGATCTCGCTCCCTTCTGTGCTGCCACACGTTTGGGAGGAGGGAGGAGTTAGTCAGTAGATGCGAGGTCACGTCACTCCCATTTGCGCTGCCACGCAGCTGGGAGGGCCGGCCAAGGCCAACACGAGCACGGCACCTCTGCTGCAAAGGCATGAGCAGGAATACGCAGCTGTGTGATCATTGCGCGTCGTGACAGGAGCTGCGAGCGAGGTTAGTGTTATGGTGGTGGTGGTGAGCGAGAGGTTGCGGTTGAGCCAGTCCACCAGCACTTCATTCAGAGCCGAACTAGTGGCCGTCTGTGCATTCAGCGCTAGGCCGTTTTCGTCTTCCACAACTTTTCACCCACCTCAAGACTGGAGACGCGCGACTATCAAAGCCCCACACCCAATGCGCGACTCGACGACTGCTTCGAGAGTGCCATGACCAAGCGGCCATACGATAGCATCACAGCTTCCCCGAATGTACAGCTTCCTGGTCGGCAAGCCTCTCACGATACAGAGGCCGACGGAAGTCACGAGGAGGCTAATGGCTCGACGCTGAAGAAGCCCCGGTCATTCATGGCGACCCTGGTCCGTACTCTGTTCATCCTGGTCGTGGTAAGAGTATGGCTGACTGTGGCAGGCCTGCGATATATGCCGATCGAGGAAGACAAGATGCGATGAAGATCGCCCAAAGTGTGGCTATTGCAAAGTCATGAACCTCGAGTGCACTTATCAGGCCCCTCGAGCAACCAAGAAAGACCAGTCCATGGCTGTAGCCATCAATGCCATTCGCCGCCTTGAGGCCAAGATTGAAGACCTGACTGCAACTCTCCACTCTAGAAGCCCTGTGACGACATCTTTCCAGCATCCAGCGCCGCCGTCTGACCACCGATCACCTCATTCAACCTTCTCCCATCCCAGTCCCGGAACCCAGGTCCAGGGTCCTTCTCTCCTCAGCCGCCATGACCGCATGAGCGTGCATGAGATGGCAATGTCACCTCAAGGCGCCGCAACACCCGGAAGGAGTCCCTTTGCGGTTCCTGAAGCGCAGACTCAGTCGCAATCGCAATCGCAGAGCAAGGTCGCTCTCTCCTTTAGTCAGCACCGGGTCGCCATATGGCCAGCAGTCAAACAAATTCTGTGCCCTGAGTTTGTGTCTGCGTGCACCGAGCTGCCTCAGGACTATGTGGCCGAGATGGAGATCCGCCGACCGCCCCTACCGGTGCAAGATGGCCATATGGACGTGCCGTATTCAGAGTCATGGTTGATGAGTCTGCCGCAGTCTGTTGTCAAGGGACTTGCAGATGCTTATTTTGCCGTCTTCCATCGCAATTCACCTGTGCTCGACAAGTTTCACTTTTACTCGACTACACTGGGGATGGCGCTGGAGAACGAGTTTACATGTGATATTGAGTCGTGCCTGGTGCTCAATGTGCTTGCACTGGGCTGCCTGGCTGTCCGCGCCCACGAAGAGGGAGACTTTGCTCTGCCTTCGCGTCGCTCCATGCCTGGCCGAGGGTTTGTCCGGCCCGAATGGTATGAGCTGATTCTGGACGACCCCCCTGGACTCAGATTCTTCAACGAGGGTCGTAAGCGCATCGGGTTTCTCATGAGCCAGAACGACTTGCAGGCTGGACAGTTCTACATGCTCTCGACCCTGTATTATGCACAGATTCTCCGCCCCATGGACTCGTGGATGACAGTGAACCGGGCAGCGCTATGTTGTACGAGTATACTATCACGGTCGGCAAGCATCGACTTTGAGGAATGGGAGGGAGACATGTTCTCCAGGCTGTTCTGGAACACGCTCATGTACGAGACTGTCATCACACAGGAGCTAGACACGCTACCGCATAGCGGGCTGCTCGAGTACGAGCCAGACATGGCGATCCCCAAGTTCACGCCATGTCGACGGCCGAAGCCATCCATTTCCGAGCTGGTGACGGACGAGGACGAGTCGTTTTTCAACTTCCACTTTCTGGCGCAGGCAGCGCACCGCATCATCCTCACGCGGATCAAGCACAGCATCTACTTCTTTGCGGAGCGGGAGAACTACCCGAATGCTGGGGTGACGGCAGAGATGCATCACCAGCTCGAGCAGTGGCGGGCGAACCTGCCGCCGTCGCTGCAGTTTTCCGACAGCGAGAGTGCAGACGACTCACCGAGCCCGGCACATGTGATTGCAAAGGCGATGCTGCGGAGCCGGTACCTGGTAGCCAAGTTTCACATAGGGCGGCCCTTCCTGTATAAGGCACTGCATGCGCCGGGCCTGACCAACGAGGGTGAATACGACGAGGTGCGGGCGGGATTGCGCGGGGGCATGTTCTGGCCGACGACTATGGGGCTATGCACGCAGATGCTGTCTGCGCTGCCGCTCAAGTTTGGGTGGTGCTGCCAGTGCTTTGGACAGGTGCTGCTGTTCCACGCGGTGGCGCGGTCTCCCGACGCCAAACTGCGCGAGACGCTGCCGACGGGGTGGCAGGAGTGGGTACAGATTATGATGGTGCTGATTGAGAGCTGCGCAAAGGAAAGCCCCGGGATCGCAAAGGATTTCGAGCTACTGAGCTTGTTGTAGGTGGCACAGCCACAAAGACACGAGGCCGAGCCCTACCCAGGTACGAGGTAGTACGAGAAGGAGTACGAGGGGCCATGGACGATTGCGCGGCCCCGGAACACAGGCGACGGGGCTATGATGTATCTGGCTCGCTCGTGGGGGGCCGCATTCCAGCGTAGCGGCAGCGGCAACGCGCGGTTGGCCCAGGTCGGCGGGTAGGCCGGATGCAGAACCAGAGGCGGTACCTAGAGGGAAGTCGTCGCCAACCCCAACCTCCAAACCATATACCTACCACTACCACTACCACTACCTAGATATGGCGCAGAGGCGCGTCCAAAATAAACGTCGGCAAAACAAGCTCCACCTTTTGCACCCCCGGCAGCGGCGGCGGCAGGACGGCACGCAGGTAGCGGCCAGTGATCGGCCATGACGCTCGTGTCAGATCCCCTGCCCCCTGCGCGTCGCAGCAAAGCCTATTCCGCTGCCCTGATCCTGATCGTATTCCTATTCCTATTCTTATTCCTACTACTCTGTTGCTTTGGCACCCTCGCTCTCCTCACCCCGACCCCCGACACTCCTTCGCTTTGCTGTGTGCTCTTGCCCGCCGTTTCTCGTGTCGCCGTCTGTCGCCGTCTGCAACTGCGTCGTCTGCGTCTGCGTCTGCCTAGTGCCCCCTCCTGCCGTTTCGCAAACAGTCGCGCCTTATCGCCTTCGCCTCGCCTTCGCCCTCGCCCTCGCCCTCACATCCGCCCTCCTCACCCGCTCCCCGCCTCGCCATGGGCGACTACTCGTACCAGTCGCTCGCCAACATGGGCCCCCAGGGCCGCTGGCGCCGCGTCCTGCTCATAGCCCTCGTCCCTATGGCCATTGCCTTCATATACTACAGCACCCCGCAGAGTTACATACCCAGCAGCCTCCAGTCGCAGACACAGTAGGTCATCTGCTTCCCACCCAGTCCCCCACCCACTGCTGACCGATGCTCGTCCAGATTCCCCCCCTACACTCAGAATGTCACGCTGCCCCCAGACGACCTCTCCATGCCCACCATCATCAAGGCCCTCTACGGCCCCATCCTCCACCCTGTCGATGCCGCAAACTTCACCGACGAGGACGGCGACGTCTACCGCCTGCACGGCGAGCCGCGCTTCAAGCAGAAGCTCGGCAAAAAAGTCCTCATCCTCGACATCGATAGCCGCCCGTTGACGGGCCCCGGCCAGCTCATGGACAAGAACCTCAAGTGGAAGGGCATGCGCCCCCTGTCGGCTGGCATGCTGAGCCACTACATGTTTGGTACGGCCGGTCCCCGCTCCCCATCCATTCTCCCCCTTGGCTGACCCCTGACAGCAAGCATCCACGGCTACGATTATAAGTTTATCCGCGCGCCCGACTACGCTGACCGCTGGGGCACCTGGGTCAAGGTTCCCATGATGAAGGAAGCCCTCAAGACACACGACTACATTGTTTTCATGGACTCGGACGTCATGTTCCATTACCCCCACCTCCCCATCGAATGGCTCCTCAACTACTGGAACATGACGGACGACACCCTCGCCATGATGGCCATCGATCCCAACGAGCCGCAAAACTACGACGCAAAGGGCAACCGCTACCTCAACACAGGCTTCGTTATTGCACGCCAGAGCAAGCGTACTCAGGAAATGTACAAGGCCTGGGCAGAGTGTCCCTCCGAGACGAAATACCCAGGTTGCGCTCGCTGGAAGAAGGATTGGGCGCACGAGCAGGCTGCTTTTGGCAACTACCTGCGCTACGACTACGACCGACCCGACGATATCCGCGTCCTTCCCTGCGTCGAGGCCAACGGAGCGCCTGAAGCTGAGCACCGTGGCGGTTGCAAAGGCGTTTTTGTGCGCCACTTCTGGGTCAACAAAGACCTCGTTGCCAAGAACCTGGCCGATTCCGTCATGCAGTACTTCCTTCCACGACTGCATCAATTGTACATGTCACAGGCGAGCGAGCACATCATCGATGTGAAGGGCTTCAGGCTGGACGGCGCGAACCTGATTGAGCTCTCTGCGGCAGAGAAAGAGGCTGCAAAGAAGGAGGCAGGCAAGAACCAAAAGGACGAGGGGTACTAGACGAATCCTTTTCCTTGACTCTTCCACCACTTCCCCTTCCTCGGCGCCATGGTACATATCCCTAGCGACCAGAGTTATGAACATCCGATCCACCCTAACGTCGACTTGCACGACACTGAACCACGGCGCACAGTACGACCCACGAGCGCCTACTGTCCTAAAACATCAACAGCTCCGTCCATCGCGGACTAGAGCACTGCCTTTCGACACCATCAAGATCATGTTTCTATGGCACATATACATATTACAGCACGACGTCGTTTCGGTTCCACTTGTACATTATGACCGTCTTTTTCATTGGCGAAGGCGTTTGGCGCTACGATTCCTCAGATCGACATTGTCGCTGATTGTTTTCATGAGCGCTGCTGCGAATAGCAAAGGGCCTAGGAAAGGATGATGAGGGGGCTCCTGCCTATATATTTAGCTGCTGGTCAGTTCCCTGCAGAGATTAGTCATACCTTAGAGCGGCCAAGTGTCAATGTAGATTGTTTGTATGTGTTAAATCATGGGCAATCCTGCGTCCTGTAGAGAAGGCAATAAAGTCAGATGATCTACATTGGCAGAGTACGGACGCTCGGGGAGTTTATTAGCAAGCCCCCGACAAGCGGGAGTACCGGTACTACCGTAGTCTGGTACCTACTCGAGCAACCCGGACACTTCCAAGCTGTAATCAAACAGGAGATTTTACTCAAAGCAGCAGTATAAGCGATGTGTTTTCATAGATTCTGGTGATCAAGCATCGCTCCGATTGGTTCAATTGGGGATTACTTGTAGAGACGGCAGGTATACTACCCCTCTACCCCGCTGCCTAATACCCCATCAGCATCCAAGAACGAACTTGACTAGATGCGGTAGACGCATGTACGAATCGCATTCGTCATCTGTAGATAACTAGAAGCTTACACACACACTAGTTACCCAAATAGATTTCTTAAACGCATCTTGGCTAGTTGTACACATAAATAGATACGGCAGGCACGCTCCCTCCTTCTCCACCGCCATCCAAGTCACCAAGCCAGCGCCACAACCAAAGCAATGTCACCTCCGATACCGCACGACCCCACCCCCGACGAAGCAAAAGCTCTCTTCGACCTCATCTCATCCAAGTTTCCCACGTCCACGCTGGGACCCGAAAAATGGTACATCCTGGTCCTCGCGTGCCTCGTGAGCGGCGGCCAACCGCAGCTCGCAGCGCTGCTGTACTCGCACCTCATCGCACAGCCAGAATACCAGACAGCCGAAGAGCGGCAGAGGTTGATGCGCCGGCTGCGCGAGACGCTGTTTAAACTCGTCATCATCGTCGGCGTATGCAAGCCGCTTGAAGCGGTGCTCGAGATTGAGAGTGTGCTGGAGAAGCAGGGAGATCGGGATTGGAGTTTTTCGAGGTGGGTTTCCCCATGGTGAGGAGTAGGGAGAAGAACTGTTTGTCTCTGACGAGCATGCAGGGAGGGGTGGCAATGCGACGACGCCAACGAGGAGCGCGGCCGCGCGTGGCTGGGGCGAATCTACTCGGTTAACCAGGCGGGCGTCGATGATATGCTGGCCTCACAGAAGGACTTCGGTGCGCTTTCCTCGACTTCCTCATCTCTGTCCACGTCTCATTCACTGACCCACACCCCTTCAGCTTGGGCAAGCAGACATATAACCTATGGCTTGTTCCTTTCCGACCAGCGCATCCTGTCAGATGTCGAGACGGAAATCACTGTCCTGGCCGGCATCATGATGCAGAATCTGCCGCGCGAGACAGCGTGGCATTTGCGTGGGACGAGGCGCATTGGCATTAGTATGGAGGATACCGAGACGCTGCAGCAGTGTGTGAGTATTGAGCATTCAAGTTGGGTGAGTGAGAGTTGAGGCTGACGAGGAGCAGATTGAGGAGGTCGCAAAGGTCTGTGGTGTTAGTTTGCATCGTGTGCCGAGGGTTGCGGATATTGAGGAGCAGGTATAGAGACGAGGGGGATGGGGAAGTGAATGGAGGGAAGCATTGGTTTTGCTTTGCTTCGGACCAACTTGATACGAGTATAGAAGGGAACATGGACAATCCATTACCTACGTTTGATAGATCTGCCGAGTAAGGAGGTCGTCTGTACTTATCTTGAAGTTTGCATGAAATAGTCTGGAAACCAGACTAGCGACATATATTAACTCAAGAGTGTACAAAGACAGCACAGTTCATCCAAGACCGCAGACAATGCCAGGTGATGATATCTATTGGCCATTCAAGACAAACATAGCTGGCCCCCTCTAAAGACTATACCATTCTATTTTATCGACAGCAATCACATTACTAGCCACCTTCTAATCCTGCCTCGCGGGATCCAGCTCAATCTTGCCCACGATATCATCAATCTCTTTCATAATCTCGGGTGTGAGTTTGTCCAGGATCGTCAGTGCCTTGCAGTTCTCGATGACCTGCTCGGGTCGCGACGCGCCCGTGATAACAGACGAAACATTGGGGTTCTTGAGGCACCACGCAAGCGACAGCTGCGCTTGACTGACGCCGAGTTTCTCTGCAATGGGCTATGCGGTGTTAGCAACTATTTTTCGGTTGCAAATCTGCAGTGTAGATGATGTACCTTCAGCTTGATAGCGCTCTCAATCATCTCCCTCCAATCGCGATTCCCGTACGCCTCACGCATCCCGCTAACAAACTTGTCGTCGCCCTCAGCGAATCGCGACCCAGCTGGGGGCTTATCAGGCGAGTCGTTGTACTTGCCACTCAGCACACCAAACTTGAGAGGCGAAAACGTCGTCAGCCCCAGCCCGAACCGGCTGTACAGTCGCTGGAACTCGCCCTCGACCTTTGTCCGCGCGAGCAGGTTGTACTGCGGCTGCTCGACAATGGGCCCAATGAGCCCCAACTGCTTCGCGATGCCGCATGCCTCTGCAATCTCGTCGGCAGCCCACTCGGATGTGCCCCAGTACAGCGCCCAGCCCTTTGTCTCGATGACGTGGTTGAAGGCCCGGACCGTCTCCTCCATGGGCGTCAGGCGGTCGGGGCGGTGGGCGTAGACGACGTCGACGTACTCGAGGTCAAGACGCTTGAGCGAGGCGCGGAGGCCCTCGATGATGTGTTTGCGCGACAGGCCGTGGTTGTTGACTAGGACTTCGCCATTGGCGCCGCCCCAGTTCAGCTTGGTGGTGATGACGATATCGTTGCGGTTCCCTGATCAGAGTTCAGTTGGTCGCTGCGGATTTAGCCTGTGGATGAGTCGCCGTACACTTGTTCTTCTTGATGGCCTGGCCCATGACAATCTCAGACTCGCCGCCTGCATAGCTGTTCCGTGTGTGTCAGTCAGAATATATGCGCTAGATGGGAGGTCCGCACCTCTCAGCCGTGTCGAAGAAGTTGATACCGCAGTCGTACGCCTGCTTCATGCATGCCGATGTGAGTTCTGGCATCCAGTCAGTTGTGATCTTATGTTGGGTTGCCCATGGCATTTGCAATCGCCATACCGCCAGTTGTCAGCCAGCCTCCCAATCCCAGGGCGCTGACGTGCAGACCTGAGTTGCCCAGGCGGCGGTACTGCATGCCTGTCTTGCGAGGTTCTTCCCACGCCATTGTTGATGGTATTCGGAGGGTAGTCGGTTTATGGGTATTGAGGTTTCGCTGCTGATAGCTGGTCCAGTTTCAAGTAGCTGGCGGTTGATGATTGTCAATTGCAAGTCACAGAGACAGAAGATAATCGAAAGTCGTGAATGAAGCTCCACCCACATCCCTCTCTTCCCCTCCCGTCGCCCAAAAAAAAACCGATCACATTGTGCCGTACTCAACAATACCCCACCTTGACGTCGGGCCCCGCCGGCAGAGAGATACAGAACCGGAACATCCTCGGTAGCCGGGACGGGCTTGGTCCCTAACAGAGACAGGACGGACCTGCAAAGTGGGGGGTGTGGGGATTCTGGGGAAGCGTCATCCAGCCTCAGAATCACGCGATCGATTTTAGTCTACAAAAACAGTGGAGTCCGAGCAAGGACCCTGGCACTGCACTGCTTACATGCAACAACACAGCACGTGGGAGCGGAAAAGAGACAGGAGAATAACACAACGGGATGATAGCACGACAGACTAGGTACGGCCTTAGTAGTGAGTCTAGGCTGTGTTGAGTAATTATCGCGGGTTAATATGCAAATCTAATTGCGGGCGAGGCACGCCTGCCGGAAAGGAGCGAAAGATATTTACACCAGTCACTGACTGAGTGTCCAGGAATTTGAATGATGATTATCTAACTACGATTCGATTTCGAGTTACAGGAATATCTTCGTACGTTTTTAGCGTTGGTAGGACGATCGCTTATCGCCCACCTTTTTCTGCAACTCGTGTCTGTCTCTACTTGAATCTAGATGGCAAATCGGAAGTCCAATCTCCTGTTCCCCTCTTTCTCGCGCGCTGCCACGTCTGATTGGTACAGCGCCTTCTCCTCAGGAGTCATGGCATCCCACTTGGCCGCCTTCTTCTTGTTCAGTTGAACCAGCACGAATCGCTGCACCGCCACCGTGACGATTGTCAGCGCGCAAATAGCCACCAGAATCGAATTTCCCTGCTTGTAGTACGGTACGTCGTACTTGCGGTAGATCTGCGAGCTGATGAGCGAGCCAATCTGCACAATCACGTTGTACGTGGCTGCCGAGATGGCACGCTTCTTAACGTCGAATGTGTTCTCGGATATCCACGAAGAGACCAAGGGATGCGCATATGGATAGCCGCTGACAAGCGTAATCAATGAGAAGCGGCTCCATTCGCGTCCGCCGTCAGGGATGGTGAGTAGCGCAATCAACAGCGGCATAATCCAAATCTCGCCGAACATGATGTGGAAGGTTCGCTCGTTGAAATAGTCAGAACTGTAGGCGAGCGCCAGCATTGTGACAATCTGCAGGGCTGCTGACGGGATCGTGAGCATGTTGGAGTTGAAGGTCGAGAAGCCGAGGCGTTTGAGCGTCAACGTGAGGTACCCTTGGACGGGCGATGCTGGGATGTAGGCGATGAGACCAATGAAATACAGTCCCCACATGGCGGGATCCTTCCATGCCTCCCAAATGTCCCGGAAGCCGGCAGATTCTTTGAGCGGCGTAAGGCCTTTGGCTGGATCGTCGCGGAGAATGCGCTGTTTTTTTGTTAATCACGCAATCTGCAAAGTATTCTGGGAGACACTTACGTTGACCATGATAACCTCTTCCCTATCTGTGTAGTAGCCCTTCGGCCACAGTACATTCTTTGTCGACGTGGGTGATGTTGGCAGGTACAGGTAAGACAAAGCACCAATGATGAATGTCAACAACCCCTCGATCAAGAACAGCCAAAACCATCCCGGCTTGCCATGTACTCCTCGCATCTCGAGGATTCCGGCCGCGAGCAGGGCAGAAACCACACGTGCGACATTGAGCGTGGACCAAAACACGGCAAGACGAATAGCCAGTTCCTTGGACTTGTAGAAGTAAGTCGCAAAGAGAATGACACCAGGGATGAAGCCACCTTCGAAAAGCCCAATAAAGGCACGTCCCAGGTAGAAGGAAGTGCGATCGTGCATCCACGCCTGAGCCCACGACACTGTGCTCCAGCCGACCATCATGGTAGGTAGCACCCATTTGAAACCGTAGCGCTTAGTGAGGAATTGTACAGGGAATTCGGCTGCCAGGAAGCATACGAGCTGGATCGTTGTACCGTTGTTGTAATCATCCGATGTTAGGTTCAGGTCTGTGAGGAGGTCGTCGGCGAGCGCGTTGGATAAGTTTCCGCGATCCTGGAGGGAGTCAGCGCACAATACCCAAGTGTAGACGGAAGGGTCAAAGTACGAGCTGCAGTCCGAACATCACTGTGTGTCCAGTTAGCACTTGCCATGTCCAATATAGTAGACGACTTACTCAAGCACAGCCATGGCAACAGCTTCAAGTCCGTCTTGCGCACAACGCGGGCCTCCTCCTCGACAGACCACGATGCTGTGGGGTCAAAGCGGTGCTTTCCCTCGTATGAATCATGCGGCGGCACGATATCGGCCAGTTCTCCTCTGCCGACGCTGGTGGGGTGCTTGAGTGAGCCGCCATCCTCGCTGATACGCGCCGTCGGCGAGGTTTCAATGTCAGCGCCCATGGGGTGACCGGGTCGACTCGAGTCGGGACGATTAGACTAGCAAGAATGCGCGTTGGACGATTCTCGAAATACTGTTCACTCTGATCCCTGATATACCGCACGAGGAGTGCATGTCGCCATCGCGGTGGGCAGGCACGCTATCCCCCCTTGATACCCACAACAGCAGTGTCGCCGACGGGCCTCGGTGCAAGCGTTCCGTTCTCCTACCGTTTCCCTGCCGTTTCCCTGCCATTTCCCTACTATTTTCCCACCCTTGCAGTCTATTCTGCGGGGGTGCCCGCATGGCTAGTCGATGGTACCGAGGCGGTAATCCTAGTCCTCGATCCCGTAGCCGATTCGAGAACAATAGCCGATGACGTGCTGCGCCGTGGCTCTCATGACACGGAAGCAACCCAGGAGGGAGGAAGCCATAAATGGTCCAGACTGTGCCGCGAACAAATCAACATTGGCTGACGCCGGAAGACGGAATATAACATTACTTGTTTGAGACGCAATCATCTCCGTTAGTTAGGAACCGCTTCTGCTCCTTCACAAACGCCACAATCTCAACATGCCGGCTGTCAAACGCGTGCGCGGCGATAGTGCTGTAGACGATGAATCGAGCATCGTCGGTGGCAACGACGGAGCGCGATCGAGATTGTTGACGCCGCTCGTCTACTCGGGTTCGTTGGACGAGTTCACACACCAGGACTGCACGCCCGTGGTAGGGAGAGAGTTTGAAGGCCTTCAAGTGAGGGATCTGCTGAAATGGGGCGACGACATGATCAGAGACTTGGCCATTACTGGTATGTTATCCGCTTCGTGAGGTGTGAGGATGCTGTCCTGACGTACGTAAAGTGTCACAACGAGGTGTCGTCTTCTTGCGAGACCAGCAGGTTACACCTAATGAGATGAAGGACCTGATGCTCCGCATCACCGAGCTGTCTGGATGCGTACGTAGATGATTTCTTTGGGATTCATCGTTGTAAATACCTCTAACACTGCGCAGCCCAAGGAATCCGACCTCCACGTTCACCCCTTGACAGAGGAAGGCTCTGAGCTCGGCGACCAGATATCCGTCATTAGCAGCGAGAAGCAGAAGAAGGGCGGCGGTCTCACACATCAGCTGTCCGATGTCAGTCGCTTTGCGTCTGCTGGATGGCACACGGACATTTCCTTTGAGCCTGTGCCGTCCGACTATGCCATGCTGAAGATTCATACGCTGCCGGCAACAGGTGGCGACACACTATGGGCGTCTGGATACGAGATATACGACCGGCTGTCGCCATCTATGCGCGTGTTTCTGGAGGGACTGACGGCGACACACGACGCCAAATTCTTCCTCGAGGAGGCAGAAAGACTAGGGAATCCAATTCGGAAGACGATCCGAGGAAACCCGCTGAATTTTGGCGAGGGTCTGAGTGCTGTGCATCCTGTTATCCGCACAAACCGTGAGTATTCTGTTGATACCAGAGATGCAACGCTAACCATGTGCCAGCGGTTACTGGGTGGAAGTCGGTGTACGTTAACAAAGGCTTCACCAAGCGCATTAATGGGGTTACCAAAGACGAGTCAGATATGCTGCTCGGGTACCTGTTCAACCTTGTGACACAGAATCATGACGCACAAGTGCGGTTCAAGTGGCGGCCAAACGACCTGGCCATCTGGGACAACCGAAGCATGTGGCATTGTGCGACGTACGATTACAGCGATCCGAGGGCGGGTGACCGGGTTTGTAGTTTGGGCGAGGCGCCATACCTCGATTTGAATAGCAAGGGACGGAAAGAGGCGTTGGGGTTGTAGGTGGATTTGGTGTAGGTAGATGTCTCGCAACAGGTGCTCGCGTAGTACATCAACTATGTGGTTACAAGAGTGATTATGGGTGCTTGTTTTTGCTTCTTTTTCCATCACCAAGATGTATTAAGAAAACGCTTCTCTGGTCTAAATGTGCGATAATCGCGGGGTATCATTCGAAATGTTTACTGGCCAAGATGGCTCGAGGTACTCATACAGGCACAGGCGCAATGCGGCCTGCGCCGAGGACAGTCCAGAAGGCGTCTTCTCTCTTTTCCTTTTCTGCTTTAGAGCCCCGGGATTCACCCAAGCCATCTTCGTCGGCGTTGGCATCAGCCTCGAACTCCAAACGCACAAAGATGGGTATTTCAAGCACGTTGTCATCTTCATCCAACTCGACCTCGTCTAGAAAGCCAGGAATCACTTCGATGACGATGCTTGTCCAATTGCGCCCGCGGTCCCAGGGCTTGCCAGCTTCGATCTGGCCGTCAGCATTCATGACCGATCCACGGTCAGGAAGTGTCATGGACGACGAGGTAAGAGCGTCGTCCCAGACGTCTGTGTTGGCACCGACCTCGAACTGTGGGCAAAGGATGGTGATGCGTGACTGGACCTTGCCTGGCGTCGTGCTCGGAGTGGCGAGGGTGACACGGATAGGGTCAAAAAGCGGGTTGCTGAGGTGGAGTAGGAAGTGAGTAGGCAGGCCAGGGGTGAGAGCGTTATAATCGAAGCGTGACTGGGGCATCGAGGATAAGCTCAGAGGCGTGGTGGTGCCAGTGTGAGTCTGAGGGGGTTGGGGGAGGGCACGGATGCTGAGGCGAGGGATGTGGTTGAGGGCGAGGAGCTTAATCTTGTAGCGGGTCGAGGTGATTTTGGACTCTGGCTTGGAAAGGATGTGGCGACAGGAGCGGCAGCGCTTGGAGCGCTTGGTGCAGAGTAGGGTAGCAACGGGACGCAGCTGGTCGTCGAAACGGACCGTGGGGTCTGGCTGGGCAAGCTTCTGAGCCGGGGAGAGAGCGGCGGGCCAGCCGTTCTTCTTGATGCGCTCAATGGCGGCCATGTCGGCAGCCTGGTCGTGGAGCTGCAGGCCCTCGAGGTCCGAGGCGGCCTCGCGCATCGGGGCGGGCTTATGGCGTTTCTGCTTCTTGGAGCCGGTCGAGGAGTAGAGGTTGAGGATGCGCGAGTAGGTCGAGGGGGAGGAGAAGGACAGGTCGTGGGCAGCAAAGGGATTGGCGGGGGTGTGGGCGTCGAGCTGGGACTTGTAGAAGGCGGAGAGGCTGGCGAAGAGGTCGTCGCGAGAGGGGGGCGTGTGGGGGGCGTCGGGGGTGCTGGGGGTGGTGTCGGGAGTGTCGTGACCAGGCTGGTGCTGGTGCTGGTGCTCGAGGTCGAGGCGGCGGTCGCGCTCCTTGTCGCGCTCCTTTTGCGTGGGCATGGGGCGGCCGCCGTTTGCGATGCGGGCCAGCTGGGCATGGACGCCCGTGTGCTTGTCGAGGGTGATGGCCGTCTCGAGCGTGGACCAGTGGCAGTAGGGGCACGACAGGATAAAGGGCCCGCCGTGGGGGGCGGGGTTCGGGGCGTCGGGCAGCTCGAGCGAGTTGACGGTCAGCGGGGCGACGCAGACGGGGCAATTGAAGCAGTTGCGGGTGCAGCGGGGGCCGTCGCTCTTGACGACGGAGCTGGGGACTTCGAACAGGCAGCTCGGGCAAAACCAGCTGAGCGTCTCGTCGGCGACGCAGCGCGGGCAGCGCATCTGCTGGCACTCATCGCAGTACAGCAGCTGCTCGAGCGGGTGCAGCGCAAAGTCGGCGCGGGGGTTGCGCGGGTCAAACGTGCGCTCTTCATCGTCGTCGCCGTCGCCGTCGCCGCGGGCGGGCTGGTGCGACGCCCGCTTGCTGGCCGGGGCGCTGACGTCGTAGCAGGCGCACGCGTAGTATGTGTAGGGGAAGGCCTGCGCCATGGCGGCCGTGTCGTGTCGTGTCGAGTCGAGGGGAGGGGACGAGGTAATAGGCAGTAAGTAGGTGCTAGTAATAATACGTAGAGCTAGTTATTAAGGCGGCGGGCAGAGCCGAGAGAGTCTTGACGTCTTGACCTTTGCACACATGCACCACCAACACCAACACTCTGCATCCACCAACCACCGCTCACCACCCGGCTGCCATTGGCCCCCACGCCCACCATGAACACCTTCTCCATTCGCGCCTTCATCCCACCCCTCGCTCGCCGCGTCCTCACCCGTCCCGCCGCCCGCCCCGCCGTCCGCCGCTATGCCGTGCAGGCTCCCGGGGCGCCCACGCTCGAGATCTTTAGCAACCAGCAAAAGTGGATGCAGAAAGAGCGCGCTGCCGCCGATACGGAGACCAGCCGCAGCGTCGACTATCTGCGCGACGAAGTAGCCTCCCGCCTCTGCGAGCGCGTCCTGGACATCAACCGCCACTTCCCCCGCGTCCTCGACCTCGGCGCCAATGCCTGCAACATTGCCCGCGCCCTCACTCTGCCCTCGCCCGAAGAGCCCGAAAAAGGCCCCCGCGCCAAACGCATCGGCACCGTTATCGCCGCCGAGTCGTCGTCGACGCTGCTGCACCGCGACGCCGACCTGCCCTTCAACAGCGAAATCGACATTGTGCGCCATATCCTCCCCACCTCGGAGCTGCTGCCCTACGACGCAAACTCGTTCGATGCTGTCCTCAGCAGCCTGAGCATGCACTGGATCAACGACCTGCCGGCCGTCCTGGCCCAGGTCAACAACGTGCTCAAGCCCGACTGCCCCTTCATGGGCGTCATGATGGGCGGCGACAGCCTGTTTGAGCTGCGCACCTCGCTCCAGCTCGCCGAGCAGGACCGCCGCGGCGGTGTCTCGACCCACGTCTCGCCCCTAGCCGACGTGCGCGACATTGGTGGGCTCCTCCAAAAGGCCGGCTTCAACCTCCTCACCGTCGACGTCGACGACATTGTTGTCGACTACCCGGACATGTTTGCGTTGATGAAGGATCTGCAGGCCATGGGCGAGTCCAATGCCGTGCTCTCGCGCGAAAAGGGCGCCATCCACCGAGATGTGCTTGTCGCGGCAGACGCCATCTACAGAGAGCTGCACGGCAACCCAGACGGCACCCTCCCGGCCACGTTCCGTCTCATCTACATGATTGGCTGGAAGCACAGCCCCGAGCAGGCCAAGCCGCTGGAGAGAGGTACGGGCATGTTCAGCATCAAGGACTTTTTGGAGAAGGAGGGCAAGGGCGAGGGCGGGGGCGAGGGCGGAGGAGAGAAGAAATAAGCCCGAGGGTCTGCCACGGCCATGCAGGGGAGCGTACAGGAATAACAGCTAGAGGTTATAGACGGCATGGCAACCATGCGTGTACCATATCAATAATGTATGAGGGATGGATGGGTTGATTATGGTTCCACGGTTGAGGCCAGGCCGGGCCGACATGTTGCGCAGCGCTGGGGCGGCAGGGATCAGCTATGCGGGACGCCAAAGTCAAAATGCGGAGAGGCCCGTCGGCGTCATACGATTGGCGCATTACGCACGAGGACAGCAGCTCTGCCCTGCCCTACGCCATGCCTCCGCCCTCATTTCTCAACGCTTCGGTTCCGTCGCCCGCTGTCGTCCCGTCCGAGTCCGAGTCCGAGGGGCCTGCCCTGCTCGTGCCCGTCGCCAATTGCTCTCTCCTCGTCTTCCCGCCTCCTCTCTTCTTCCACCCGTTACCCGCTCCCCGCTCCCCGCCACCTACCTCTGCCCCAGCTCCGCCTGCCCTGCAACCTTGCTGCATCCTGCCCTTCGCGCTGCGGGGAAGCTGTCCAGACTGAGCTCCATCTGACCCAGCCCGACGAGCGACCCATCGACCATGGCGCCGCCTCAAGAGGATGTTTACTGCACGGTACGCTGCCTCTAGGCATTTTGCGACACGAGACATGACCTGACCCGGCCCCCTCCCCCGCAGCTGCTCATGAGCGACTCTTACCTTCCTGGTATTCAACTCTTCCCCCCTCCCAGCTCTCTGCCGCACACCGTCTGACCCGCTCTCTTAGGAGCCGCCGTTCTTGCCCACTCGTTGCGCGATGCTGGCACCACCAAGAAGCTGGCGGTCCTCGTCACCCTCGACACGCTTTCCGCCGACACCATCACCCGGCTCAAGACGCTCTACGACTACATCATCCCCGTCGAGCGCATACGAACCCCGCGCCCCGCTAACCTCTACCTCATGGGCCGGCCTGACCTCTCCTTCACCTTTACCAAAATCGCCCTGTGGAGGCAGATGCAGTTCCGCAAAATCGTCTACCTCGATGCCGACGTCGTCGCACTCAGAGCCTTGGACGAGCTGTTCGACATTGAGGCTTCCTTTGCAGCGGCACCAGACATTGGCTGGCCGGATGCCTTCAACAGCGGTGTCATGGTCATCACGCCCAGCATGGGGGAATATTGGGCATTGCAGACCATGGCCGCTGCTGGCGAGAGCTTCGACGGTGCAGACCAAGGCCTGCTGAACCAGTACTTCGAGCATCGTCCTTGGCAGCGTCTGAAGTTCACCTACAACTGCACACCCAACGCCGAGTACCAGTGGGAGCCTGCGTATAGATACTACAAGCGGGACATCAGTGCTGTTCACTTCATTGGCAAGGAGAAGCCTTGGACTGGCAACCGCTCGGCCGGCTACGGCGTTTACGGCGAGCTCCTGGCCCGCTGGTGGGCGGTGCACAACAGGCATCTTGACGGGGCTAGGACTCCAGACCTATCGCAGACACAGCGCGTCCAGGGGACTTCATATGAACAATCTATACCCCAGATTGTCATTGAACCTGAAGCATCCGTCACCGCCACCGAACCCTCCATGGCTGACCGTGGTGAAGAGGCTGAGAACATTGATCAAGGTCATGTAGAGCCAACTCCAACTGTGCAGCAACGCAAGTTCTCCGCACCCGAGATGGAGTGGGATGCGACAAGGTACGATAAATATCCATATACTCGTCTACAAGCTAACGCAGCCAGGTCTGAACCTCCCGCTCAGTCAAAGCCGGAAGCTGCAAACTTCCCCAGCGCCACGTACACCTTCAGCGACAGCCACAAACTTTTCAAGGCGCCAGTCTCGTATCCTGAACCACCCAAGGACATGTGGTACAAGGTGCCCGAGTCTAAGCCAAAACCCGCGGAACCCCCCAAGCCCATCTTCCCCTGGGAACGCGATGCTAACAGGCCCAAAGCTACACGCGTTTTTGCAGAAGATCTTCCACCCTCGCCAACCCCAGCATCCCCGCCAACAGTGTCTTCGCCAGTGCACAGCTTCTCCACCGTGCACTATCAAGATGACGGGCCAGCACCTGGCACTGGACGCCTTGCTTCTCCAAAGACTGCCGATGAACAGTGGCGGGCATTTCAGCACGGTAGTGGTAATGCGTGGGATAGTGTTCCAGGAATTGATACCTACGTTCGTTCGATAATGGACTCGCAGGCCAGGCGTGGCAGTGTTCAAATCCTCCAGCAGGCGACTGGTACACAAGATATAGGTTCTCCGACACTGCAGCGCAAGAATCGCCGCGAGAGTCTCATTCTCACCGATTTCCCGTCCGCTATTGAGCGTCCAAGCCTTCCTGTTACGCCGGCTCCCATCAAACGTCCTACATTTTGGGGCGAAGAGAAGGACGAAGTGAGCGAGCTCCCAAGAGCAGAGGGGGTCCCTGAGCAACCAGATTGGGTATGTCCACATTGCGGCTTTTCCTCCTTCAATGCGTTCGATTTTAGTCGTTGTCGCGAATCGCGCAACGCAGCGGTGAATGCAGCGGAGCCAGCTGCTGGCAAGGAAAACCCCGCCATGAATCTACCTACTGGCCCAGTAGCGGACTCCCCCCAGGAGAAGGTTGAAAGTACAACTGTGGAGAAGCCTGCAGCGAAGCTCCCGCCGAAAACACCGTCGCCTTCCCCAGTTCCTCCGTCGCGCAATGGTCTCAGTGAAAGCGGAGTGCCTCTGGCCTCGCTGACGAACCCATCACTTTTTCCCACGCGGTCGTTTGCATCTGATTTTGTCGCGTCTTCAACCTCTGTATCTACTGCATCGCGCGAATCGTTCCGAAAGCACTGACATTAATATTCATGTCTATATTCAGGAGCTGACATTGTCTGCGCATAAAGAACCCCGAAGCAAAGCTCGAGCAGCTACGAAGATCCTCGCTAGTCGAACTGGAGCATCTCAAGAATGACGAGCATCCAAATCCACCACTGCGAGCGCTGCCGGAGCACTCCGTGCTGGACGACGAAGAGGCCGGTTCAGGCACGACCAGGACCTGGGACGACTGGACTTCTAAACAAGCAATCCAGAAACAGGCCAGCTCCTCGGCTGGAAAAAAAGGTCACAAAGTGGGATTCACAATGTCGGACTTTGGGTCCAAGTTTGGTAAAGAGGAAAAGAGCAAGCAGAAGTCCAGCTGGGGGCAAACGAGCTCACAACACGCATCGAGCCAGGAGGATTTCTCGAGCTCGGTGTTTCAGAGTTCGTCGTCGACTGAGCAACGCATTTCATCGGATCACTCTTCCACCATTGAAAGAACCTCAGATGGCCGACTCAGAGCAGGGGAACTGCTGTTTACCATGCCCAGCTTCAGCGGAGGCAAGTCCGAGCTCCTGAGCCCTACTGATTGCGACCTCAGCCCAATGACGACTAGGGACGAGAAGAGCGGCATCCCAGAATAGCCTTCACCATGATGAGGCGGTCTAGTCACGACAAGTATTATCTTTTGGGAACAGCATCTTCTTGCTGATTTAATGAGTCTGCATTCTTCAAGTCGACGCATTCGATTTTTGCTCCTCTCGATGTACCAAAAACCTTCTTCTTCCTCCTGCATTTGCACTGGCATAGCATTTGCACTAGCGGTACACGACGGTCGACTTATGACGGCCTTTCTTGGAGCATTATCCGTCAGAGCGACTGGGGTCGTGGTGTTTCCATTCTTATTCTAATTGTCCCAAACTATCTACCATCTTCGCTCTTTAGTAGTTAATACCCGGGCTGGACACGACGAGGAACCCACAATCTAATACCTAGCAAACCACTCCTTCTAGCTTAGCAGCACACATGCACGCTGGGATGCAATTTCAATACCGTTGTAATTAGTAATGTGGTGCGCAAATTTGCTTAGTAGGGGCTTCCTTGCCTCGGTCGAGGCGTATCTCTACATGTGTCGAAAAAATAATCCGCTTCACACTGCACAGTACCACGTGCAGAACCGCAAGGTCAGCGACTCGACGCGAATTAATCGCAGCTTGAGCCAGAAGAGCATCAAGGCTTCAGCATTCAGGCGCCAAGTCTCACGCTCACGTCGACGCGTGCACAACTCCCGGGCGACTATCAGGACGTTTACGTGACAATGCCCCGCTATTTGCGACCCCTCACCACACAATCACCTTCCCTTTCCCGCTGCACACCGGCTTATGCTCCACCGCGAATAAGCGCCATCCGTATTGGCCGAAGCTTCTCGTCTTCGCCCGCGCAAAGACTCGCCTTGACGCCTCGCCGCCTCGACCAATACACTCCCAAACGTATACCCAACTCCGTTTGGCCCTACCTTTACAGCCCACGCAACAACATGGCACACCTTGACTCGTACTTTCAGCAGGTCGACACCCTGCAGGACTCGTTCATCGAGCGCCTGAGGGAGGCCGTCGCAATCCCCAGTATCAGCTCCGAGGACCACAGGAGGCCCGATGTTGTCAAGGTAAAGCCCACGCCGCGGCTCGGAGCTTTGCACCGCTGACACTGCCAACAGATGGGCCACTGGCTCGCCGACCAGATCAAGGCGCTCGGCGGCGAAGTCGAGCTTCGTGAGCTCGGAAAGCAGCCCGGCCGCGAGCACCTCACGCTTCCTCCTTGCATTCTTGCCCGCTACGGAAGCGACCCCAAGAAGGTCAACGTCCTCGTCTACGGCCACTACGACGTTCAGCCTGCTCAGAAGTCGGACGGCTGGGCCACCGACCCCTTCACTCTCACCATCGACGACAAGGGCCGCATGTACGGACGTGGCAGCACAGATGACAAGGGCCCCGTCCTCGGCTGGCTGAACGCCATCGAGGCTCACCAGAAGGCGGGCGTCGAGTTCCCCGTCAACCTCGTCATGTGCTTCGAGGGTATGGAGGAGAACGGCTCAGAGGGCCTCGATGACACTATCCGCGCCGAGGCTAAGAAGTTCTTCAAGGATGTCGACGTTGTCTGCATCTCGGACAACTACTGGCTGGGAACCGAGAAGCCCTGCCTCACATACGGTGTCCGCGGCTGCAACTACTACTCGATCGAGCTTGCTGGCCCTGGCCAGGACTTGCACTCTGGTGTTTACGGTGGCGTGACCCACGAGCCCATGACCGATCTTGTCCGCCTCATGAACACGCTTGTTGACACCGACGGCAAGATCCTCATCAAGGGTATCGATGAGCTGGTTGCTCCCCTCACCGAGCAGGAGGCTGCTCTGTACCCCCCAATTGCCTTCACCATGAACGACCTCAAGGAGTCGCTGGGTGGTGAGGTTTCTATCCACAGCACCAAGGAGGAGGCCCTCAAGGCCAAGATGAGGTACCCTTCGCTGTCTCTGCACGGTATCGAGGGCGCCTTCTACAGCGAGGGAGCCAAGACTGTCATCCCCGCAAAGGTTATCGGAAAGTTCTCCATCCGCACAGTGCCCAACATGGAGATTGACCCGGTGACGGAGCTCGTTGAGAAGCACATCAACGCCGAGTTTGCCAAGCTCAAATCCAAGAACAAGATGCAGTTCAAGGTTGTGCACTGCGGCAAGTGGTGGGTCGAGGACCCCAACCACCCCAACTACACTGCGGCGGCCAAGGCTGTCGAGCGTGTGTTTGGCGTCAAGCCCGACATGACACGTGAGGGTGGCAGCATCCCCGTCACGCTCACCTTCCAGGAGGAGCTCGGCAAGAACGTTCTGCTGCTGCCGATGGGCAGCTCGACCGACGCCGCGCACTCGATCAACGAGAAGCTGGACAAGAAGAACTACGTCGAGGGCACCAAGCTGCTGGGCGCGTACCTGCACTACGTTGCCAGCGAGCTGAAGCGCGACTAGATTAGGCGGTAGCCGGTTGCTGTAGTTGACAAACACAAATAAATATATACCCTTTCCATGAGCACTGATCTGAATCCAAGTGCGGACACAGGCATGGACATCGGCTGCAGCGTGCAAAGTGATGGCCAGATGCGGAGGCGCGTGCTCGGAGTTGGAGATATGATGCTAACCTAAAGCGGTATAGCGGTTCATCGTCAAAAATGTGATGGCAACCGCCCCTTCAGCACACCATCCAGTCCGTCGTCGACATCCTTCTCTCGCGTCCATCACCACAATGTCAGCTCCCAGAACATTGCTCCGCATATGCCCAAAGGCACGGCAGCCCTCGCTGCTGCCTATGACCCAATCGCGCCACGAGTCGACGGCGCGCCGACACAAGAAGCTGCTGGCTCTCCCGGAGGCGCCATCCTACACACCAGACCGCAGCGGGCCTTCGCTCGTCTTCAACCCGCCCTCATCGGCCCCGTCTGTATACCACACGCCGCTCAAGTTTCTGCCCAAGGAAGACAAGCGCCGCGCGCTGTACAATGCCGCCCTCACATACTCCACCCAGAGCGCACACCGACGAGCCACCTCCCCCGTCGCTGCTGCCGGCACGCCTCTCCACACGGGCTCACATCTCCCCCCGCGTCCGAGTGCAGCTCTCCCCTCAGCCGTCCGCACACCCTACGACAAAAAGTACCACCTCACCGACAAGGAGATTGAGGAGATACGGCGACTGAGGCTGGGCGACCCAGACAAGTGGACGCGTGTTAAGCTCGCTGAGAAGTTTGGCTGCAGCCAATTCTTCGTCGGAATGGTTGTCAAGGTGCCAGAGAAGGCGGAGCGTGTCAGCGCTGAGCATGCCGAAGCAAGAAGGAAGTGGGGAGCGAGGAGGAAGATGGCACGCGAGGACCGCGAGAGGAGGAAGGTGCTTTGGGGCCGCGAAGTCTAGGCCGCACGTGCGTGATGGTCAGGGTTGCGGTTGGAGGACGGTCTGCTGGGTGGTCTCGTGAGCAACACGACGGCACTTGGCCAGTCTCAATGGGTCATGGACGACGGTCAACGATTGTCAAAATGTACAGAAACGATGTGTTTTTTGGTGTACGATATCTGGATCGCGTTGGAGCGTGGTCTATGGGCATATGCATATTCAGGAGCTAGCCTTCGTTGTAACATACTGTCGCCTTTCAATGGAGATTTTGTAATACTACCGGCCGCCGTACATGACCATAGTGAGCTTCTCCCGCCATCTCATGGGCATCCTCTCGAGGCCAGCACGACTCCACACCGCTATCCTCGACCCGCCCTCTCGATTTCCACGCCTCCCTCGGAAACGCGAAACACAAACCCAGCATCCGCTCCGACCCGCCAACATTCGAACCTCCCCTTCTCAACGACATTTCGCCGCGCCTCTCTCTCCACCTCGGCCTCCTCAAGACTGATGCCCGCCCTGAAGCGCCCGACTTCAACCCGCCTCACACCGAGTCGCGTGATCACTGTACCCGGCGGCCAGACGACAGGCAACGCGGGCCGGAACATCGACGGCGAGACCGATTGCGATGTCAGAATAGTCGCGCACGAGAGAAGCGACGACAGCCGTGTGATCTGCGCAGTCAGCTGTGCGGACGCTGCAGTAAGGGGATTTGCAATGGCATTCGCATCCGTCGGGGAATCGGTGCTGCTGTCGTTCGTGACAGCGGAAGACGAAGGAAAAGAAGTGGCGCGCATCTGCAATGTAAAGGCATCAATGTCGTCCAGCACGAGAGCGTGCACGGCGCGGTGCATGCTCTTGTGATACCCGGCGAAGAGGTATTCTGGCAGGGAGCGCAGGGTTGCGAGCAGTGAGGGCCATGATTGTGGACGGAAGATGTGGAGGTGTTGGAGGCTTTGTTTTACCAGAGTTGCTGGGTCGAGATGATCCGAGTGGTCGGTGGTAGATGCGGTGGTGGGAGGAGGAGGAAGAGCGGACAGGAGCTGCAGCATGACGCGGATCAAGCGATGGATGCTGAAGTGGCAAAGCGGGTCGAAAAAGAGGATTGCTGCTTCGTGGCCCCGTACACCGGTGATAGGATAGAGGTCGGCTGGCAGGAGGGCGTGGGCGATGATGAGGTAGAGGAGTGAGGTCTTTCCTGCTCCAGAGGCATGGTGGGTGGGTGGTGGCGAGACGATTTCTAGCAAAGGTGGTGCTGTGTTTGGAAGCAGTACATCTAACTCTGATATACCAAAGTACTGGTTCTGGTGATGGGTTTGGTGCTCGTTGCTGGGGACATTAGTTAGTACCTGCATTTAATCATACAAAATCCACTGAAAGGGAAAACTCGAAAGTAATGGAAAACATCATGATGGCGCCAGAAGCAACTCACCTTGTATTTTTTGCTTTTACGAGTTCACGAACCGACTTGAGCACCTAGGCCCATGTCAGAAGACCTCGATAGCGAAGCTTGATATCAGAACCCACCGAGTTCAAGCCCTCAATCTCCACCTCCATCACCAACTTGGCTCCCGACCTCCGCGCGCCCTCATCTACACCTGCACTCATCGTACCCTGCCGATCTGGTTTTCGACGCACTTTCTTTGCTGCGCCTTTCGCCGGGTTCCAGTTGTGCAATGGCGCCACCGACACCAATCTACGCACTCAGCGTCCTCGAATCACAGGTCAACGTGCTCCCGAACGGGAAGCCGAGGAAACCGCCCGTGCGCCTCGCTGACTGCGCGCTGAAAGAGCTGATGCAGTACAAGTGTAATGTGGAGAAGCCGAGACAGAAGGGACAGCAGCCCGCGATCATTTGCGAGCCCGTCGTGCGGCTGCTCAGACAGTAAGTCGATGGTCCTGCTGGGTCTTGGCGCTGATGGACGATGCTAACGTTGTGCGGGTGCGAGAATGGTTTGAGTGTAGAAACAACGGCGTGGGAGGGGTGGAAGGTCGCGCAGCAGCAGACTGAAGGCCCAAATGGCCGTGTTTCGTAAAAGGATAGCAGGTTAATGTACTCGAGCGCTACTATGGATGACTAGCGCTGCTCTGATTGAACAAAAGGCACGGCCGCCAGCCCCTTCTCTGCCGTAGCAGAAAGCTTGCGCGAATGTTGCTCAGATACAAACTCCTCGCGGCAGATGATGAACGCCTTTTAAATGCCCGCAAAGCCTACGCCAAAGGCACTATGCACATACCCAAAAACGCCTCGCTGTAAACATGTTCCCGACTTCTTCAAAACTAAGCCCGACTGCTTGGTGCCCTCAGACACCTCTCGCAGACTTTCTCCAGAACCGCTGCTCGTAGTTCACGTGCACGCCCTCATCTAGGTTGACGTTCCGGTCTACCGTGGGCTGCCGTAACCGTGCTTCGAGGGGCGCATTCCAATCGTTTTCTTCAGCCTCCTCCCTTGCGCGCTGGCGTTCCTCTTCCTTCTCGCGGTCTTTCTCTTCTACCAAAACATCCGTCATTGCGGTTTGCCATAACCCATCACTCTGCTTCATGCGTTTGCTTCGTTTCCGTCTGCCGACGTTCTGCTTCTGCATTCCAGCCTTCTGTGCCGCCATGAGCTTCCGCAGGCTCTGCTCGGCCAGTATACCTTCTTCTGTCGCCTTTTCACGGATCTTTCGTGGGTCATTCTCGCGATTGGTGAATACAGGCGTAGCCTTGTACGTGTTCTTGGATGGAAACGGGGGAAAGTGCGTCGGTATGTAAGCTCGGGCTTCCTTGTCTACTCTTCCAGACAGCTCCGGGCCGAGCAGTGCGTCGGTGTCTACTGGCGGGGGCTCAGAGGGCTCCGGGGGCTCAAAATGCGGCTGCAGTAGTGAAGGAGGAATTTCGCCAGTGTCAAAATGTTGGTCCAGGGCCGCAGAGCCGTGCAAGCCAACGCTGGCAAGCGCATATACCCAATCATGGGGTACGGGTTCGGTGCGCCTTGAGCTGATCATGGACTTGCGAACTTGCGCAAGAAACCCAGTCATGTCTGCACTGCGTTAGTCACATCGTCTACGCTGGCTGCGCACAAGGTGAAGCCGTACATGAATCAACCAACTCTCGGAAGCCCTCGAGCGCATCCGGCCGCGCGCTATCGAAGCCAACCGTCTTGCATTGTATTGCGATTGCGCGGCTCAGCTGCTGGTTGAAGAAGTCCTTGCTGTCTCCAAAGTCACCGAAGTCGGTGCTGATGGGGTCGACAATGTGGTGGACGGGTTGGGTGTGCCGTAGCTGGCGTAGGACCTTTCGCTTCTTCGCATCTGGTTGTGCATGGCTCTGCGCATCGGCCGTATGAGGTCGCTTCATGCCTGCGATGGCGCCTCCACTGCTAACACTGGCGGGAGATATGAGGCCGGGCATAAGCCACGCGCGTGATTGAAGCAGTAAAGGTGCTGAGGCGCGCAATGTGTAGATGCGAGCTAAGGGCGCATGTGCGCACGCGACGAGGGGGTAGCCAGGTAGCGCGAGTATACGTGAGGTGAGGATAGCTTTGGTAGCGGCGGCGAGCGGGATATGACGCGGTGGTGGAGGGTGCGAGGGTGCGGGGGAGCTCAGTTGTAGCTTGTCACGTCCTGTCGACCTCAGCCGCGATTGAGGTGGAGGTTGACTGGCTGTATGTTTGCAGTGTTTGCACCCCCAACGCCAAGATCGTCACACCACTCATCGCCAACTTCAGTCGGCGGGCAGCCGACCTCCACCAGCTCCCGCAACCCGCACGTCTCGCCGCAACACTCTCCACTCCCCGAAAACCGACCTCAAAATGGCCTTCAAAGCGATTACCGGCGTACGTGCTGCCATTGACAGCGTTGGACAGCAGCGGATGGGGGGCTAATGATTGGACGCAGATGCTCCGCCGCCAGATCGTTCTCGATCTCTCCGTTGCCATGGGTGCGTTTACAGTTATGCGCATGTAGTCAGGAGCTTTGCTAATGTGCAATTGCAGGTCTTGGTGTGACCACAGGATACGCCTGGTGGTACGGTATGTAAACGACGCGCGCGCCCACGACGACAGCGCTCCTTCACTTTGACATGTTGATGGGGCTCGAAGCTTATTCTCCCAAAGGTTACCACGTCCCTGCCGTCCGTCACCGCGACGCTTTCTACCAGAAGCTCGAGGACGACCGCGCCGCTGCTCTCGGCCAGAACTAAGCGACCGCTCGCTCTCCCGCATATCAACACTCTCCTATGTTCCAAGACGGCAAAGAATCGTAGAGATGGGCTTGGGCAGGGGTATCTTGTATTATAGGCGGGGCGAATCCTTCGACAGCAAGCCACATCGATCTGAACAAAACCACAGCGATTTCCGTCTACCCCGTTATCACTTTCCTCATTGATGTCTCTATGATTTGACTACTGCATTACCGGGTTCCCGTTGACTGTGCCACACCAATCTTAACGAATTACTAACCACCTTTATACATTATATGTGCAAGAGATGATCACGACCCTCGAGACTGGTGATGACGAACGGTAACAAGGTCAGTAGATGTCTGTTCCACACTAAATGAGTAAGATGCGCAGCGATTGGTGTGTACAGTGGGTTCTCTTGGGTTTCTATGTCTCTGGTCTTGGCTGTTGCCCAGATAGTAGTGGTAGACTATTGGCTGGCTGTAACGCCGAGACGCGGTTGGTAGGTATTCGTATCATGGATCCCGCCCCCTCCCAGTGTGCCTGATGATCAACGGATTGAAACTCTGTTGAGGAAGCGTCGTCATTGTGTACTGGAGCTTGATTGGTACGTCATGGTAATTCCTCTTTTGGTGGAGCAAGGTGAGCAAGTTGGCATCTTTAATAGGACTGCCTACTGAACTATGCGTGTCCTAGACAGGTTCACAGTTGGGCAATTCGACAAGTCGGTGATCTATCCAATCGTGGCGGCATCACATGTTTGGAAATAGTATAGTTACCAACGCTCATCAGATAGGAATCTTGATTGTGCCGGGTCGTTTGTTGCTCTTCCGGCAGACCAAGAAAAGGGACGGGTATTCCCTACCTGGAACGGTCATGTCTTTGCGCGTGCTTGATTGTCGGGGTTGTGATTGGTCAAGAGCAGCAGCCATATGCACCTAACTACCTAACAACCAATCTGCGATGATTTTATTTCCCATGATTCGGAGTTTACTGTTCTCAAGCGTACCAAGGTGTACCCGGAAATTAATTTGCAAGCCTGGAAAACGAATGTGCAAGCGACTTTGGTGTCCGACAAATCACTATTGCTAGTGACTCGGATTGGTGCGAAGGTGTGTCTGATGTCCATGATCGAGGCTTCAGCCTCGGCGAGGCAAACGGCAGTGTCTACATTGCACGGCTTTGGCCATCAGCAGCGCATGTCAGTTGGTGGCATCTGCCACGTGTGCCAGCGAACGTTATGTGCTGTCGCATAGAGTGGAGGCGAAGATGCGAAACCGTCCAAACGTTGCTGTGCGATGTCATGCAGCACACTAACGACAAACGTTTGTGTTGTAGATCACCGCCTCTCGCTGCCGTCCCTGTGTGAAGAGGCAAGTCGAAGGCGTGGAGGGGAGTATCATCAGGCGGCAGCGTTGGCTGACAAGATGGGAGATATCGCGCCATAGGCAGGTAAGCTATCAAGATGCTGCCCGGACGGAGACAGGAGCAGGCGGAGGGAGGCAGAGCAGTGGCAGATGACAAGAATCCCTGGACTGGAAATGCAGGTGAGCGCCGGGTGATCATGGCGTTGCAAGGGTCCTGATTCGAGCCTAGTGCGATCGACACGAATGCAGGCCCGCTGCACGACGAGCGAAGAGGTGCTTTGAATTGATTTCACGGATGTGGGAATGGGAGCTGAATGGCGGCGGCCATGCGCAATGCGAGGTCCCGCTCAACAGTGTGGCAGGTGCTGCTGGAGACTTGTCGGTGAGCTGGCCGGGCTGCAGGCGGTGGCGGTCTCGGTCGCTACGGGAGGCTAGCGCGCCTAACGGCTGATGATCGCCCTTGTAAGTTAGGTAGGTAGGTATTACACGACGACCAGGCGACCAAGCCGTCGTCGAGAGCGAGCGTTGAGGGGGATGGGGATGGGGTGGGCGAGCAGCATGTGGCTTGGGGGGCTGAGCGTGAGGGCGAGTGCGCGGGTATGGGTGTGGGTGCTGGGGGTGTGGTATCAGAGAGTGTGCAGAGACAACAACCCTGCATGGTTGCGCAGTCGTGTCTGTGTGAGGGCCGGGCGTGGTGTGGTGGTGGTGGTGGCAGCCGGACGGTGACGGTGACGGCAACGGGCCCGTCTTTTCGAGCACAAAAGGCAGACAAGGGCAGGCCAAGTTGGAGCAGCGCACGCAGACGGCGGGCCTCCCACCGGGCGCAGGCACAGCGGGAGCTGCGGGCAGTCGTATGTTGCTGGCGGCGGCGCAGGCATGAGGGCGTGCTGGAGTGCTAGTGTTCTGGTGCTTTGCGCGGCGACGAGAAGGGAACAGCGGGCAGCGAATGGGGCTAGCAGCAACACCTGTGCAGCGGGCCCGGCGACGCTATGGCTGCCAGCCAGACGAGGGCGGGCGCCGGGCGGTCGTGCTTTTGCGCGCCTGTTTCTGGCGGGCCGTGGGATTGGGCGTTTTGGCCAAAGTGAAACCGCCCGTCCTCGAGCTCCAGCGCCATGTGCGGTGCTGCCGCATATGCGAGACGGCTGCTTGAGAGGAGCGTCGTCAGTCGCCAGTCGTCAGTCGTCGCCAGCGTCTGCGCATGTGTGTGTGTGTGCGTGTGTGCGTGTGCGTGTGCGTGTGCGGAGCCCAAGGGAGGACACACGACGGGGCGGGCTCAGGCTGCTTGATTGCTTGTGTTCCCTGCAGGCTTGGAGGACCGTGGGTGGCTCTCTGCCCTCTGCCACATCCAGTCGACGCTAAATCTTAGGGCCCTTGCACGCGCCTGCGCCTGCGCCTGCGCCTGCCTTCAGCCCAGCTCAACCACACTTCCACTCTTCCCCTCTCTTGCACCCAGCAGAGAGAGAGGTGTTCGCTGCACCCTTCGCCGCCCCCACCGCCGCCGTTCTGTGCCCTTCGACTCTCCCCTCCTCCTCTCCTTTGCAGCCGTCCCCGCTGACGCGCAGTATTCACACGGGCCCTGCTGCTGGACGACGCGCCCGCCGATCACTCCCTCACCACACCCATGACCAGCGCTCCCCCCGCCGCCTGAGCACCACCACGCCGTGCCTCTGCTCACACTCCACCCTCGCACTCTCCTCCCCTTGCGACGCGGACCGCTTGACCCGGCCGTCTGCTCCTCGCCATGAACAACCCCAGTTTCCAGCACAACGGCATGGTCAACCCACGAGCCGGCATGAGCTTCTTCATCAACCATTACCGCGTACAGCAACAGCAGCAAAAGTTCCCTCAGCCATGGCAGCAGTCAACCTCGCCAGAAGAACGTGCACAGCTGGCCATCCAGTTCTTCACCCAGTTCCGGCTGCTCAAGCCCGAGACTGCCGAGATGGAGGCGATGCAGAATTCCCTCCGCTTCGAGAATCAGTTCTTCGTCAGCGCCCAGGCCAAGGACCAATACATCTCCAACATTAAGCAGAAGCTGCAACAAATGACCACTGCCCGGCAGCAACAGATGCAGCGCATGCAAAACAGCCTGGGCAACGCCAACAACCCCATGAACGCCATGAATCCGGGGCAGATGAACATGATGGGCCAGCCCGGAAACCAGGGCCCTCGCCAAGGCACGCCGCAGCAGTTCAACCCGCAGTTTCCCAACGCCCAGCTCCAGCGACCAATGCAAATCTCCCCAGTCCCCATGGCTCAAGGACAGTCCTCGATGGGTGTCAATGGCGTCAACACTCCGAACATGGCCCAGGGCCAGCCCAACCAACAGCCAGGAATGCAGCCTGCTTTACGAAATCCCCAGCAGGAAGGTGCCGCCATCAACGGGTTTGCCAAGAAGCTCATGGAAACCTGCAAGGAAGAGAACCGCCAAAAGTTTCAGCTCGAGGTACAAACTTGGCCAGAAGAGAAGAGACAGCATTTGATCAATCAGGGCATCAGCCCACTGTTCATGCGCTTCCGACAGCATGCTGAGATGCTCTACCGCAGCGGAAAAGTCAGCCTACCCCAGATGATCAACGTAGTCCAGAACGGCGGACCGGTACCGCAGGGTGGCCCACCCAATCAGATGATGGGCCAGCCGATGAACATGAGCCAACAACGTCCGTCTAATCCTGAGTTCGACTTCAACGCGATAGCAAACCAGCAGATTGGTGCGCTCCGGGTTCAAGACGCAGGTACCGAGGTTGTGCCGGCCAGCAACAACGCCAATGCTGCTCAGGTGTCGGGCTTCGTAGGCCAAAATGCGCAACAGGGCCAGTCACAAAATCCTGCTATGGCTCAACGTCAAGCTGCCCAAGCTGCTGCATATCAACAGAACCTCCAGCGTCAGGCGCACGCCCAGCAGATCCAACAAGCTCAAGCCCAGGCTCAGGCCCAGGCCCGAGCACAGATCGACCAGCAGCAACGGGCACAACAAGCAGCCCAAGCAAGGAATCAGAACCAACTCCTCCAAGGTCAGATTGGAGGTCTAAACCTTGCCTCGGGTTCACAACAAAGCCCTGCAATGCCGCTTCTGACCAGGCCGATGAACCCTCCGGGTCAGCAGGTGCCACCCCCAACGACACCGCAACAGCGCCCCCAGGCACACGTCCCGCACATGACACCCCAGCCAGGCCAAGGCGATCCAAACATCTCAGCTTTGTTGCGCGAGGCGCAGCAAAGAGCCGTTGGTCTCGCGCAGTCTGGCCAGCCTTTGACCGACCAGGTCCGCATGAGTATGATGCCTGCGGACCTTGATCCACAGGTGAGGAACCAATTGCTCAAGGTACCCGAGCAAAACTTCCGTGCAATCTTGGCAAACTACATGACCAACGTTCGTCGCAACAACATGGTACATGGTCAGCTCCAAAACGGAGGTGGGCAGCCTGGTCAGGCAAACATGCTATTCAACCAGCAGCAACAACAGCAAGCTCAACAGCAGCAGCAGCAGCAGCAGCAGCAGCAGCAGCAGCAACAGCAACAGCAACAGCAACAGCAACAACAGCAGCAAGCTCAACAGCAGCAAGCTCAACAGCAGCAGCAGCAGCAACAGCAACAACAACAACAGCAGCAGCAGCAGCAGCAACAGCAACAGCAACAGCAACAGCAACAACAGGGCATGCCTGGGCAGATGGTGGGTGGACCTAACATGGCCAATATGCAAAACATGGTACGCCCTGGGATGCAGTTCCCGATACCTGGAGGCATAAATGGACAACAGCTCCCGGCGGGTCAGCGTGGACCTGTTCTTACTCAGCCACAACGGCTGGCTGCTGCTCAAAATCTTCTTCGACAGAACCCTGGCATCATACAGACGACAGACAACAAGCCGTTTCCACCAGGTGTTCTTAACGCACAAATACGACAGAGACTACCCCCTGACGTCAAAAGCTGGCAACAACTCAAGCAATGGGCACTGCAGAATCCCAACATGCTCCCTGGTGTGGATACTACCAAGCTCCTCTTGCTCCAGGTTATGCATTTCCAGGACATAATCCGACACACAGGCGGAATGCCTGGGACCCATCCTCAGCAGAACAATGGAGTGGGGATGGCTCCCCAGGCACAGATGACGCCTAACCAGGGCCCTATCCGGACGCCGCAGCCGCCTGGAGGAGCTATGCCTAATATGAACCCGATTCAGGTTACACCACAAGAGATACAGATATTCCGACAAAGGCTACAAGGGCACCCGCAGGCGAATGTTTCTGATGACCAACTACGGCAGCACATTCTGTCGCAGAAGATGAAGGCTCGGCAGCAGCAGCAGCAGGCTCAGCAGCAGCAGCAGCAGCAGCAACAACAACAGCAACAACAACAGCAACAGCAGCAACAGCAGCAGCGAGAGCCAATATTCAACCATCAAGTGCAACACCAGAACCAACTGCAAGCTCAGCAACAACAAGCTCAACAACAACAAGCCCAACAGCAACAAGCCCAACAGCAACAAGCCCAACAGCAACAAGCCCAACAGCAACAGGCTCAACAACAAGCCCAGCAGCATGCTCAGCAGCAACAGCAGCAGCAAGCTCAACAACAAGCCCAGCAGCAGCAGCAGCAACAACAACAGCAGCAGCAGCAACAGCAACAGCAACAAAATCTGGTGCTTGGTGGTCCACAGCATCCGAACAATCGACCTGCCACTGGCCAGTCTCAAGCTGCACCGCCGACGGCTCAAATGAAGCAACCTGCCAGGATTCCACAGGGCTCACAGTCTGCCCAGCCAGCTGTAACAAACACCATCAGTAAGAAGCGACCAAATGAGGATACAACCGAGCCAGTGGCAGAAAATACCACGCCTCAGGCACCTCCCATGGGCCAAACAATATCGCAACCTGGGTTTAACATCACTCCGGATCAAATGAGCAAGCTCAATCCGGCTCAGCACGCTCACATAAAGGCTCAGCTATTGAAAGCCCAGGATCCTTCGAACGCATCCAACAACAAGATGCAACAGCCGCGTCCTATGCTCAGTACAGATGAGATCAGGGCGCGCATGTCTGATCCTGCGCGGATTGCTCGACTCAACGCCATGTCGACCGAGATTGAGAAGACTTTGCCTCCGGGTCAGCCGATACACCTGCCACCTCCTGTACGAATTGGTCTGCAGCAATCGCTCCAACAACACTTGCAGACGATCAAGAAGGTTGAGCTAGCTCTTCGTATCTTCTACGCTTCATACGAAGAAGGTGGTTCGGAAGGCCTTATACGGCAGATTATGACAGCACGTGCCTTGGTCTTCCGACAGCTGAACATGAATGATGGGTCGCTCAAGGATCCGGTCACATTAAGCACAGATGGGTTCAAGCATCACGTGCGACAGATTGTCGGCTTTGTTACCAAGGTCTTCTCGAAGATGAATGCAACTGCTCAGGCGGGGCCTCAGCCAACACAGCCTGTATCAGGGCCGGCCGCCAACACACCCCCAGCGCAGCTGACTGTGGGCAATCTGAAGATTGTAGAACAACAACAGCGGCATCAGAAGCCCCCTCCTCCCCCAACAACCGACCGGCCGCCTTTCCCGCTTGGCAGTGGTCAGTCTCCACGGGGTGTACCCACATACTTCGAGGGGGCTCCAACAGTCAAACACATCATACTGCCCGACAAGAAACGCGCCAGGATGGAACCTTCCAGCCAGACTTCCACCCCAGGCCCCAAGGCCTCTCCACGCATAAGCTCCGTCAACGGGAACTCTCCGGAACTCAAACGTCAACCGCCGCCTGAGAAGGAGACGCCACAACGACCGACATTCAAGTGCAAGAGCACTGACTGCGAGTATTCTGTTCGGGGCTTTGATATTCAGGCTGAGCTCGAGGCGCATGTCAGTCTAGTTCATGCCATGATCGAAAACCCTCTTCAGTTTACACTTGATTCCATGGCTGATTTGCTCGATGTGGACCAGAAGACGGGTGAGCCCAAGGTCGACCCCGCCGCCTCGAAACTAGTAGCGAAGGCAACCCCTGCCGTTGCGCGTGCGTCTGCACAGGCCTCGAAGCCCGAGCAAACTGCTGGCGCGGTGCAGCATGCGCCGACACCCGCTGGACTGCAGGCCACAAGCACACCGATGGCGCGTATACCGACGCAGACGGGACCCAAGAATTCGCCGTCGACCAATCTGCTCAAGACGCCACAGGCAATGGCGAAGGTGGCGACGCCCAGCACTGTAGCGCAAGCAAAGGCTACGCCAACGAGCGCTGCGAAGACGACGCTCAAGGAGGCTCTCCCTCCCGTGCAGTCTGAGCCGGAGAAGCAAGAAGAGCAGCAGCAGCAGCCGCTTCTTCCCATGTCTTTGTTTGACTATTCTCACGAGGACATCTACGCGGCGCTGGATGCCAATGATGCCTTCACGGTGCTCGACTTGAAGGACGAGGACAACGCGTGGGCTCTGCGATCGCGGCCGGGCTCGCCCATGACTACGCCCGAGTCGTCATCCAAGGACACGCCGTCTACGAGGCAATCTGACATTTCGGAGAACGACAATCTGCACATTGATCTCAATATGAAGGACGTGGAGATGCCGGATGCATGGACCATGGGGCTGTATGGCGACGCAGTTCCGTTGGACATGCAGTTGTCGGATGATCTGCAAACTCTGGGGGTGACGCTACCGCCAATGGATAGCGACGACATGATGCTGTTTCCATCGCTGATGGATCTGGACACATTGGGGAAGACGATGGACAGCATGGAGGAGCAGGGCACTTCGGTGTTTTGAAGAGAAAGGAGAGAGTGAAGGAGGGGTTTATTTCTTCATTTTCATGATATTCGGTATTCGAGTTATTTTTGGATTGATTTTGGCAAGCATTTGGGCAATGGAGCATAATGTAGGCGACTGCTTTGGATGTATGTGGTTTGCGCATGGCGTTTCTGAGACGGGGAGGGCGGGACTGAGAGAGGGACAGCGAAGGGATGATTGCGAGGGTAGTGGAGTCGAGGGCGATTGTTTTGTGGGTTTGTTTAGTGGAGTGGATAGTTATACCCCAGGTCAGTCTGTTTCAGTCACGTTGAGTTTGTCGGGAACCAAAAGGAAGAGAAGAGAGACGGACAGTTAGTATCAAAGTAGATTGCGAAGGGAGAATCGAAATGCTTTGTAGTAAGTGTAGCTATCAGAGGTGCATGCTGTGTAGACTGGCTAGCTAGGCATAGGGGACGCATTCGAGATTGATGCAATGATGATGGGTGAGGTAGGTAGTTGACCATGGTAATTAGATAGCTAGTAGATGGATGTGGTGAGGGGATAGCTACTGCGACGGAACCATTCGGAAGGGCTGCTAGGTAGAGAGGTGCATGTATCTAGTTGGCATGTATCTAGCTAACTAGTTTGGAGATAGTACACAGTAGGTAGGTGTGGAGAGGGAGGGAGGGAGGGAGAGAGAAAGTACAGCGAAGAATGACGTTAGTGGCGGACGGGGCAGGCTTTCGCTTGTGCCTTGTTGGGTGCAGGGCGTTGATTTGATCATGCAGGGTCACTGCAGAGGGGCCGTCTCAGCGGTAAGCGGCTGAGGCTGAGGGTGGCGAGGAGGGGCTATTTTGGGCATGGTGCAGAGGCAGAGTCTGCACGTTAACGCTGTTGGGCGGGCGAGAAATGACGGGAGATGGAGTAAGCGGGCTCGGCGACTACTGTGTAAGTGGAGCACGGAACCGTGGGACAGCGGAACCAAAGCGGTGCTAGGTAGAGGTAGCAACCAAGCCGAGGGAGAGGGGATTCTTTGTTGGGACGGGGCAGCATGGCTTCGGATCGAGGGCAGCCGATGGCTAGCTGGCTGTGTTGTGTTGAGGGCGTGTGTATGTGTGTGTGTGTGTGTGTGCAAAAAGAGAGAGAGGATTGGAGAGCGGTGAAGGACGTGTCAGACGATGCGGTGTAGACAAGGGCGTGCATGGTGTTGTGGTGTTGTGAGTGTGGTGGCACAGGGTGGGATGGTGGTGGGTGGGGCTGATCTACTCTACCCGGCGGCGGGAGACATGGGGAGCGAGGGGGAGGGGGAGAGGGAGAGCAAGGTCACGTGGGCGTCCGAGGAGAGACGAGAGGCGTGGTGACATATTGTGAGGGTTAGGTACATGCAGCTATGATTGGTTGGCGGATTGGCGGCCGTCACGTGCGCTTGGTCTTGAAGCGGGCCCCAGCCCCAGCCCCAGCGCCGACACCCAGCAGCATGCAAATGCGGGTCATGGCGAGGAAGTAGACGCATCCGACGTTTCCCCAGGCCATGGCGTTCCAGCCCCAGAAGCGCCAGTAGACATCGTGGCCGACGAGGCGTACCGAGTACAGATGGCCTACATCAGCGAGCAGCAAGATGGCAATAAGCGTGTTCCACACACTGCGCTCGGAAGTGGCGCGCAAGACTAGCGCTTCGATGCAGCAGAGGCCCAGATACAGATTGGCGAGTTGCGTCAGGACGACGGACGTGACCAGAGGAACCAGGGGCCCGGGAGCAGAGGGCGCGTGGGTTAGGGCGAGGTAGTCGGACTGGAAGTAGTGGGCGGCCACGGCGCCGGATAGGATGGAGAGGGGCTCGAGCCAGAGGAAGACGGCGCGGTAGAAGGGGTGGACGGCGGGGGGCATGGTAGTTGTGGTGGTGGTGGTTGTGATGGTGGATGGGGGAGTGGCGAACGATGGCTGATGGCTGATGGGATGGCGTTCAAGAGAGTGTTTCGAGTCGTCAAACTGGGCTCTTTTGGGAATGAGGTGCGACGTGGGCCCGGTCAGCGGCGAGCAGGCTGGCAATCCAAATCAATGGCAAAGGCAAAAGGCAATGGCAATAATGGCCATGCCAGGATGCGAGGATGCGAGGATCGCCGGCCAGCTACCTAATGCCACTCGGTCCCTGATCCCTGGTTGCGCCCGGTGCCCTGTCGCATCGTAGCGCTGCGTTACTGCGTTAACTAGCCAC
>WODD01000160.1:582-20434 GCA_019775935.1 Neoascochyta sp. HWLR27 | reverse complement strand
CCCCGAAGCCGCCCCCAAGCCCAGCCAGCCAGCTTAAAAACACTTTTGGCGCCCTGCTCGTTCCCGGCCAGTGTCGCCGCCCTGCTGCTCTGCCATCCCATTCCTTCTCTCCCCTTTTAGACCTGCCTTTCTCTCACTCTCACTCTCTCTCTATCGCGTTCTCGCCTCCTCCCTTCTCGCTCCACACACACACACACACACACACACACACACTCTCTCTCTCTCTCTTACCACGGCGCCCCTGCGTCGCCTGCTCTTGCTCGTTCCCCACCCCTGCCACTCTCTTGCATTGCTCTCTCGCGCCGGCCGTGTTTTCGCTGCTCCCTGCCCGCCTTGACCGCCCTGCCCTGCCTGCTCGCCCTGCGCACGACTCGCTCAACGTTTCGCACCCGCCCCCTGCCTCCTGTCCGCCGAGTCTGAGTCTGAGTGCGAGCCCGCCGTCTCTCCCTCGCCTCGCCTCATCTCGCTCCGCTGTCCACACCGCATCCTCGACCCCACCGCCGCTGCTCCAATGCATCGCAGGCCCTCCCTCCTGTCGTACCGCCCGAAGACGTCCTCTGCCGCCGACGACGACGACTCCTCCTCTTCCTCCCGCTGCGACCACACCATGAAGCGCACCGCCTCCCAGACCTTCACCCACCCCTACTACGACCCCCGCGATCCCGCCATGGCCCTCGACGCCGTCACCGAGCAGGCCGCCGCCCACCCCCACCACCAGGGCTCCCTCTCTCGTGCCCTCGGTGCCGTCACGGGCAGCTTCTCCCGCCAAAAGACGCGCCGCCGCATGTCGTCCTTCTCCTCGCAGTCCAACCCCACACGCCACCGCCGCGGCTCCATCCAGAGCTTCATCGACTCGCTGCCCTCGTCCAGCTCCACCCGCAAGCCCAGCGCAGAGCACCAGCGCTTGCCCCTGCCTCACCAGGATTCGGGCATCCCCTCCTTCCAGCCCGGCCCCTCGTCTCCCCAGTCGGGCCCCAAGCCCTTCTCTCTCAAGCGCTTCAGCAGTATGCGTCGCCGTCCCGCCGCTCCTCAGCCCGCCGTCGAGCCACTTGTCTCGCCCTTTGTCGTCCAGCCCGCCCCCGGCGCTGCTGCCCGACAGGCCGCCGCTGCCGCCAACCAGGACCGCCTGAACCAGCTGCGACGCGAACAGGAACACACACATCGCTTCCTCAACGGTCTCATCCAATCAAACAAGGATGATGACCTCAAGGACAACGAGAGCGGCGTCGACATGACGTGCTCCTCGCCCATCGTCCGTACTGATAGCGCCACGGAGAAGAAGAAGAAGATGAGTAAGTCGCCTCGCCACCCGCCTTCCCCCTGCCTGTTGCCAAAGCTCTCCGCTAACATGACCAGTCGATCCCTTCCAGCGTCTACCTGCAGAGCTCGCGACCGCCGTTCTCTCCAACCTGGATGCCGCATCCGTCGTTTGTGCCGAACGAGTCTCTCGCACCTGGAACGAGCACGCGGCGTCGAGTCACGTCTGGCGCAACGTCTTCCTACGCAAGTATGAGCCCGAGGTCCACGTCTCGCCAGCACCCATCCAGATGGGTGGCTTGGGTGTCGGCAGATCCGCCTACGGCAAGCCAGCCCCTGCCCAAGACTGGAAACGCATGTACGCCGCCAGGAGCATCATCAACAAGCGCTGGAAGTCTGGCACACCCGACGCCGTGTATCTGAACGGTCACACCGACAGTGTCTACTGCTGTCAATTCGACGAGAATAAGTGCATTACTGGCTCTCGCGATCGAACTATCCGCGTGTGGGATCTCAAGACTTACAAGTGTCTCAAAGTATACGGCGGTCCCAATCATCGCCCCGTGGCAAACACCCCCCCTCCCATGGAAGAGCGATCGGAGCGAGTCATCAGCCATCCATCCGTCAATGGAACAAAGACAGGAAACGACATCTACCACATTCCCTCGGATTACCACGATGCTTCCATCCTCTGCTTGCAGTATGATGACGAAATCATGGTCACTGGCTCTTCAGATTACACCTGCATCGTTTGGGACATTACCGGCGAAGATTACGTTCCCATGTACCGACTACGCGGGCACGAGGCGGGTGTGTTGGACGTCTGCTTGGACGACAAGTACATCATCTCGTGCAGCAAAGACGCCATGATCAAGGTCTGGGATCGCAAGACTGGAGACTGCATTCGCACACTCAAGGGCCACCGAGGCCCCGTCAACGCGGTTCAGCTCCGTGGCAACCTTCTCGTCTCTGCTAGCGGCGACAGCACGGCCAAACTGTGGAACCTCGAGACCGGGGCAGCCATCAAGGATTTCGCCTCGGAAGACCGTGGCCTTGCAGCCGTCGAGTTCTCGGATGACGCCAAATACGTTCTGGCTGGAGGCAATGACCACGTCGTCTACAAGTTCGACGCCGTGTCCGGCAACCTCGTTCACAGCAGAGTCAAGCATGAAGGCCTCGTACGGTCGCTTTTCTTGGACGCCTTCAACGGCCGCATAGTATCCGGCTCGTATGATCAGAGCATCCAAGTATCCGACTACGAGTCCGGGGCCACATATGCTGTTTACAAAAACTGGACAACAAGCTGGATCTTGTCTGCCAAGAGTGATTACCGACGTGTGGTGGCCACAAGCCAAGATGGCAGGACATTGATTCTTGATTTTGGCCACGAAGTTGCCGGGGCTGACCTTCTCGTGGGAGACAAATGAGCGGTTTTTATTCATTACAGCATGGGCATGTTGAGGAACTTTGGGCCCCAAGCACTGCGCGCGGGATATTTATTTGAGCATCATTTGCATCAGCGAGCGAATCCTTATGGCATAGTGGAGTCAGTCCTATTTCTTTTTTTTTTCCCTCTCTTTCTGGTACTGGCAGTGCACACAACCTGGATTGGCGACATAGACTTTCATTTCTTGCTTGTATTGTGCTTTGAATGTTGTGGCATAGATTTGATCTAGTCGTTTTACGACTATTTACACCCTCTCTAATAAAGATTAATACATGTTCAATAATGTGTTTTTGCCCAAGTACAGTAACTGGCCTCTATTTTTATCCTGACCACCAACACCAAGCGTGGCTATGTCAAGTCAGCCCCCACGATCGGCGTCGGGTGCCCTCACCTGTCGTTTGTACAGCCTACTCCTCATTTGATCGGAGTGAACGGCTTCGTCACTGTGCATATGACTGGACGCCTTGAGCTTCGGCTCCGTACACTTAAGCCTCGCTGCGCATCCGTGGGTTGGTGACAACCTTCTTCTTCCAACCACCAACCTAACCGCGAGCTCATCACCTAGACGTTGACCATGGCCCAAATCGCTGCAGTCTCCACGCCCATTGGGATTTTCCCCCAGTTCTTCGCCGCCGGGCCCGAAACCATTGTGCTCAAAGAAAAAGTCCTCTCATGGTCCGGCGACGACTTTCACATCAAGCTTGTCAACGGCACACCAATCCTTCGCGTCGAGGGCAAAGTGTGGTCGATTGGCGGGCGGAAAAAGGTATTTGACATGCAAGGGAATCACCTCTTCGACATTATCAAGGAGCATTTCCATCTGCATACCACGTTTGTGCTTGAAGATGCAAAGGGGCAGAAGATCATGGAAGTCAAGAATGCCATCAAGTGTATGTTCTACCCATCCCCCGACGACGACGGCGACGGGGAGCGTCAGGACTAACTCGAAATTGCGATAGTGTTTGGTAGCAAGGCGACGGCCTCGTTTGCATCGTCGCAGAGTGGGAAACAGGAGGCTCTTACCATGAAGGGCAGCTGGACAGACTTCTCGGCCGACATCACCGATGAGGCACAGGGTGGTGAGTCAGGCCCCGGCGTCTTGGTTATAATATTCGAGGGTTGAGAAACTGACCCAAGGCGAACAGGTGTTTTGGTGGCTCGCATAAACCGCAAGATCAGTGGCAAAGATCTCTTCTTTGGACAGCAGACATACGGTGTTCAAGTCGCGCCCGGCGTCGACATGGCTCTGATAGCAGCCATGTGCATCTGTCTTGACGAGAAAAACAATGAGCGTTAGTGAGCTTCTCGTCAAGTAATCGTCAATGCCCTCTTTGTTGCGTTTGGTCGTGTGTCAACGAGGGATAGGAATCAACGACCGGAGGCTTGGAGCAGTTTATACCCTACTATTTTATTGCAATGAAATCAAAATCATGTTCAGAAAGTTTATTTTTACATTGATCGACATACAAAAAAACAGCCTTACAAAGGGCGTCTCAAACTTTTGTTCATAGTTATGTGGGGTGAAGCGATTGGTCCTCTCCTGTGTCAGTGATCAAGTTCGGCCTTTCGGTATCGCAATCGATATACAAGCCATCTAGCATGGAGGCCATCGTACATCCAGTCCGACTTGTATCCAAGACAACACTATGGCGACCCTTCTTGTGTTTGTAAAATAGATGAAACAAAACCGGGACGTAGGCGTTTTCGACAGACGCAAGCATTAGGCACCGCAGACCTTCAACGGCGTGGAAACAAGTTAACAACGAGTTCCAGCTGCCGCTGAGAAGACACACGTGGACAAAAGCAAGCTTTCGTAGTGACAAGCAATGCGCTCTGACGAGTCTGACCAGGTCTTCTGCATGCGAAGTGGAGTTGTGAAGCTGGAGCACCTCGAGATTTATCAGTCGCACCGACAGAGATAGCGAGTGGACTACAGGTGCGCCATACTGCGAGACTTGACGCTTGCGATCCAGAGATATGACTAGACGCTCGAGGTGAGGCGTAGCTGCAACCATTCGACCCAAATCGTTTGCCCAGCCGGGTGTGCGAGGGGGGCCATTGTGTGCCGCGATGGTTGACAGAGTCAGGGCTTTCAGAGATGAGAAACATTTCCTCAATTTGTGCACACACCCGACGGGTAGCAGGAGAGCTGGATAAGGTAGATTTGCGCATCTAGTCAGCGAAGGAGAATCCCGGCCTTTGTCTTTGGCTAAACTGAACTCGTCCAGTTTGACACGGCTGTTGATTAAGGCATCGAGGACAAGTTGGAAACACTTTGCTCGGAAGAGCTGGTCCACTTCCGGGATTGTACTTGACCGCCACTCATGAGGTTCAGATTGCTGGGCACGCAGCCGAACGATTTTGAGGTTACAGAAGGCTTTCAGGCAGCGGGTGAGCCGTTGGACAATGTGGGTCGAATTGGAGCCAGTGATTTCGTCATACAAGGTCGACTCTTGGACGATGTGCTCCAGCTTGACGCAAGTCAGTGTTGGGAAGCGTTTTGGAGGTGGAAAGATGCCAATGCGGCGGATCTTGGACATGACATGGTAATCGTGGTGATTGAGCAGGGTAATATCGATGAGAGTGACGGCGCTGGCCAGATATTTACGGTTGGCGACGGCCAGGAGGTGGTCGAGGGATGGAGCGCCGAGGGTAGTGGTCAAGGTTGAGAAGTGCGTCTTGGAGAAGGCGGATAGAGTGAGCGAATACAGCTTGTGTGAGGTAAGACGGAGGGCCTGATATGCAGATAGATCAAGATGTGCGGCGCACAAGTCAAACAGCTCGACCGGGAGGCGCTCGATGGGCGAAGCCATGTCCCCCCAGCCGCGGGCGAGCAGTCGTCGGGCGGTTCAGCCGGTGCCCTGAGGCGACATGACTGCCTCGTACGACCGCTCTATTGCGGTATGGGTGACGGACGGAGAGGGAACGGGAATGGGGCGAGAATGTAGGAAGGCGAGAAGACGAGAAAGTGAAGAGAGCGACAACGTGCAACATGCAACATGGACATAGGTACATGGAAGAGGTAGTCACATGGGCACGGACGGCCCAGCAGCCGGCAGCCAGTTGGTTGCAGCGCACGAATCATGTCGACACATGACAGCGTCAACCCCACCACCAAGTCAGACAAGCCAGCTCTCAGCCTTTGCCTTCACACACGCACACCCGGCCACCCTCATACACACACGCACACGCACAGCTCCCCTGCTGCCCCGACATGGACTCGATGCGCAGTCTCAACACGTCGCTGCCACGCACAAAGCGCCAGCCCGACGTCCACCAGTCTTTCCGCACTGCCGCTCTGACGGTGACGAATCTGTACAAGTCGGCCCTCGCAGATCTCGACCGCGCCCGCTCCGACGGCTACCAAGAAGCTCTCGACGACCTGCTCGCCCTCCTCGACAAGGAAAACCTAGGAGTCGACGACGGCGAGGGCTGGCGCATCCGCCAGTGGGCCACGGAGCGCCTCGACGGAGCCCTTCCCCGCCAGCCTACGAGCGACAGCGACGAAGACGACATGGACGACAAGCGCGCCCGCAGCTCCTCGCCCGTCATGGAGCGCAACACCAGCCCCGACGACTCGCGCTCGCTTGACCCGGCCAGCGCCCCTGCCCTGCGCTCCGACTCGGCTCCTCCCGTCCAGATGGAGGCCTCCGTCACCGAACCAGACCTGTCGCCGCTGCACCAAATCTTCCAGTTCACCGCCTCGCAGCCCTACCCCTCGCCTGCCGCTGCCGACGCCGCTGCCACGGACATTTCCGCCGCCGCCCGCCGGGCCTTCCCTGCCCCACGGCGCTCTTCAAATCGACCCGCGCCTCGCAACAACCTCCAGCGAACCGTGACACAAAATCTCTTCCAGCTGGGCAATGGGGCAGGCCAGAAACGACGACTGATGCACGACTTTTTCAACATCGACGGCCCCAACGATCGACGAGATGGCTCGGCTGGCGGACCCAAGCGCGGACGCATGACATGATGGCGGCGCGCGCTGGGTCAAAGGCGACCCAGCTCCTTTTACTTGACTCTGTGTGGGCAAGGCCAGGCCAGCCGCTCGGGCAACGGGCCAAGCCACACGTGGAGGAGCTTATGACTTGTATGCATCATACTCACAGCGGCGCATCGGACAGGCGGGTTCATTCATGCATGCATTGGGCGGAGCAACTTATTAGACGCATCTTGTGGAGTTTGCATATTTTCAAAGGAAACGCTTCAGCGAGCTGTTTCTCTGGACCGCGACATGCCGCCTCGACAGAGGCTGGCTGGGCACGAACGAGGAAGAGAGTTCGCCTAGCTGGTGGGCATATCGGATGTCGGTCGCGTTTAGTGTAGCAGATGGATATTGGTAGCATTTACTACGAAGCAGACGGTGGGGTCGTTTTGGTGGACAGGGGGCGGTGGATTATCTACTATGTAGTAGAAGGGTGAATCGATATGTTGAAGACGGCACTGACTAGTGATTCTCGTGTTATTTTTCTGTTCTTCTCTCTCCCTCTGACTCTTCTTCCTGTTTGCCGTCAAGGCACGGCTCAGGCAAACCATCTGTAGACGCCCAGGCCCACAAAGACGGCTGACGTGCCTGTCAGAGCAGCTCTGCGGCTGGCCATGCCGAAGAAGGGTTTGCTCTGGCGGATGAGTGCTTCCTGTGCCCTGAGTTGGGAATGACCCGACACATATGTGAAGGCGCCCAAGCCAACAAAGGTTGCGCTTCCTACCCGGGGACGTCAGTGGGCCGGGCGGGCATGCTACGAGGGCGCCGGTTGCCTACCGACGACACGGCAGGGGGTGCAGTCCTGGAACGACGGGGCGCTGTCTTGCCCTGGCATTGGCGCTGGTGGTGTGGTCGCCATGGGGTGTACATGTAGGTAGTTGTAGTTGCAGAGGGAATTAGGTACCGCACCGCGCGACGCCATGGCAGCACGCGCCAACACGCCGATACGCCAACACGCACCCACCTCTCCACATGCACTCGCGCGGGTGACGGACCGACAACATGAGCGCCATCGAAGCCCTCTACGTTTTTGACGAGCACAAGTAAGCCCTCTCTCGCGCGCGGCCGCCGCTCGAGCTTACGCCGCCCAAGCACGCCGCTGCTCGAGCACACCTTCGCCGGCCGCCCTGCTCCCAGCAGCACCCTCCTCCCGCTCTTCCTCGCCCACCCGGAACCCCGCCCGCCCCTCGTCTACCTGCCCACCACCAACCCCGCCACCCTTCTCTACTCGCTCGTCCACGACCAGCTGCTCTTCCTGTGCCCCTGCTCCGCCGACTCGGAACCCCTCGGCGTCCTCGAGTTCCTGCACCGCGTCGCCGACGCCCTCCAAGACTACTTTGGCTCGCCCCTGCTGGCTTCCAAGGTCGAGGCCAACTACGATGTCATTGCCCAGCTACTCAACGAGATGGTCGACGGCGGCCTCATTGCCTGCACCGAGCCCAACGCCCTGCGCGATGTCGTCGACGCCCCCAGTCTGATCAAGTCTCTGCTCGGCGGCGTCGGACTCCCCAGCACCACCCCGAGCTCCCTCACCCCGTCGGCCACGCCCTTCTCCCTCTCGTCCAGGCCGAGCCCGCGCCTCGGCCCTGCAACCATGTCCCAGCCTGCCGAGCCTGTGCCCTGGCGCCGCGCAAACGTACGGCACACATCCAACGAGATGTATGTTGACATTGTCGAGACCCTCCACGTCACACTGTCGCCCTCGGGCCGCCCTCTGGCTGCCATGGCCAACGGCACCATCGCTTTCACCGCAAAAGTCTCAGGCGTCCCTGATTTGATTCTACAACTTGGATGCCCCGGCGGTGTCTCCAGCGCTCTCTCGCTACCCGTCTTTCACCCTTGTGTGAGGTTGAACCGATGGAGAGAACGACCTGGAGAGCTCTCGTTTGTTCCGCCAGACGGTAGGTTCGTCCTGGCTGGATACGAGGTTGACCTTCTCGGTCCTGCGTCCTTGGATGCCTTCTCCACATCGGCAAACGGGAAATCTGTCCCAAAGCTGAACATACCTGCCACTGTCTCGGTTCATCCCAGCCTTGGTCCAACAGGCTCAGACTTTGAAGTCCGGCTGCAGCTCAACCCCCGCTTCACCGGCAAAGCTCCAAGCCCACACCCGACCTCGGCCGCTGGCAAAGGAAATCTGGGGAGAGGCATTGGCGGTGCAGGATTCTCGTCAGCCGGTACAACAGCTGCACCCACGATTGAGGAAATGGTTGTACACATTCCGCTCCCGGCAAGCGTGAAAAATGTGGCCGAGTTAAGGGAAGTCCGAGGGGTTGGAGACGCAAGCTATGCACCGGGAGACCGGAATATAGAGTGGCGGATAAGCAGTCGGGATATTGGAGGTCTCATGTCCCAGGACCGTGGTGGCGGTATGGGTGCGACAGCGACTTTGCGCGGCACGGTCGTCGGGCAGGAGGATGACTCGTCAGATGCGCTCGACAACGGCCCAGCCTCGTTTGCTCCAAGCACATACGACTACAACGACGATCAGATGTCTTCGTACCATGTCGCTCCCAAGGTCTCCAGCAGCACCGCCAAAGGGAGCAGCAGTATCGACACGGATGCCGATGCCAATGCCAAGAGGGCTAAGCTTAACAAAGTTCTCATGCCGTCCTGTGCAACGGTCAGCTTCTCTGTCAAGGGATGGCTGCCGAGTGGGATCAAGGTTGAGAGCTTGAACGTGGACCAGAAGAAAAGCCGTGGTCTGGGCGGAGGTGTTACGCCATACAAGGGCGTCAAGTATCTGTGTGTCAGTCGTCAGGGAGTAGAGAGTAGATGCTAGACCACACCAAGACGTAATACTCAATGTTGGTGTGCAAAAAATGGCCATCGAACATGCCGCTGATCTAGCAGTGGCAAAAGGAATAGAATTTTGTAAGGCGAGGGCAAAGCTATCAGCTCCTCGCACACCCAAGACGTGACTAGATGCAAACGCCGTGCGGGTATGCTGACCCTGTTCCCTCCCCATCCCTCCGCAATCCTCATGCGTGACAAAACATGGCAGCCATATGGACAAAGACGCAACGCGAATATATACACCCAAGACCAGAGCAGCAAATGAACAAGTTTGGGGCAGACAAGAGGCTTCCGAATACTGCCTACAATAGAATATGCAGGCACTTGTTCCTCTGTCGCAAATCGCACCCGGGGGTATGAAGCACGCATCGCTTCCAGTCTGGCGTGCCGTGGAGAAATTAACACAAACAGCAGACGACGAGCTATGGACAAGAGACACAAATAAAGACATTAGCACGGGGCCGCTCTACGAGCGGCTCCGTTATTGACTGCCTGGCGAGTGGTCATGGCAGCTTCCAGGATATACAAGATGAAACTGCCCATTCAACCACTGCAAAACACCGGCAAAGAAAGTTGCCTACACGTGCATGCGTGCTGTAAGCTGGACCAAGTTTGCATAAACGATAGTAAAAAGTGCAAGTAAAGAGTGTGAAGGTATCATCAAACATTCTCGGTGAACCGAGAACTTCGCGAGCCGTCGGCGGAATGGAGGCTTCTTCCGAGAGCAGCACGCGATGGGAACTCGGGGTTCGGGGATTGTGGTGGGCTAAGAGTTGAGCGGTTCATATCGGAGAAAGGATTGGTGCTGAGGGTTGAGCGGTTCGAGTCGGCGAAGGGGTCATCCTCGGGATGCCGGATAATAGGCGTCCTAGCAGGGCTTGGTCGCATGCTCATTTTGGCCACGGCTCCGGATGTATCGCCAATCTCCTTTGCAAACTCTCCTCCATACTCCTTGGACATGCCGGAACCACCATACGTGCCGTGGTCATCTTGGTAGAACGACGATCCAGACAAAGGACCTCCACGTGAGAACTGGTCAGAAGTCATGCCTTCGCTAAAAGCAGACGGGAGTTTACGTCCAGATACTCTCTGGAAACTTCGCTCGCCAGTGGTGCTAGTGTCGACGGTAGACCGAGAAATGGCCGAGAAGCGATTCAAAAAGGCAGAAGGCACAAGGTTGTTCTGTGCCGGTGCATGTACTTGCTGCATAGGTCGCTCGTCCTCAGTGGTGTTGCTCCCGGTGAGCCGGAGTGCCCCTCCACTCTGCTTGCGCTTGTGTCGGCGGAGAAGCATCAGGATGATAGCTAAAATGAGCGCAACACCAGCAAGACTACCCACCACACTTCCTACTACGCGTGGGGTATCGAGAGGGCCGGTGTCCTGTGAATCGGCAGCGCTAGCCTCTACGGTGGCGCCGGCAGTCAGTGATGAGGTCGCCGTTGCACTATTCCCGCCCCATTGACCACCGTTGCCACCGCCTCCATGGAAAGATTCAGAGGCTGCTGCATCGGATGCAGAGTCCGTCTCTGGAGCGACTGAGGTGGCTGACGAGAGCGTGGTTGAGCTGGACGATGGCACATTCAAGACAGAGACGACAAAGGCAGTCGGAGAGGCCGATAGGCTCGTAGTGACGGGAAGAAGAGAAGAGGAGGATGGAAGCAATGAAGAGCCTATGGCCTGTTAGCAGATAGCAAGCAGCATTTTGTGATGATACTCACTGAGTGTAGTCGAGTTGGACTCTGGCAGCGATGAAGGTAAGGGAGTGAAGAGTGACAGAGAGATGTCGACAGACAATGCGGCTGCCGTGACCTGCTCAGCCGCGGCGGATGCAAGCGGGACTCCTGAAGCGAATGGGTATGCGGGAACGGTGAGATCGCTGGGAAAAGCCGGCACCGCAGGAACAGTAGGGACAACGAGAGTTGGCGGTGAAGGAACAGCTGGGACAGCTGGTACGACTATTGCGGTTGGCGCGGCTGATGCAGCTGGCGGTGTTTGCAGGACCGACTGCGCAGCCGGAGACGGTGGTGGAGATACTGCCACCGACGCCGCGGGCAACGGGGTATCTGCAAGGCCTGAGGGCGCGGCGGAGAGGGTAGGAGCAGGTCGGGTGACGGTGGCGCTGGGCACGACGTTGCCAGCAGCGTCGAGGGTGGCAACGACCTCGACCTCGACGGTCAAGACATTGTTGGTGGCTGGGGGCGCACGGCGGTGGAACCTGCGGTGGGCGTTGGTCATGGCAGGTCGGGTGGTGTGTGTGTCGAGGGCCGGCGGGAGAGAGGCGGCGGCGGCGTCGTCGCCGTCGTCGTCGTGGGTGGGGGCGTGCAGGTCGGGACTCGGTGTACGGAGTCGGTATCGTGGTATGGGGACGGGTATGGGCGAGTCGGGCCTAGCTGGGTCCATCGAGTGCGGCTAGGACAAGGCAGGAGCGGGCGAGAGACGGGAAGGGAAAGGGAAGTTGGACGTGTCGAGCGTGTCGAGCGTGTCGAGCGTGTCGAGCGTGTCGAGCGTGTCGAGCGTGTCGAGCGTGTCGAGCGTGTGGGGAAGTAGAGCGGGCGCGTTCGCAGAACATGTGCAGGTGGGAGCAGTCGCGTTTCCGGGTCCAGTCAATGGATGCAGCGAGAGGCGGTAAACGAAAGGACGGCAGGCGGGAGCTGGCCAGGCAGTGAAGGAGCGGAAGGCGAGCACACGAGTGCAGCTGAGGGGGGAGGGCGTGTAGGCGGCGGTCAACGGGCCAGCATTCGCAGCGCAGCGCGGCGTGGGATGGAGCGCGGGCGAGGGGGCGGCTATGAGGTGGTTGTCGAGCACGGTTTTGGGCGTGCAAGACTCAGCAGGTGCAGGTGGTGCGGGCCGTGTGCGACGGCGGACTGAAGGCTGCTTTCAGACAAGAGACGCTAGACGCTAGCTGGGCGTAGCTTGGACTGGGGGCCGGGCGATCAGGGCTGCGACGGGAGGTTGCAGTGCAGCGGAAAAGAGAAGCGGCAGCGTCGCAGCAGCGGGCAGACAGCAGAGAGAGGGGCGAGCAGACAACGAGCTGGCTCGCGGTGGCGAGAGCGAGTGCGTACCTAGGAATCGAGTTGAGTTGAATTGAATTGAATTGCCTCGTGTGGTACCTGACAAAACGGCAAGAGCAGGGCGAGGCTGACCCGCAGCGCATCAGCCATTGGCCTGGCCTGAAATTGGCTGCTATTTCTGGACGTGTCTCGTGGGCCACTATTGCCAAGCGCCGCCGCCGCCGCCCCTGAGTGTGCCCGCGATCATAGGCAGCTCTTGTGTTGCAGAGAAAATGAACGATGACAATATTGCCTTGAGTACCTCCAGGCCTCTTTAACCCAATAGGACTACAACAGTAAGTAATACACCAGATACCTCTACACCTCTTAATCAGTCAACAGCGCGCTAAAGCTACTTGTGTACTGAGTACCTCCACACATCTTTGGCACGATCAGTAGAGCTGGCTGCTTGCTGCCCACTTTTTCTGCAACTTGAGAGCGTACAATAACCTTGTGTTTAATTAAAAAGCGTGCTAGAGCGACGCTTGGTGCCAGCGCTGTGAGAGTCGTGATTAGTGCCGCTGCCATGGCGAGGTGATGAGACAATCAATTACCTATTACCGTTGCGCACGCCGCAGTAGCACGTTACCGTTCAGTGGTACGTTGCCCTCGACGGCGTGCCACGCCATGACACCCTGTGCTGCCGGCCTGCTCTTGACAACGTCCTAGGTACCAGTACCCGTCGGTGCCTCTCTTTTGCGCCTCCAGCACACACACTCTCTCACAAACAACAATGCTCCCTGCCACGCCCCGCTTGGATCCCCCCTCACCGCCCGCCCACCCAGTCGCAGAATGACGTCGCCCCGTCTACCACCTCCCCCTCCAACCCCTCCACCCCCACCTCCACCTCTCCCCCCGCGCGACCTCTCCTCTCCCGCCATGCAGCCGCCCCCCGCCTACTCGTCCGTCGTGGCCATGTCGTCGCACGACCCACGCTCCTCATCCACCCAGTCCCTCGTTCCAGACCCCGCCCTGGACAACACTGGCCGCCGCCGCCTGCTCCTCGTCTACATCCACGGCTTCATGGGCAACGAGACAAGCTTTCGAAGCTTCCCCGCCCACGTTCACAACCTCGTCTCCCTTACCCTCGCCGATTCCCATGTAGTCCATACAAAAATATACCCCCGATACCGTGCCCGCTTTGCCCTCCAGGTCGCCCGCGACGAGTTCTCGGCATGGTCCCTCTCCCTCTTGCCTCCACTCGCCTGCTGCATCGCTGACACGTTCCAGGCTGAGCCCTCACGAGGACCCCTGGACTGATGTTCTCCTCCTCGGCCACTCCATGGGCGGGCTTCTTGCAGCTGACATCGCCCTGCTCTTCCGCCATCGCATCCTTGGCATCGTAAACTTCGACGTCCCTTTTCTTGGTATGCACCCAGGCATCATCAAAGCCGGTCTCGGGAGCATCTTCAAATCGGCTCCTCCGCCCGAAGACCAGCTCCTCACGGATGCGCCGTCCGAAAACAAGCCAAGCAGGATGAGCACGCTCTTCAATCCCAAGCCAGCAGACCCAAACTACAATCCGTCTTTCCACAACGATGTTCACTTGCCTGTGCGAAAGGGCTGGGAGAACGCCTTGCATTGGTTCAACAAGCACTCCAGCGGAATCAGGGAGGCTTCAAAGGGCCTTGTCAAGTCCCATTTGGAATTTGGTGGTGCCATGGCCGACTATCGAGCTCTCAAGGACAGGTACGCTAGAGTGCGAGCTCTGGAAGAGGATGACGAGAACAAGAGGAGCTCCGCGAACCCGGGGATCCGCTCGCCGCCCCGAATCCGTTTCGTCAACTACTACACTGCAAGTACAGGTAGACCAAAAAAGCCCAAATCTCCTAAACCCTCGTCTCCGTCTCCATCGCCCTCGTTACTACAGCATCAAAGCAACAATGCCTCTCAACTCGCAAATCATGCCCACGAACAAATTGGTCATGGCACCACACTATCCTCCTCCAACAAATCCGCCGATTCCAACCCGTCCAAACAAGACGAACCCCCGCCGCTCCCTGAGATTCCGTCAATCCCACAAGAGCCCCCGTTCGTGGACCTCATGCAGTACACCGACAAGAACCAGCGAAGAGCGGCCGAGGAAGAGTATGACCAGGCTCTCGAAGCATACCGAACGGCAGTCAAAGCACGGAACAAGATTATCAATGATCGGCAGGACATGGAAGAGGAATGGAAGCAAAGAAAGAGGCAAAACATTATTGATGATCGAATAAAATTGGAGGCAAAATGGGAAGAGGAAAGAGGGCGACTAGAGGCCGGCCACAGCGCAAGCCAGGAACCCACTGTCGATACGCCAGGGGCTGGTCAACTTGAGGAAGACCTTGGTGCTATGCAGCTTGGTCACGCCCCTAACCAAGGGGCCTCTCATGATCGCGCCCACTACGAGTTTTCCACAAGTACCATCATGAGCCAGGCTCCACCAGATGACCGCTCTTCTATGCATACTACAGCTACCAATGACACAGAAGCCAGCACGCCTGGCTCTGAAAACGAAAGCGCGTCAAAGAAGAAAAAGCTGGGCAAGTTCTGCATGCTTCCACCGAATGACGCATATGGACAAAAGGATCCCACCTGGATTCGAGTCTTTATGGAGAACATGGACGAGGTTTCGGCGCACACTGGTCTATTCTTCGTCAACGAGACGTATGAACGGCTAGTAGGTGACGTGGGAGATCGTATTGAGGAATGGGTCAGAGAGGCTGACAGTCTCAGGCTGGTGAGGGAGATGGAGGGTCTCAAATGAACGAATGATATGCACAACTTGAGCGATTTGCGCTAGATACCCATTCATGTATATAGCATAGTTTGCAACGTGGTTTCTTCGTCTCTGGTCTCTATACGTTTTGTATACTGCCTTTACCCACTCCAGCCCATCTTGGTCATGTAGATCACTCTGATCCCAGTGACCAAACTCCAAATCGGAGTGCCGTTCGTGGTAATGCCACCTGCCATCAATCCCCATGCCAATCCAGCGCTTGCCCATGAGAAACTCAATGTTCCCAGAATCCACACAACTTTTTCACTGCCTCGAATCGCCTCGTTAAACTTCTCAACAAACGGAATCCGGGTTTGGGTGCTCTCGTTCCAAAAGTTGGCCATGTGAGTTCGCGAAAAGAACATGATGGAAGCTGACACAAGACCCGTCGCAGTTAGAACAGTCGCAGACCGGAGCGACGGAACAAGAATGAGTATCGTTGATGTGAGAAGGGAGACGAAAAGCTATGCGAACACGTCAATTAGTCCCGCTTACAAAGGTTCAGGTGGCTTGAGTATATAGTGACAAAGCATACCGAGATAGTTCCACTTGCTTGGGTGGATCTGGTTTTGCTCAGGCGCTGCGCAGCTGTGTTGGACCATTCTGCAGCCTTCTCGCTCTGTTTTTCGTATTGCTGGAGACGCGTGATGTTCTGGTACGAGAGGTAGAGGCCATAGCTGGACAGGGCGGACGCGAACACGAGCTGAGGGAGAAATTTCGAGAGCGTGATTTGATCAGACATGTTTATGAAGACTAGGGGAAACGGTGTTGAGGTTTGGTGAGAGGAGCGACAGTGGAAAGACAGACGAACACGTGCCCTGCGGCCGACGTCATCAAGCTAGGATACCTGTCTAACCGCTTTGACTTATCTAAGCAGGCTCGACACCTCGAACAGACCTTGTACGTAAATTATAACAGACCCACAAACCCAAACATTAAGCTCGGTAACAGATTATGCATGCGTTGGGTTATTCATGGAGAGCTTAGTAGCAACACTCCACTAGATACGTCGTTCCGGAGAGGCTTTACGGCGTGGTTGTGTTTGATTTTCGAGTATTTGCCAGCGATAGATCTACGATGGAAGAAGAAAATATTGACTTTTGAAGTAATTTATAAACTATCAATGGGTGCTGGGTTTCAAGGGAGTCAATCAAATGTACCGTTGTACGATGTAGGTCCACTTCGCTTAATTCAAAGCCCTATGCTTACCCCTCCTAAATATTTCTACCCCACCACGCGCCAAACTTCGAGCTTCGCGTGCATCACCGTTCACTGTCAGCGTCCTTCGTTATCCGCTCATAATGTCAAACCCTACACACCTGGACCCTTCGGAACTCGGAACCAAGTCCTATTGGGACGCTGCCTACTCCACCGAACGCAAGAACTTCGCTGCGAACGCCGACGATGAGGGGACCATCTGGTTCAGCGATGCCGGCGCCGAAGAGCGCATGCTAGCCTTCCTCGAAGACCTCTCCGATGAGGGCCAGCTACAAAAGGGCTCGGAGGCTGGGGGTACACCGACGCGCTTCCTGGATTTGGGTACAGGGAATGGGCACTTGCTTTTTGCGCTGCGAGAGGATGAGTGGGCTGGCGATATGGTCGGTGTGGATTATGCGCCACAAAGTGTGCAGCTTGCGAATGAAATCCGCGAGGCCAAGGGGTCAGAATCTGCCTCCATTGCATTCCACGAGTGGGACATTCTCTCCCAGGCGCCCGGCTCATGGCTAGGCTCTGGCTTCGACGTTGTACTCGACAAAGGAACATTTGATGCAATCTGCCTGGCGCAGGATACAGACACTCAGGGGCGTAGGATATGCGAGGGATACAGGGAAAAGGTAGAGGGTCTGATGAAGAAGGACGGAAGGTTTCTGATCACAAGCTGCAATTGGACAGCACAGGAGGTAAAGAACTGGTTCGAGGTTCCTGGTGGACAGCTCGTCTTCGAGGACAGTGTCAAGTACCCCAGTTTTACGTTCGGAGGCCAGACAGGCACGAGTGTTGCTACGCTTTGCTTCAGGCGGAGAAGCTGAGCAGAAGCCCTCGCAGTGCAACACAATTGCTAGGGGTCCTACTCGGCATCCTGTCGCCGTATTCTCGCTACGACCAGCCACTTTTTCCGTTCGCCGATATCCTCTCTCCCACCATCGCGCTCCGTTACCCATGGTCGTCGTATGCCATTGGCATTCATCTCGTATATCTCCTCGACCTCGAGCTTATGCTGCGGGATAGTCTCTTCGAAGAAGGGTGCCACCTTTGCACGCCCAGTGTGAAAGCCAGCAATACATAGTATACGGGCGTCGGGGGTATCGGCAAGGAAGTAGAGCATGGACTTGGCCAAGTTGTCGTGTTCGTACGGCATCCATAGGCAGTCTGCAGCAAGGATGCGTGTATAGCGGTGGGCGTTGGCGTTTGCGAAATCGGTCCTAAAGTCACCCCAGAGATGACCATGGACGGTTGTTTGGGGTCGGAGATGTGCCGGAACATTCTTGACGACGTTGGTTTTGATGGCGTCGAGGATTGGGGGAGCTGGGTAGTCGGAGATGGCAACCTGTGTGGACCATGAGTTACACTGCATGTAAACCGGTAATGTACACACCTCATCCGCACCTGAGAGCGCGCTCATGACGCCTCCCAATCCTACACCTACGAGCAGAATTCCCATCAGCCCTTGTTTTATTCTTCTGCCGCCACGATTCAATCCCACGCACCTGCGCCCAGTTCGAGCACCCTGTGCCCCTCTACGCCCCAGTTCTTCTCTTCTTCCTCGTCAATCCACCACTCCCCATTCTTCCATCCATCATCGTCATCGGGCCGGCCCAGACTTGTCCTGTCACTCGCTGTGTTGCTCTGGTGCTCCGGTCGCCCACCAATTAACTCGGCCATTAATATACCCGCGTTCCATAAGTAGTGCGCAAACTTTCTTCGTTGCTCTTCGCCGTTTACATCTGCCGTCCTGAACTCTAGCGACCCGCGTACACTCTTGTACTCTATCACAGTGTCAGGGTCGTCCCCATGCTGATTCTGAAGATCGTCTGTGAAAATGCCACCGAGGGAGGAGCCGAAAATATCCTCCGGCGCGAGCGGTTCGTCTGCTGGTCGCCGCAGCGAAATCAGCGTAGGAAGTATCATCTCCACCTGAGGACTACCAGATGTGCTGTGTGTTGATAGAAAGTGGTGGGGTAGGCAGACTGAGCTTGTGCTTGGGCTCGCAAGTTTAGGCGTAGCGGCAGGCAGGGATCGGCGCGTCTGGTGGCGTGCCACTTGTGTGCATCATCGACTGAGCGCCGTTGCAGCAAGACTCGGTATTTAATGCAAGGCATTTCCTTTTGGCGTCCGAGATCCATCCACAGCCTCAACTAGCCTATATCCAGCCGGCTGCTCCTTTTTGTGTACATTTCTTCACGAACCATGGCTTCGACATACTCCTTCAAAAATCCAGCCACGTATCATTTACTGAGGTACGTAACGCTCTTGCAACACATCTTGGACCTACACTAATCGGTACCTAGTTATGGTACACTTCTGGGCTCAACTCTTTTCCAATCATTCGTTAGCGGTGTGGTAGCCTTCCGTGTACTTCCACGCCCTCAATTCTCGACATTGCAGAAGCATACCTTTCCTATCTATTTCACATTGCAAACTCTTGCCCCGTTGGCTATGCTCATCACCTACCCGTCCGGCCTCTCGCGCCTGATCCCGTACTTCTCCTCTTCTCAGACTGTGCAGACACCAGCAGATAGATTGGCGGTGTGGCTGGTCGGTACCATGTTCGTCACGGCTGTATCTAATCTGCTCTACGTGGGACCGAAGACGACAGAAATCATGAGATTGAGGAAGCACCAAGAGACAAGAGACGGGAAGAAGAGCTACGACGAGGGCCCTCACAGTCAAGAGATGCAGGCTCTGAATAAGCAGTTTGGTATACTGCATGGAGTTAGTAGCCTTGTCAATCTAGTAGGGTTAGGATCAATGGTTTGGTACGGTGCAGTCCTTGGATCACGTCTTAGTATCTAAGAGTATGCTACGAAGCGTATGAGGGTATCACTAGCCCTAGAGAATCTGCATGCAACCATATACCTTTGTAAGCTGTTCCCAAGTAACATGCTCCCCGTACATGAGTTTCGCGACTCTCTTCGCAGCCCAAAGGCTTCCCTTGGGTGAAGCCATGTACTGACGATGTATGAGTTCGGCACTTTCCGAGGCCATGTAGGTGGAAAGTGGTATAAGCTGATGGTCAAAGGGCGGCGTCTTCCCTTCCCTCCTCCCTTCTTCTTTCGCTTTCTCATTCTCCTTTTCCTTTACAAACTGTACAACGAGCTTCTTGAACTCCACGATCGGTCGGTTCTTCTCCTCAGATAGCCCCACCAACACCAACTTTTCGAAGCCACCGAAAGGTCGATTTCCGACCAGGCGACCCGCTCAACATGGACATGGATCTATCTCCTTCACCTCACTCTAGCTATGAAGACATTCCTAGCTCCCCGGATCATCTTGCCTTGGATGCCCCCAGAGCTTCCACGCCCCCCAACACTCTGTCCCCTAGCCTGGCCTCCAAGCCT
>WODD01000159.1:0-64519 GCA_019775935.1 Neoascochyta sp. HWLR27 | reverse complement strand
CATATGGACTGGGAAGCCAGGCGCATGGCGGAAAGCGGACCAGGGCGTTGTTTGCGTTTGTGGATTGGCCTTGGTGACAAGATAATCAATGGCCGTCTGACTGATATTTACTGCTGTTGCTGCTATTACTACTGCGGTCCTTTTGGGGATGACGTTGCTAGAACAGAATCGGCGAGAACAGGTGAGGTGTAAGCTTGAGTTGATATCACAAGGCTTAATGTCTCCGCCGGGGCGGACAACTTGGCCCGCTTGGCGCATCGTGCCGAGAGCCGCTGTGCCGAGAGCCACTTGGTCTCAGGTCATGTCACTATCGATACTGCTTTAAATTAAAGATAGCTTCTCCAAGCGCGTAGAACGTGGTCCATGACTGGTCGGGGGAAGTTTGCCGCCTAATCGTTCAACCTCATCTTGGAGATGATGGAAAGCTTCCTCGTTTATTTGACCGCGAACATAATACTCTCCAACAAGTTGGAAAGTCAATTGTATGCCCTCAACAGGACTTAAGACATAGGGGACAGAGCCACCTAGAAGGACTGCAATACAGTCGTACAGAGCGCATAACCGGGGGCGTAGTTCAGTACACCAGACTTCTTTACTCCCGTCGTGCATCGAACTGGCCACTGGGTGAAGCAATCCCAGCTAACTGATTGTGAACCACAGATAACGACCTCTGAACGAGCACGTGCTGGCGTCTTGCTGAGGGCCCCAGACTTTGTGGGTAGGGGAAATGCAGAGGAGACTGTTGCAACTAGTGGCTCGTGTTAAGAGTCAGGATGAAGGGTAATCAGCCTAATCTCTTGTTTCTTAGGGATCAAGGGTTTGTAGCGGTACCGCATTGTGAAAGTAGAAGGTAGCTTCAAATCGCTTTCTTTATCGTTCGTGTTTAGAGATTAAGATCAAAAACAAACAGAACGAGTTTTAGACAGTTCTACGACGAGATTGTGATAGGTGTAGCATGATACGATAATAAGACCGTGTTGCGTGGCAGCCTAACAGCCTGTAGGACTCGCCTATCCCTTCGTTGGTATTGACAACATTGGCCTATTACGAGCAAGAAGATATACGATTGACAATTGCCGTTATGTGTTGAGACGATGTCTCATTCCAATCGTTTAAGCAGTGAGGTGAGCGGTTTTGATAGAAATGCACAAATTATCTCCAATTCGTCAGGCACGGAAGAGATGTCGTTGGCTTATGACAAAGCCGGCACATGGCAGCCCGGTCAAATTCGGCCCCGCAACCTGGACCGCGGGCGTACCCTTTCTACCCGACACGTTCACTCCCGTCCCCGCACTCCACTCATTGTGCACGTTCGTTGCTCTAATTTTCGGTCAACTCGTATGACGCGAATGTCTTTGGGTTATTCATCTTGGGCGTGGGAATGGCTCTGCCAGACAATAAACAACAAAGAACTCGCCGAACTGTCAAAGCGTGCGTGATCTGCCACAAGAAAAAGGTTCGATGCGACATCGATGAGGTGGATGGAGATAGGTGTACGCCTTGCATCCGAGATAGCTACCAATGCGTTCCGCGCGAGCGCAAGCGAAAGAGATTCACCCTCACTGCGTCCCCTCCTCCAACCGCGAGAAGAGTCAGACAGCAGAATACCGAGCTATCAGTACCTGAAGATGGCTACGCATTGACCCCCGATCTCGAATCAGCCAGCGTAGAAGGTGCTGCGAAGGACTCGTTAAATTTCCGGCATTCGAGGAACGATGCAGACCTAAAGTCTGAGGCTGCACACTCCAGGCGGCTGTCCAGCGCTGCAGGCCTTGCGTCTGTTCCTTCACTTGAACGGCACTCGGATTCAGCTTACTCTGCGACCCATCAAGACTCGACTGCAGACACAGCCGACTCGACTTATCAACCGCCGAATAGTGTTAGCTATCTTGGGCGTCTAGAGTATCTGCGCAATGATGTCCCTGTCAGCGACGATGCCGGTCTACCAAACAAGGCCCCCCACAGGCTATCTACGACGGATGTGGATCTTTTGAAGGTGCAGAGGGTTGCCGATCTACCCCCAATGTATGTGCGAGAAAGCTTGATGGAGGCTTTCTGGACACGATGCTACCCATGGACACCGGTTGTGCAACGAAGCTGGGTAGACAATCGGAATCCACAGCAAACGTCGCTTCTACTCCAGCATGCTATATTTCTTGCTGGTAGTAGGGTTAGTCCACCACTTCCGGATTATCCGCCCGAGGAGTTCTACAGGAAAGCGAAGCTCATGTTCTGGACCAGCGCCGAGACCGACCCTATAATCATGATTGCCTCTGCATGCTTACTGCATTGGTGGAACCCGGAAGGCCCTGAGCGTGTGTCTTTGGATACGAGCGGATTCTGGCTGCGAGCTTGTGTTGGACTGGCTTATCAAGTGGGTCTCCATAGAGAGCCAAATGGGAAAGCGGACGCAGGTCTGCGCAGAAGGCTGTGGTGGTCTCTGGTCGTCCGAGACTGCCTCATCAACGCAGGCCATGGACGGCCTCGCGCAATCGACCTCAAGCTTGCAGACGTATCGCCGACATCGATCTTGGACTTTGACGGCGCAGCGGCGCCAGCTGATCTGTTCTCGGCATACGTAGGCATTTCATGCATTCTGGGTATGTGCAAAATTTCTGTCTCTCAAAAAGACCTTGTAGGCCCTAGATCTGACTGCTATTGTAGGAGACCTTACACAAAGCTATTTGCGAAAACAAGGGCTCCAAGAGCACAGACGATCTCTTGAGGACAGATTATTCAGATGGCTCAAAACTCTTCCGGAGAACTTGCAGCTTTGCAAACCCGCTGATGGACGACCTCTTAGATCGTACAATTTCGAGGCTCGCCAACTTCACGTCCAGTACTTTGCAGTGCTGATCATACTTAATCGACCTTTGGACCCTAAGCTCGCCCCTTCGACTGCCTCTCTCCTTGCTTCTTCTTATATTGCAAGCATCTTCGAAGACTTCATGAATCGTGATGAGCTAAAATTTCTCGGGCCAATATTCACCTTCTACTGCTTGACGGCTGGCATGGCCCAGCTATCTTGCTATCGATATCCAGACATTGTTAGCTTGGCCGAAGAGAACCTAGCTGTTCTAGCTAGGGCACTGGAGGAGCTCAGCCGGCGATGGCCTACGGCTGTGGGTAGTCTGAAGCACCTGTAAGTTGTGAATTCGGTTTTTATAAGGTCGATCCCCAAGGGCATATCAACTGACTTGCATCCAGCATGGACGTGCGCGAGAAGGTCACCCAACAACAGCATTTAGGCCAGTTCCCCGACATCAGCCTCCCCAACACGTCTGCACAATTTTTCAGTGACTTTGGCCCCGATCTTTGTCGCATGTGGCATCCAATCCACCAACGGCTTCCTCAAACCACGAATATTGCGCCTCGAGAGCTCGAAATGGCTGGGATATTACACGGCTTGCGGACTCCAAACAATCTACAACTCGATCCTGATCTTGCCGGGAGTCCTTCTGCACAGCAGCCAATGATTTACAGTCAAGGACCTGCGGAGACGTCACTTGAGCCTACTTTGTTGCAGCCACAGGAGTGGTTTGGGCCATACAGCACTGGCAATTGGTTGATGGTTGATTGGGAACAGAACTTGGGATGGTAAAACACTAAACAGGGCAGTTCCGGTTTATCACCAAATGTTATGTGCTCGTCAGGCAACTCATGTTCCACTGAGAAGCATTACACGACTGTGTCGCGGCGATCGAGTCGATCAACCAATGCGGGGATGGATTTACCGAGAATTGCCTCGAACATGGCCAGGGCCCAGCTTCCCCACAACTCCGCAGTGACGTGCCGAGGCGGCCTCAACTACCTACCTCTCGTCTACGTTCGCATTGCGGAATACCAAGCACCTTCGGGTCTTCGGGTCACACTACTTGTTGGTCAAGGTAGGTATCTGTCTCCACAGTGTCAATTGCACAGAGACACTACAACACCACCACAACGGTTCTCTTCTGTGCATCAACCCGTCGAGTACAATGGCGCTGGGACCCTACTGGAACCTGCGCGTAGACCAACATGGCTGCGTGTACGTGATAACGATGCAAAAAGCGCCGGAAAACCGCCTGAACGTACGCTTCGCCCAAGAAATCATCCGCGCGCTCCGCGACATTGAGCACGCGCTCGGCCCAGACTCGGAAGGATGCGTGATCACGCGCGGAAACGACGAGAAGTACTGGTGCACAGGACTAGAGCTGGATGAATCAGAAACCAACCCGCACGCAAACAGCGACGGCTTCTTCCCAGTAAGCCAAGATGCCGTCCTTCTCTGGCCACTACATACAGACCAAGACGTGGACCCAACTCACAAACATCCCAGCTCCTTGCCACCCTCCTCGACTACCCCTTCCCAACCATCGCGCTGCTAACAGGCCACACCTTCGGCGGCGCATGCCCGTTGGCCCTCGCGCACGACTACCGCATCATGAACGCCCAGCGCGGCTTCATCTCGATGCCGCCCGTGAACCTCGGTCTGCACTTCCCCGGCATCGGCGCGCTGCCGCGCCTGAAGCTGCGGCCCGAGATTGCGCGCAAAATGCTGCTGGAAGCGCACCGATGGACGGGCGCCGAGGCGCGCGACGACGGCATTGTCGATGCGCTTGCGCTGCCTGAAGAGATGCTGAGTGCTGCGCTCGACAAGGCGGGGGAGCTCCAGGGGAGGGCGCGCATGGGCGTGTATAGTTTGCTGAGGAACGAGCTGTGGGGGGATGCGGCGGAGAGGATTCGTGCTATTTGCTATGTGCATGGGCGGAGAACTACGGCGCCTGCTAAGGCGAAGATTTGAGGGGTGAGGGAGGGATGGTGACTGGTTGAAGAATACGTAGGCTGTGAATATCGTTGACGTTGTATGTGCGAAGTGCGAACTGGGCAGGTGGACCAGGAAGCAGACACAACTCCGCCATGTCGTGGACTTGATAGGCACGTCGCGGCACGTAGATTCAGAGTTAGGCGTCGAGTACACCATGTAGTTATCGCGTCGGCACATGGTGTCCAGTGACGTATGGGCACAAACAGGAGAAAGTAAGGGCTGTTATACAAACCACTACACATACGCAGCTTCTTTACCTTAAAAGACCATCAGAAGCGCACCCACTCAGGTGCTAACCTTGTCAAACCTCATCCCATCGTTCAAGTCGGCCCGCTTCGTCTTCCACGTATCCACAAAGTAATGATTCCGCGGCGTCCACGGTCCCGAGCTTGCACACTTGGGCAGACTGCCCAGCGCACTCTTGATATACGTACTCGAAAGCGGACTGGCAAACAGTGGGCTCTTCTTCTCCTCGTCGCTGATGACAGGCGTGGCGCTGGTATACCCATTGGCGTCCATGTGCTTGATGACGCGGGTGAACAGGCGCGAGGCGTTGTCCGAGCCGAGGGTCCACGACGCGTTCCAGTAGCCGATGATCTGGCCGAGGTTGGGCACGTTGGAGAGCATGGCGAAGTGCCAGAGGAACTCGTTCTTGGGGTCGACTTTGGCGCCGTTGACCGACAGGTCGATGCCGCCGAGGAAGCGCATGTTGAGGCCCGTCGCCGTGACGATGATGTCGGCGTCGAGCTTCTCGCCGCTTGACAAGACGATGCCGTCGCTCACCACTTCGGAAATCGTGTCCGTTACGATCCCCGCCCGCCCGCTGCTGAAACACTTAAAGTAGTCACCGTCTGGGCACAGGCAGAGGCGCTGCTCCCACGGGTTATAGGCGGGTTTGAAGTGTGGGTCGAGGGGGAAGTCCGGGGGGAGTTGTTTTTTGGTTTCTTTGCGGATGAAGGCGGCGGCGCGCGTGGGGAACCAGATGCAGAAGTAGTAGAAGAGGACGGCGAAGAGGGCGTTTTGGTAGCCTGTGGGGGCGTGTTAGATGGGGTTGAGGTAGTGGGGGGGGCATCGACTTACGCTTCCACCTGAAGACGAGCGATTGCGGCAGTATGCGCTGCCACAGCGGCGGGACCGAGTCGTTTCCTGGCTGCGGCAGACCCAGGATGTACGAGGGGGAGCGCTGAAGCTGTGTGACGTGCCCCACGCCGCCGTCGACGAGCGCAGGGAGCAGCGTGATGGCTGTGGCGCCGCTGCCGATGACGACGACCTTCTTGTCCTTGTAGTCGAGGTCCTCTGGCCAGAACTGCGGGTGCACTGTTTGCCCCTTGAAATTGTCGGCCAGGCCGGGAATGTGTGCGAACAAGGGCTTCTCGTAGCTGTAGTATCCGGTGCCTAGGATCATCCAGCGCGTGTTGTACACGACGCGCTGCGTGCCGTTGTCGCCAGACGCGTCGACCTCGACCCTCCATCGCTGCTGGTCGTCGCTCCAGTTTGCGCTGACGACCTCGCTCTTGAAGCGGATGCGCTTGTCGAGATCGAACTTGGAGACTGTGTCCTGCAGGTACTCGAGTATGCTCTCGCCCGTGGCAATTGGGTTGCGCGCCTTCCAGGGGTTGAACTTGAAGCCCAGCGTGTGCAGGTCCGAGTCGGAGCGGACGCCGGGGTACTTGAACTGGGACCAGGTTCCGCCGAGCTCGCGGCGCGCTTCGAGAATGGCATACGAGGCATTGGGCAGCTCCGTCTGCACGCGGTATGCGGCATTGACGCCCGAGATGCCGGCGCCGATGATCAGGACGTCGAGCTGTGTTGCCTTGTCGTTGTAGCCGGCCGTGTGGTGTCCAGGGGCGGTGGCGTGGCCGTTCATGGTGGCGGTGGTGCAGCAGCCGCGCGTGGGCGAAGAAGCGGCAAGGTGTAGTTGTATAGGCGTGTAGGGGGCGTGTCTACCTGGTGACAGTTTGGTGTTGTCGAGACGGCGTGGCGAGAAATATTCACTATGTAGTGACGTCCAGGACAAGTGGGGACCGTGAATCAAGGGCGACAAGGGCAACGCCGCTACATATAAAGACCCTTAGCATCTTGACGGGTGCTCGCCTTCGGCCAGTATCTCGTCCGGGGACCGTGGGCCAAGGCTTCCGATAGCGGTAGTCGTCATTGTGGGTATGCTTTGTGCTGTGTAGATGGTGTGGTTGTGCCGAGGCATGTCCCGTTTGGGCCTAACGCGCTGCATTTGCATTTGCCAGCACCACCGCCAGCGCCGCACTACAGTCTGCTAAGGCAGCCTCCAAACCTACCGCGAACGACTCGTGCCTACCTAGCGAGCTATATTTGATATTGGGGATAGGAGTTGGGTTGTCTTGCCGAGGCAGAGACGAGGCAGATCTAGGTGACAGCATCATATGTCGACCGAGGCGTTGGCAGCAGCGAATGAGTGACGCTGCGTTACAGCGCCCTATCTTTCAAGTGCTAACTAATGGATGTTCAGTCATGAACGTAGATTGGAAATCATAGTCAAGTAGCCAGACACAAAAGATACTTACTAATGCCCTGCTGCTTTTCATCACTAGAGAACACATGCACGTCACAACTCAGGCAGACACGCCAAATAAATCGTAATCTTCATGTTGAGCAATCTATGTACATGTCTAGAAGCGAACAACTCTATACGGACGTCTACTTGTATGTCGGCTTCAGCGGCGGGTCCGCCTCGCTGACCAGCATCTGCACATACTCGTCGAACCACACACCGGCCCGGGGCGCTCCCTCGAGACCACACTCGCCGTCGCTCTCACCACCGGGCTTGATCCACACCAGGCTGTCAATGTACTTGTTGTCCGTCTGGGTCGTGGGTACAGAGCCGTAGCCCGCAGGCGAAACATTGCACCAGTCGCCCCACTCGGCACGCGCGTTGGGCTTAGCAACACGGCCCTGGTCAATGATGAAGTGGGCAGGCAGGCCCTCAGCCTCGAGGAGCGGCCCTAGGCTGGATGCGTAGTGCGACTCGTCCCAGCTGGGCGAGCCCTCGGTGTAGTTGTCGCGGACCTTTGCGTTGAAGGGGTTGTAGTTGGACACGTTGGTCGAGTAGCCGCGAATCTTGGAGCGCGGGTTGAGCTTCTTGGCCATTTCAAGCACACGGGCAAAGATCTTGGCCGTGGGCGCCAGGTTGTCCTGCCAGCCCAGCCAGCCGCCGTGCGCGGCATCCATGTACAGGTGCACATTGGGGTGCTGCAGACGGGCAATGGCGTAGGCGATGCCGGCCTCGTAAAAGGGCGTGGCACGCGCGCACGCCTCGACGCCCTGGTTGGTGACGCCGTTGGCGAGCGAGTCGGGCTCGAGGACAATGGAGAACTCGAGGTCGCGCGCCTCGGAGACGAGCTTGGCGTACTTGTCGACAAAGTCGTTCTTGTAAATGTCCATGCCGTTCTTGTCGAGGCTAAGCTCGCCAGCCGACTCACCCGCCGAGCAGTCACGGTCGGGCAGGTTGTAGAGGACGAGGCCGACCATCATGCGCTGGCCCTGCTTCTTCTGGGCGCGGGCCTCCTTGATGGCCGTCTCGATGTTGGCCAGGCCAGCGCGCGTCACGATCCACGTGAAGGTGGAGACGCTCTTCTGGACCGTGCGAGCGCGAGCGGCGTTGAGCGTGTCATTCTTGGCGGTAAAAGAGTCGACGGTTGTCTGGAGCAGCTTGCCGTAGGACTGGGGAACGTAGCGGTCCGTGTTGACCCACGGGTTGTCATTGACAGGCGCCGGGGCGGCAGAGGCAGCGCCAGCGAAGGCGGCCGTGGCGAGGACAAGCGAACTGAAGTGAACCATGATGGCGATGGAGGTGCCCAGACGGGATTGACTGTGCTTGTAGGCGGCTGGTGCCTCTCTCGATCAATTGTAGCGGGGTGGTTTACAGGTGAGGAGTGAGGTGAGGGAATTCCTAGACGGAGCGGCGACGGGTTATATAGCTGTAGCAGGGCGCCGGTGGGGTGAGGGCGTTGAAGTGCGCCGTTGAGGAGGATTGGCGGAGCCGACGGGCCGTGGTATTACATTGCTCCTACAGTGGAGAAGTGCCTATCTGAGCATCGGGGTTACTGTGATGAGGTGTGAGTATATTAGCCAAGCAGCGGCACATGCGGCGTATGCATGATTGCGGCTGCTAGATGGAGGCTAGGCGGCGAGGCGCAGGGATTCCCGCCTGATTAGCCGCATGCAACGATATTGAAAGGAACGACATGGAAATTTGAACAGTTGATTCGCTAAGAGCCAAGACCAATATGCGCCGCCGTCCGTCTACACAGAATAGGTATACAGTACAGTAAGTATGAGTACAGTCGCCGGCCAGCGTCTATGCATGGGCGGCCACGCCACCCCGCGGGGCCTGGCTCTGGGGGGTATTGGGCGCGCTCGGCTGCAGCTCGTCGATTGCGTTGTCGTACTCGGCGGGCGACAGCTCGCTGGGGCCGGCGGCCTCGTTCTGGGGCCCGGAGAACATCTGGGCGCGCATCGACTGCTCGTCGTCAATCTGCTGCGTGGCCCACGACTTCCAGTTCTCCCAGGCGGCGTCCTCGAGCGCCATGCCGACCTCGAGCGGGCCCTTGGCAAAGTAGGCGTCGACGTGCAGCGCCTCCTCCTTTGCGATGCGGGCGCGGACCTCTGCGCGGTGGCGGTGGTGGTAGAACTCGCGGCGCGCGGCGTCGTAGGCCGAGGCCTTGGAGAGGCCGCGGTGCTTCATCAGCCACATCTGGCGCTGGACGACGCTCTCGCCGTCGAGCTGCTTGCCCGGCTGCACAATGCGGCTCCAGTCGTGGGTCTTTGCGTCGTTGCCGCTGTCCTCGACGACGAGGCGGGGGCGGGCGAGCTCCCAGGGATGGTGGCCGAAGAACTCTGTGCGCAGGGCGTCCTCTGGGTAGACAATGGGCAGCGGCTTGAACAGCTTGCTGGCCTTCTTTGCGCCGCGGGGCTGGGGAGCGCGCAGGACGGGGCGGGCGAGCGTCTCGCCGGGGGGGATGTTGCCGACCACGTCGTACCACTGGGGCAGGGTCTGGGTGCGCTTTGCGTCGAAGAGAGCCTTTGCCGTCTGGCGCACGCGGAGGGCGCGGAAGTCGTAGCGGCCCATGGCGGAGGGGTTGTCGTCGGGGAGCGGGCGTGGGCGTGGGCGTGGGCGTGTCTTCAATGGGCGGCGCTGGCGTGCAGGCTCGGAGCGGGCCAAATTCCACAGAGAGCGCCAAGCCGACACGCGCGAAGTTTGTCCCCCGACGCGCCCGCCGACAGCAAAACGACGACATCGACGCCGACGCCCCCAATTGCTGCCCGTCCGACTCCGACTCCGACTCCCATGGCCTGCCCCTGCGCGCTCTCTGGCCGGCGCTGACACAATGCCCGCCCTCTCATGTCCCTCTTCCGCTGCCTCGAGACCCCGGCCGTCTCCCACTCGGTCCGCCCGCACGCCCATCCACCACCACCACGACGCATAACGCCCGACCTCGACGCCCTCTTCGTGCGTGCCCTCGCCCGTGCCGGCCAATGCACCCTCCACCGCCTTCGCCCCCGTATCCCTTCTCTCGCCCACACACAAACACCGCCGTCCCCCCTCTCCAGCTTCCTCCCCCGCCGTCCCCAATGGCCCGCCCGCCGTGCCTTCTCGTCTCGCTCCCAGCTCCATGGGCCTCTCAACAAGGCCCGCCAGTTCGCCGCAAAGGAACTGCGTGCCATGGTCGACTACTACGGCATCGACACGGAGCCGCGCCCAGACCCACCGCCGCCCCCCGCCGACAACTCCCTCACCTGGAAAGTCGGCCATCACCACAAGCCCTGGCCGCTGCCAACGCCCAAGGACGCCGAGTACGCCGTCCGCCTCGAGACTTTGCTCGAGGACGACGAGTCGCCCCCTGAGCATGTCTTTGCCGCCTACAAACTACTGCCCTCGCCGGGCGTCGTCTACCTGCCCACCTCGACTATCCGCACCTTGCTGCGCCACCTCTCCACCGTCGAGCGCCCCAACCTCACTGCCATGCAGCAATATCTCTCCGTTCTCGACGACATGAAGACGGCCGGCTTGCACATCATCCGCTCCGAGTGGACCTCGGCCATCTATTTCGCTGGCCGCAGCATGGGCACCGTCTCGTCGGAAGAGCTGCAGTCGGCCCTCCACATTTGGCGCGACATGGAGCATCGCGCTGGTATCATGGGCAGCTACGTCACGCTCAACGTCCTCTTCGACGTGGCCGTCAGGGCCGCCAAGTTCTCGCTCGCCGAGACGTTGCTCAAAGAGATGCAAGCCCGCGGCCTCGAGATGCACCGTCACTTTCGCATTTCCGTCATCTACTACCACGGTGTCATGCAGGATGGCAACGCCGTCCGCCGGGCCTACCAAGAGCTTGTTGACGCTGGCGACATTGTCGATACGGTTGTCATGAACGCCGTCATCGCCGCCCTCTTCCGGGCAGGCGAGCCGACGGCCGCTGAGCACGTGTTTGAGCGGATGAAACGTGCCCACGCAAGCCGTAAGCTGCCGGCACCCGGCCACAGCTTCTACAATCGCACCTGGCGCGACCGCCGCTCGCTGGGTTTGTATCTAACGCACCATGGCCGGCTGCTGTCCAAACAGGGCAGCGAAGACAAGCTCAAGAAGTTGCAAGACTACTCGCCTATTGCGCCCGACTCGCGCACGTACGCTCTCATGATCCGCCACCAGGCCAAGTCGATTGGCAACATTGACCGCATCTACGAACTGTTCCGGGAGATGCGGTACCACTCTGTGCCGCTCGAGGGGACCGTGTATGTTGTCATGTTCCAGGGCTTCGGCTCGTTTGGGGGTGTGCGGTACTCGTCGTGGACGCGTGACCGGCTGGAGAAGCTGTGGAGCGACTTTGTGCAAGCCGAGGCGGACGAGCTGCCGCGGACGTACTTTTCGACGCTGGCGGTGGTTGCTGCTCTGAGAGCCTTCAAGCAGTGTACCGATGCAGATCGGACCCTGGCCGTGTGGGACCAGATTCGTAGGATCTGGCAGCCCAACGAGGGGGAGCTAGAGAGCGTGATGCAGGAGCTGCGCAAACTCGTTCCGACGCCGGGATTTTTTGATGCGTCACAGGTCAAGGGTGCGTAAGGGGTGGTATAACAGGGGTGGGGGGTGTTTTATGTGCATAGCGAGGTGTAGTATTACCTGTACATTAGTTGACGAGCTGTGTAGTCAGTGGACAAGCCACGACGCAGACGAATTAGACGGATACCATGCAAACTCGGAGATGATGTATGATGAAGCACGTTCGATATTGCAATTTTAGCTGTTACATGACCGTGGAGGTTTTCAACTCATAATGCAGCACTGCAGTCTTACGGACCGTTGACATCTGTGAAGGTATTCAGACTACAATGCAGCACTGCAAATCTTTCGTTCACTCAAAGCCTGTGGAGGTCTTCAGTACACTGGAGTGCGGTGCTGTTGCTTAGTGGGGGCTGGATCGGTATGAGGAAGTAGCGACTACCCTGAGAAGGGATATTCAGCGCAGAGTGGCAGGAGGCATCCACGCGAGAGTAATCAATGCCCTCGAGTGAGCCTCATCTTACCCTTCGGTGGTCCCCAGTCCTTAGTGAACGTCAGCAACAAGAGCAGCAAAAAAAAACAATGATGATTTTGTACTTTTTCGTCCTCTTCCGCCCGCTCCTCCGCATCGCCATGAACCTCATTTGCTGGTGGGCGACTCTCACCACCATCTGGGATCGCCTCGTTGGCTGGCCTCACGCCCGCCGCGCCGCCGCCGAGGCCAACAGGCAGGCTGAGGCTCGCCTTGCCGTTGCCGCCGAGCTCGAGCAGAGCGCGAGGGACCTCGTGGCGAAGGCCACTGTCCTCCTGGTCGCCGCCCGCCAGAGAGCCACCGCCCACAACGCAGACGCCGCCGCCGCGGCACCCTCTACACAACCAAGACGGCAGCATTCAAACAGCCAAGGCGTCACTGTTCACATCGAGTTTTCGTTCAACTCACTTGGTCGTTCTGCTCGGAACAATCCCTTTCGCTTGAACATATCAGAACGATTGAAACCATGATTTGTTGAACCAATCACGGATCCTCACCAGAAACTCCTACCACGGTTGACAGCCCCAACAGCAGAAAGAACTGGAAGTACCAAACCATAAGATTTGGAGAGGTCCTTGGCGTTTGATTTAAAGCTCAGATGGGTCCAACTCTACTCTCGGCAACCTCGTTGGAGACGCGAGAATGTTTTTTCTCTTCCGATGGATCCGAGAGCGGCGCGAAGAGCACCGGGCTACGAAGGAATTGGAGGCGCACGAAGCTGAGAGCCGAATGCAGCGTGAGAAGCGGGACGATCAACAAGCTCAAGCACTCCTCTTCGCCCAATACGAGCTCCAGTGCACCATGGACCCTCTCATAGCCGCAAAGGTCTATAACAGTCGTTTCTGCCCCCTCATCAGTAAGCTGCCGGAGGAGCTAATCTTGTGTATACTCGAATTCCTGTCCGACGATGCTGTTGCGCTACATTGTGCCCCGATAGTCTCGAGGATGTTCCTTCGTCTTCTCGACCGTCACTCGGCCCTTTGGAGAGATTCTTGGTAGCGTGAAGTTCCGATGTCCATCAAGTGTCACCCTTTCTATCTCTGCGATGTTCTCAGGCTACAATTTCGACGGCTCCTACAGAAGAATGGTCGGTGCGACAACTGCAGGCGCTGGAACGACGCCCACGAGCATCAGCTCTTCGACTACTGCCAGTTCGAGCAATATCACGATTGGGAACCCCTTTTTCGAAATATCACGCCTTACCGCACGCTTCACTGCTTTGCCTGCCAAAGTCTTCACAGCGCTAATCAATTTTCCACCACATACCAGCGGTCATTAAGTTATCAATCGGAGCGACGATGTTTAGGTCAGCAGGGAACAGTGCAGTTATGCGATCACATTCAGATTGCCTGGGCTAGCATTGAGACCCATATCGACAACTGGCGCCAGCAGCAGTAACAGCAACATGGAGGAGGAAACTGGCGAGCCTGCCTCGATAGCTTCATTGTTGAATGTCATGATTCCAACCATGACACACGCTGCACGGCCTCGGAGGCGCCGACATGGCCCCGAGCCAGTCTCGGCCTTGCCAAATTTCAACCGGATACTGTAGTTCTCAGCCTAGAGTGGACACCCCATGGCCGCATCGATGCGCTCTCTCTCGCCCCGGATGGCCCAGTGCCCGCGCCAGAACTGAGGGCGCTGTTTCAGAGGCTCCGAAGTCTAGGACCGGTCGACACTCTGTGCCGTTCGTGCCGTCCGGGTGCTCTACCCGAGATGGCGTTTTTCAGCCCGTTGTCTCGCATACGACGCTCCATTTATTATAAGATGGGAGACGATGATAAACTAGAACCTCCACCAACACTACCGGCTCCACTTCCTTCACTCCCGTGGCTATCATGGCATGATGGTCATGGAATAGGACGCAATGGCACACGGCTAGACATCAGGCCTCATTACCCAAGGGGTGCTGGCGGGACCGGCATCTTCTCGCAGTGTCTTGTGATCAGGTATGAGAAAGACATCACGATCTGCAAGACGACTGCTATGGCGGATCCTTTATCAAGATCATCCCCGCCCACGATTGGCTCCACGCTATGGACACCGAAACATATTCCCGCCCGCAGGCAAGCAACATCAGGCCCCAGTGTATGGATGTGGACTGCTCCAACTACTATCGAAGGCGAAAGAGTTATTATTTCTGCTATTATTAGCCCTCCTTCGACGATGTATCAAGAAGCGAAGTATGTAGTGGTCTGCCGCAGAAGCGACTTCGAGTTTCATTCATGGCCTACGACTTACGTCTCACTACTAGACGGATTTCACTCGTATTCTAACATTACGATATCACGCTTTCCCCCTTACAAGATCGTCGCAGGCTGTCTTTACGTCCATATTTCATTCCCTGTAGACAAAACGTCACTTATACACAACGGTTACCCATGGATTGCTCACACGGACAGAACATACATACGCCCGCGACGACCACAATGGCGAATCGTCCGCAAGTACAAACCGCATAGGCGAAGGTACCTTGGGCGACAGGAGTTCTCCGTACATGAACCCCTAAGCACCACTTGCCTCTCAAGAGAACGCATCATCACCACATGGACACGGCGGATCCCAGCGCGACCGAGAACAGTGCGCTACTTACAATTGTCCAGTCTCCCACCCTCGCTCTACCATGCGCACCAGCTGTCTCTACGGGTGGAGAAGAGCCGGACTCTGTAGGACTCGTGGTAGAGTTTGTTCCGTTCTGGATCAGCCCAGGGAACAGCGATGTCGTGTTCGCATCAACAACGATCCAGTTCTTGACCAACGCAGTGCCGTTCATGACAGTCTCCCACTGCTCCTCGGTGCACTGCTCGCGATCGAGGACGTAACACTGAGCGCCTGGGAACGGGATCGGCTCGTTGGTGATGTTGAAAACATCTTTAGGTCCTTCGCTCGAATAAGTCTGGTTCTCTGACGTGGAGATGGTGCCGGTCGCGATATCGAAATTGAACAGCGCGCGCTGGAAGATCTTGAAGGCTGTCTCGGGCTGATAGGCCGGCACTTCGTGGCCCGCTTGGAAGACTCGTGTGAATGAGAGGTTGCCGTACTGGCGTACTTGCCCGCCAATGTACGTATCGTTGACGACTACAGGAGCATAGCCTGCTGCGGCGAAGTTGGTGGCGTTGTCGTATGGGATAGCGAGGGACAGCGCTTCTCCGCCATACCAGTTGCATGCGTAGTCGCGGTCGCCGTAGACTAGGGCTACCTTGATGCCTTCTTCAAGCAAGTAGGCCAGGTCTTCTTTCCATCCAGGACGGGGGTAGTCGCCAATACTACGGAACGCTCGCGAGACGGCCGAGTTGGACTGGGTCCAGTTGAGCGGGATTCCTAGGCCTGTTGTCTGTTAGATGTGTCATGTACTTAGACGGAGAGAGAATTCTGGAGCACATGAAGAGTATCACAGCGATTACAGTAACACTTATGCTATAATCTTTGCTTTGAAGAATGTACACATACCTTGCTGCACATGAGGTTGGTTGAGCCAGCCCGCGTACCAGGGTGGAGGGAACGAAGCCGCTCCTGGGGCGGAAATATCGTAGTAGTTGACATCTGAGTCGAAGTACGGGTCTCGAATATTCCTGGTACAGAAAGTCTCGGCTGCCTCGCACAAGTCGTTGACGGTCTCGTTATAGCCCTGATTGGTAGGGTCAGACACGGCACTCAGCGCGCGGCACTCCTCGATCTGATCCAGACAGCCTCCCTCCCGGTGCAGCGCATCCAGAACCTCGTCGTGACGAGACTCGTTGATAGCCTGAATGCCATACGTGTTGTTATACGCCATGGTCGGATAGCCAGCCCACTGCACGTAGCGGTCAATACACCCATTAATAATCAGCAGGGTATCAAGATGAAGCAAATGCGTCTGACCCTGCTCGTTCCACGTGCCGTTCAGAATGCGCTCATTCTGCTCCTGAAAGTAAGCGGCGAAGGCGGGCCCATAGCGGCCCCCATACGACTCTGTCGCGATGGAGATGCGGTCGTCGTTGGGCTTGTGCGCGGGAAACTCGGAGAACCACACCTGCGCAAAATGCCACAGTGCGCGTGCAGAGTTGGCTGTGCCCCGCGTCGTGAGGTTTGCGTCTTGGCTGGCGTAGGTTCCGATGTAGAAGGTATTGTTTTGCTCCGGGACGTCGCTGGTGGAGAAGTCGGCTACTTCGACGGCTCCCGTGTCCATGTTGCTCGTCACGTTGGTGAGGGAGTCGTAGCTCATGCCGACTTGGACTGGCTGGTCGATGTACAGCATGTTGACTGCGCTGGTCTATTAGCAATGTCTTTTTTTGCGTGCGGGTGTGTGTGTCGAGTTGGGTTGTGTTGCGCTGCGTACCTTCGTTGTTCCACGACCACTCGTTGAGGTACGTCGAGTTTGAGTCGGAGTTGACGAAGCAGGGCCCGTTTTCACGCATCAGTCCCAGCATGGAGCTGCTGCCGGGCCCGCCGTTCATCCAAATGGATAGAGGGGCATTTTTGGGGTCCTTGCGCGACTCGAAGAACCAGAAGAAGGTGTTGATTTCGTATGTCTGGTTTTGCACGCCTAGATCTGCGAGCGCTTCGGCGGGGAGGTGCACGTAGCCCGAGTAGCTCCTGACTCCTTCTGTGGACTCGCAGAGGTCGTTCTTTAGCATATTAGCATGCATATGGGAAGTGATTGTGCCGTGATTCACGCACCTCCTTGTATGAGATGCGGACGCCGTCGGTCAACTTGGATTCTAGCACGGTGGTGCCTTCTGGAGCGGGCGGGAACTGCGTCTTTGCTACCCCGGCGAGAGCACCGAGGGCAGTGAAGATCTTCAGCTGGTTCAACATCGTGGTGGAAGAGACGACCAAAGACCGCAGTGCAACGGTACACCACGTTGCTGATTGAACATTGGGGCTACGCTACGCGTTTTATATCCTGCTCGCCTCTCCGCATGACTTGGTCGGGTCTTCAATCGTTGATGCAAGACTTCGTGTACAGTGTGCGCTTATCATGTACCTAGGTGGAATCCGTCGTCGTGAGCTTCCTCATTTGGCCAAGACGCGGGCGCACTGCAGGAACATCACCCTTGAAGCCACCACTCACTGGCGTTTATTTTCATTGAACCGTTGATGTCACAATAGCCAAGAAAGCCAAGCTTGGTATTGCCGTCTTGTTGCTTGCCGGTGCGGAGTAACGTCCATGTTCAAGTGCCATGGTCCACGCCCAATTCAGCTAGTCATTCCTACAGAGAGCTAACCGAGCCTACGACTACATCATACTCAGCTCTCGTACGATGTTTTGTCTAGAAGGGCGATATTACAGGGATGGACAGATAACACAAGCTACGGGCCAAGCCTCAGCGCAACAAGCAGGCGGCGGGGCAAGGCTCCGACTGCATACGGGAAGCGTGCAGCGCAGTCCAATGGCAATTGATCGATGGAACATGAGCAGCAAACAGCTTCGCCGCTGTTTACTTGAATTGTATAGTTGACTTTTTCTGGTGTATCATCTTTCCTAGCCAGCTGCTTCTCGGTAGAAGCTGATGGAGTTGTTACCCCCACCGAGTGCAAACATTTCACTCTTGGTGGGGTTTTTCGGTAACCACTTGACTGTCCACAAAGGCTTGTCGCCGTGAGAGTGAGTAGCGACGCAGGAACGCGTTTCAACACGCCAAATCTTTGCCTTGGAATCGTGAGATCTGTCAGTGTGTTAGCAAAAGGGAACGTGATGTAGCGCGAGCGGTGTTCCATGTCGCAGATTAGGCGTAACATACCCCGACAAAAGATATTCGCCTGTGTCGCTCCAGTCCAGACTCAATATCCATCCTCCGTGGCCAGAGAAATTTGCGACCTGTTCCCCGGAGGTGACATCGTACAGTGCAATGACCCTGGCGTCACCGCCTGCAGCGAGCAGTTTTGAGGCGGGTGAGAAGGCAACGCTGCGCACGGGGTGGACAAGGCCGGCAAGGGAGTGCGCCAGGCGCCCACTTTCGTTGTTGAAGACGTAGACTGAACCGTTCTCGTGACCAGAAGCAGTGAAGCTCCCATTGCGACTCTGCCAAACATTAGCGGGTGCAATATCTGTAGCAAGACAGCAGGAACTGTACCAGATCAACACACAACCCAAAACTCCCCTTGGTTTCGTATTCGCGAATTCTGGGCATGTCTTGTGCCTTGTCCAGACTCCAGACGTTGATCTTGCCGTTGATGCTGCTACTGGCGAGGTACAGTCCGTCGGCGCTCAGCGCAATAGCCCATACTTCACCAGGCTTGTTTTGATCTGCACGTCTCTCAGCATGTTACTTTGCGCAAGAACCATCTGACCCTCGGTCGGTAGGGCGCTGGTGGCCATGAGCGTGCAGGTGCACTCACCAGTAATCTCGCCGTCCTCAGCCCACTCGCCCTCTTCTGTCTGAGTCCAAATCTTTACTTTGCCTTCGAAGCCCGCACTCGCAGCACGCCTCGCCTTGTCCTCCTTGGCGGTGACGAGGTGGTGGATTCCGAGCGAGTGTGCCTTATCGAGCGTCTGGATGACGGGGAAGTCAGGCTTGGTGGTGTCGTAAACGTTGATGGAGGAGCTGCCTGAAGCGGAGAGGAGCTGAGTGCTGGTTGATGCTACAGCAAAGACGTCGCTGGCATTGGGGTGCGCAGCATCGACTGTGTGGAGGGTGAGGTATTGCTTGGACTGTAGAGAGTTACAACGAGCAAGCGGAACAAGGCAGTGCGTGCATAAAGTATACCATGATGTGCGAAGTGGGCGTTGTCGCGTGCCCGGACTGTTAGAGGGAGTGCAGTTGGCGGGTGGCAGGTCGAAGGTGAGCAATTGACGGCGGCGCAGAGGGCGAGGGCGTGGGCGTGGGCGCGTTAATATGCGGAGCGTGATGAGGTCAGTCCGAACACGAAGACGCGCTGTCACTGGTCCTGTCCCGCCGTGCGTCCACCTACAAGCCCCGCAGTGCAAATGCAGCAAACACAGCAAACACTTGACTCGATATCGCGGCCCGCCGTCGACGTCGCCTTGCTGTTGTTGCTGCTGCTGCGGTTATGCTTGCAAGCCCCATAAGAAGCGCCGCCGCCGCTGTGTTCAGGACAAGCCTCGCACTCGCCAAACCCAAACTGCCCTTCTGCTCTCTTCGCCTCGCACACACTTCCCCCACCATGGCTCCCGTCGACACATCGGCTGTTCAGGCCAACCGTGCCATTGTCGTCAGTGGCCCTTCTGGCGCCGGCAAGTCGACCATCCTCAAGCGCCTGTTTGAGGAATACCCCGACAGGTTCGGCTTCAGCATCTCCCACACGACCCGTGGGCCGCGTGCCGGCGAGCAGAATGGCCGCGAGTACCACTTTGTGACCAGGGAGGCCTTCAACGACCTCGTCGAGCAGAAGGGCTTCGTTGAACACGCGACTTTCGGCGGCAACTCGTACGGCACGAGCATCCAGGCCATCAACGACATTGCCCAGCAGGGCCGCACATGTATCCTGGACATTGAGATGGAGGTATGTTGACTGGCCCTGGTTGGTGTGTGCTCCCGACACCTGCTCATGCTTTCTCAGGGCGTCAAGCAGGTTGCCAACCACCCCTCGTTCCCCCGCCCGCGTTTCCTGTTCCTGTCCCCACCCTCCATGGACATTCTCGAGCAGAGACTGCGCGGCCGTGCTACCGACAACGAGGACGCCATCCTGAAGCGCCTGAACCAGGCCCGGGTTGAGATGGAATTTGCCAGCAGCGGCGAGGCCCCGCATGACAAGACTGTCGTCAACGATGATCTTGACAGGGCTTACCAGGAGGCCAAGGCCTTCATTGTAGGCGAGAGCTCGTGAAGTTCGGCGTAGTCAGCTCATGAGCGACACAAGCAGGCCAGGATATGGCAGCTGTGATAGTATCGAAATGCGCAAGTCCGCAAGCATAGCCAGACAATTGAGTCAGACACGCAGACGAGAAGGCATACCAGATAGACAGGCAGAGAAGAGAAGTTCAGTTCAAAGTACAAATAGGTAGATTGGGTATAAAACTATAAGAGCCTTCGGGTCAATCAGAGTTTTGGTAGAAATACTCAGCATCGGCGTCCTACCCTTTGGGATTCAGACAACCTCAGTGCTTGACTCTATTTCATTTGTCTCATCATATAGACCGTTGGCTGGATGAATCTGGCTTGTTCGACCAAGCACGCGCAGCCCGCCCAAAGGCGCCTGCTCACAGATCCGGAAAGTGTTCGTGAACGTTCCTCGCCTCGAGAATAAGCCCCATTGAGTTACCTCTGCCGCCGCCCCGTTTGACCGAGGCGCGCAGAAGCAATCGCATAACCATCAACTGGACGAGAAGACCCCCAATACCTCACACGACCCAACATCCCAACCCTCCTCCAGCTCCCGTCAGCCCGTCGGCGACAGGCAAGGTGACCAGCGGGCTCATATCATCGCCCTGGTGCCGGCTCCTCCACCAGTAGCGTCGGAGGCGTGGGGAACAAGAGTGCAGACGGGCTTGAGAGCGAAGCGTGCTGGAGCGGTATGAGGCCGCGCTTCTATGGCGGATCGTTGCTGAAAATGCGGCCCATAGGACCGGTGTCCGGGGACTTTCTCCCAAAGCGAGGAGAGATGCCCGAGGGCACTCTGTGCGTAAGCTTCGTTGCGATTCTTCGAGCGAGGAATGTTGAGGGTCGAGGAAAGCGCGAGGAGGAATATTTGAAGGCGCAGCCGGCGGATCGTGACACCGAGCGGCGCTAGGCCCCAGCAGGTAGCACTAGGCTGCGGCAGGCAGCGCTAGACTGCTGGAGCTGTTTCTTTGCCCTCTGCGCGTGCAGCGACGAGACGTAGAGACATAAAGTGCGCGCAATCGTCCCCTCTACGCGTCCCCTTGTCCCCCAGTCGCGTCGCCGCTCACTCTCCAGCCACTGCTGCCGCCCCCCGCCTGTTGCTCTCCGCCCGCCGCCACCTTTACCTCAACCACCGCTACCGCTGACATGGCTCTCTTCGGCTCGAGCGCCCCCGCGGCTGCGAGCACCACCACCGGCGATACGAGCAAGGACGTCGAGGTGCAGCAGAGCCAGCTTCCCGCCGACAGCATCCAGGATCTCCAGTTCTCCCCCACAAACGACTTCCTCGCCGTCGGCAGCTGGGACAAGAAGGTGTACATCTACGAAGTCAATGGCAGCGGCGCAAACGGCAAGTGGTTCTTCGAGTGCCCCGGCCATGTCCTGGGCCTGGGATGGTCCAAGGACGGCACGCGCGTCGCGGCAGGCGACTCGACCGGCATGCTCAACATTGTCGACTTCCGCAACGCCCCAGCCAGCGGCCAGTGCCAGGCTCAGCAGGCCAAGGCCCACGACGAGGCCATCAAGTGCGTTCGCTGGTTCCAGATGGCCGGCCAGGACTACGTTGCAACCGGCTCCTGGGACAAGAAGGTCAAGTTCTGGAACCTCCAGGGCCCCGACCCTGTCGGCACCCTGCAATGCCAGGAGCGCGTCTACAGCATGGACATCAAGGACCAGCTCCTTGTCATTGCTACCGCCGAGCGACACATCCACATGGTCAACCTCAACGATCCCACCAAGATCTACAAGACAATCCAGAGTCCGCTCAAGTGGCAGACGCGTGTTGTGAGCTGCTTCTCAGACGCTTCCGGTTTTGCTGTTGGCTCAATCGAGGGACGTTGTGCCATCCAATACGTCGAAGACAAGGACACCAGGTAAGCCCTCCCCGCCGTCCTTTTCACGCTCCCGCTAACTCGATTGCCCAGCCTCAACTTTTCCTTCAAGTGCCACCGCCAACAAGACCCTACGTCGCGCGACATCGCCAAAGTATACTCCGTCAACGCCATCTCGTTCCACCCGCAGCATGGCACTTTCAGCACAGCTGGCAGCGACGGCACCTTCCACTTCTGGGACAAGGACGCCAAGCATCGTCTCAAGGGCTACCCCGAGGTTGGTGGCAGTATCACAGCCACCGCCTTCTCGAGGAACGGCGACATCTTCGCATATGCTGTCAGCTACGACTGGAGCAAGGGCTTCTCGGGGAATACGCCACAATACCCCATCAAACTCAAACTGCACCCTGTCATTGGCGACGAGTGCAAGCCACGTCCCGGCAGCAAGAAGAGGTAGTTTTTTCAGATGCCTGAGAATAATGTTCGTGCTTGCGGCTGCTTGTGTCGTCTGTCTGTAAAAAATGGATGTCATTGGTGTTTTTGAAATTTGCATTAGCGGTAGTTAACGACTGTGGTCTGGCGTACACGGACCCTGAGTAAAGAGACATTAAATGAAGAGACGTTGACGTAGAGCCTTCTCTAGGAATATCGAGTGCAACACTCGAATCCTGCACTCATCATCTCCCTTGTCGAGAGCACCGTGGCCCCCGCCTCTATTCCTAGTCATCTCACGTAGTTCCAGCGCTCAATCTGGAGTAAACAATATCAATTGTCATATCGTCTCATACCTACTCCCACTGTCGAACACATGCAGGCTCATGCCCATGCTAATGCCCATGCTCATGCCCATGCTAATGCCCATGCTCATGCCCACCCAGCAACAAAGAATACATCGCTTGCTCTAACTCATAAAGTCGCCCCACTAACGCCGCCGAACGTCCATTTTAACATGCACGCCTTCATAAACACTCAAAGTCCTGCACCCTGTCTGATGAGGCTTTGTGAACAGTTCAAGCGCCCACCCTGGTATTTTCAGCATCAGGTGTTTCTATCCGCTGTCTCTTCGTCTCGTGGCCCTGGGCAGCGTTGCCATTCGGGTTGGCGTTGCTGACGTCTTGCAGAGCGACCCGCTCCCTCTTCAGTGCATTGGGTGGGCCGGCTCCATTGGCAAATGTCGGCGGCTTGTAAGCCCCGCGGTTGGCGCTCGGACTCATGGCATACGACGGTGCCCCAGGCATGCCAATTCTGCGATTGGTCTCTTGAGGCCTTCCAAACCCGGCCCCTCCTGTCGCGGGCGCTGCGCGCGGTGCACCTTGTGCAGGCGGTGCAGCACCAGCTCCGTTTTCTTGACGTTTGACAGGAACACTACGTGTGTGATCGAGGCCAGGAGTGCGTTGCTCTTTTGGTAGAGGCGACTCGGCATGTGGGTTGAAGGCAGGTATGTTACTTGGCGGAGCAGACGTGTCCGAGTTCTGCAAGAGCTCTGCTGCTCGCGAAGTCACAAAACCCACTGGTGGTCGGTTTCCTGTTCCCAGTGTATTAGCAGATGGTACAGTGGTACCAGCGGGTTGCAGTCCAGGTGGTTGGTTCGATGGCTGTTGGGCTTGTGGTGGTGTGAGTTTAGAGGGCTGGCCGTTGGAGGATTGCTGGCCGTTATGTGGCTGTTGAGCAGAAGTCTTGTGGGAATTAGACGTGGGTGGTACTGCTGGTCGGCCCTGTTCGGGTCGGGGGTTGTTCAGTGGTTGAACGGGTGTCTGCGGCCCACGCTGATTCAATCCACCTGGCCCGTTTGGTGGTGGCCTTGCAAGGCCTTGGTTCGAAGAACGCTGCTGCGGCACACCCCCGGGACCATGTGTGACAGGTGTAGACTGTCGGCTCTTATTTGGTTGAGCGTTAGTACCATTAGGTACTTGTCTCGCAAGGTTGGCTGGCGCCTCGCTAGCACCATGACTTGATCTTGCGGCTTCGATGGCCTTTGAGCCTGTTGCAAGTGATGGCTCGAATGTGAATGCATCGTCTGTATGCTCTGTGATCTCAACACCGTCGAATAAGGTTCCATCAAACTCGTCGTCAAAGTCCGCCGACATAGACTCGCCTAAGTGCTCAGTTCGTGTCCTCAAGGCTTGATTGGGACGGATTGGCGTCTGGTGCGACTCCCGCTTAATATTCGATTGCCCTTCTGAGGGGGGCAATGCGAAGTTTGCATGTCTGTAAAGGTTGTTCTCTTCGAACCGGATGGGTTTGACCTTCATCGCTTGCACCTTCTTGAGGTACTCCTTGTCATACAGACAGTTGCCGAGTACGTTGCCAAACGTGCGTAACGAACGCTTCAGACCATCTGTCGCTGCCTCTTTCTTGGCTTTCTCAAAAGACGCCGCCTTGCCTTTTCCGTTCTCGATTGAGCCATAACCAATGTCCTATGATATTTAGATCAATGCAGGAGAGACCGAACAGCCATCTTACCTCGTGGTATGTGCCGTCTTTCAACGTGATGCGCACGACTATTGAGAGGCCGAGGCTGACCTTGCCATTCTGGTGCTCATCGACCTGCCTACCGTCAGCGTATGTACCGGGCCTTGCAGAGTCTTGGAACGCACATAGTCGATCTGGACCTGCCCCAGAGAGCTAGACCAGCCGTTGAACCCAAAAACCTCGTTTGCAAGAGCGATAGCTTTGTTGCCCTCTAGGTACGCCACCCTACCGCCGCCATTGCCTGGTCTCTGCGAAATGTACTCGGGGCCGAGTTGTTTGTTGAGCCTGCTTTGCAATGTCGCGATTTCCTGCGCGGTGAACTGGCTGACGACGCGTTCTTCGAACGGGTTCTTCACGTCGCCGCCACTGTATTGATCGCCTGGCCTGCGTCGTCGTCAGAGAAGCGGCTTCCTGCGCCCACGAGGGCATATTGAGGACATCCAGAAGCAGGTACTCACGCGGGCATTGTCTTGACACGTTAATACACGGTGTGCATCAGGTCACCGTCGTTGGGAAGCTGAAGCCTGGTGGCCGATGGTGACGCGCGCTGGATGTGGAGGAACGCGCTGCGCAATGACCAGCGCATCCCGCTATCACGTGCACAGTTTCGCCCCCCAGGCCAGGCACCAGCTTAGTCACTGAACAACGAACTACCCACGGCAAATGCTTGCGAGAGAAGCCTAGGTGTGTCTTCGCGCAGTGATCTGTTGCACTTTATAGTAACTAATATATGCCTCGGTCTTCTCAAACGCTGCATCCAACTAGCAGCTATTCAACAACAAAAAAACCCCGCTGAACGCCTCAGACGCCGGCAATGCCCAGATCATTCATACAATATACTCCTTTCCCATTCGTTCAAAGAGATGCCTTCAGCATGCACAGCGACAAGTGTGGTTACTCCTTTCTTCTACCCTGCTCGCTTGAGCCAGCTTCGTCGTCACTGTCCATCCCAAGGCTAAATGTAGAGTCGTTCTGGGGTATCCGCCCCTTCTCTCGTGCTCCATGAGCCGACCTCTTGGGCGTGTCGTTCAGGTCATCGAGTTCTCGCTCATCAAAGTCGGCTGCTTCAAGGTCGGCTCTCCGCTCCTTTCTCCTGAAGTTGTCCAGGCCCATGCCGGTAAGGAGCGACTCGCGGCCTTCGTCGCCGTCAGCACCCTTGTAACCGGTGCTTCGTCGAGTTCGCCAGAGGAAAATACCCCAGAGAACAGCGACGATGATGACAACAACAAGAGCCACCTCGCCAGAGCGATAGTAGGCCTTCCACTCAGCCTCCTTGAGCTCCTTGGTTTTGTCTTGTTCCGCCTTGGTCGAGTTGGGGTGACCTCCCACGCTGGTAAGAGGGCCTTTCTCCCCGTCGATAAGACTGTTGGTGGGATCTCCGCCGATGGCGCTGATGTCGACGCCCATGAAGCGGTCAAGCATGTCGCGCGTTCGCCTTGGGTAATCGAACGGCACCATGTGGCTAGAGTTGTAGAAGACAACATACGTGAGGTTTCGTGCCTCTTGATACGTACCAGCAGGCTCGCCTTCGAACGTCCAGTCACGGCGGGGTGATACGACACCAGGTGAAATTTCGAAGCCTTTTCCGCCATTCCAGCTCATGCTCTCAATCAAGGCTTCGGTTCCCAGGTGGTTGCAGATGAAGTCCTTATCGCCTGAGAACAGGGCAATCGGAACTTGAGCCAGTAGCTCGGGAAGAAACCTGATGGCAGGTTCGCTGTTCTTTGCGCGGAAGTGTCCACTGACAGCTCCATTGCACTCCTGCCAGCCAGTCTTCTTGTCCGGGTTTATGTTGAGGGCTGCAGTAACATCGGCGCGGCGGAGATAGGGTGTGACCGATTCAAGATCCGGGGGCCAGTTCATGCCACACGACGAGTCGTCTCGCAGGCGGATGTCGTACATGTTCAAGCACTGCTCGTATTTACCGCCGTTCTTGTTCTTCGTTTCCTCGAGAATGGTAGTCATGATGCGCTCGCACACCTGTGTGTCCACCCGGTCCTTGCCGCCATCGTTCAGCGCCTTGACGCACACAGACTGCTGCTGCTCCACGCGCCGTGCCGACTCGGAATTGGCTTTGATGAGACCATTCTGGTATGCGTACGGGAGATAGGCGAGATATTGGTCGACCGGCGATATCCATCCGTTTCCGATGAGCAAGCCCTTGAGCTGCCATGCTTGCTTTGCGTTCTTCTTGTTCCGATCGAGGATCGCACGGGCTATATGCGGGATATGCTGGCCGGCGTATGATTCTCCGGCAATGTAGAGCTGACCTATTAATAGGCGTACGTGGCGCATAGGAGGTGAACTTACATCGTCTTGCTCGTACTCGGGGAACAAAGCAAACCACTTCTCCAAGAAGATGACCATGTGTTCGGCCATCTGCTCAAGCTCGGTGAGATAGCTGTCTGTGTTGACGTAGCTGAAGCCAGTGCCAACAGGCTGATCGACAAAAAGCAGGTTGGCGAACTCGTCCCATGACCCGTTGTTGTATTTGAGGTTTCCGTCTTTGGTGACCCTGTAGGGTCCAATTTCCATCATGGCGCCGTCCATGGAGGAGCAGCCCGGTCCACCGTTGAGCCACAGGACAGTGCGCTGCCTGTTCGCAATGTGGCGGTTCTCGTAGTGCCAGAAGAAAAGGTTGCCGTTGTGTGCAGCGTCGACTTCAATGTGGCTAATAGACTGGTCAGCTCTGGTATACGCATCGACTGGAAAACTATGTGTACCCGGCATGCATCTTCAGGAGCGGCTGCGGCGCGCCTGGCAAGCTGCGTACAAAGTAGTCGGCCTGGGTCTTGTCTGCAGCAGCGGCAGTGGGTAGCCACGAGAGCGTCGCGGCGAGAGCGCCAACAAGGGCGGTCCGCCATGACAAGTGCGGACTTTGAGAGAGCATCGTAAAAACTGTTGCTATCTCATGGGCGTGGTGGACGAGTGTTGGGGTCGGACGAGCGAGAGTGGATTAGGTGGCTATTGCGCGGGCTGACGAGTCCCGGAGCTGGGCAGTGCGTATGGATAAAGGAGGGCGCTAGGGGCTCGCTGGGCGTCGGAACACAGCCTTTGCACAGTGTCCTCTTGGGTGCAGGAAGGAATGGGGCAGGACTCAGGCAGATAAAAGAATGGGTAGCGCCACGACAAGTACTATTCATCAATAGCCCTTGACATCCGAAGACGGCCTGGACCTGGATGCTTGGTCCCCGGCCCGCCAAGCCATTGCTTGACCGACGCCGATAGATGCACATGCAGCCAATCACAATCTGCCGGTGCGCCGGCAGGGTGCGCCTCCGCGTTTTGAGTACGCTTCTAGAGGCCGCTTCTACACGCTTCGAGTGTGATGTCCGCGTGTCACCTCGCCCTTGCAACTGCGGAAAACTGATGAAAGGCAGTCTAACCGCGCGTACTTGTAACACCTGTTTCCGTGACGTATTTGACAAGGACGCGTGCAGGTGCACGGCACGGGAGGTTGTCTGATGCTGGCGCTCTGGGGCCTTTGTTGGAACGGGGTACGATGCACGGTCTCCGAGACCTAGGTAGGAGTGGGCGTGGATTCATTTCACTATTGCCCGTTGCAATTGCAGGCCCCTCTCCACAGCCAACCTTGCACTAGCACTTCCCGGTGCATCGGGGGCGACCCATGTCTTAAGCTGGGCAATCACCCTCAGCTTCTCAGAAGAGGTCATCCAGGCTCTTTTCCGAGTCCTTCTTGATCAACTCGACCATGCCCTGTGCAGATGGATCAGCGTTGCTCGCTTGAGAGGTTGTGCAATGAGCAGTCGCCTACCTTGGGCATGATGGGCTGTCCATCGTCACCCACGACGTATCGGAACGGCATCTCAGTGCTTTCGTTCTTGTTTGTCCTGATTTCCGGGTGATCGACATAAGGGATCTTATCAACAGGGACTGCGTGCTGTCAGAACTCGTTTCGTACATGGAGTCAATGCTGCAGCATCTTACTTCGGTCCTGAACGGTTATCCTGGTGACACGAACCGCAGTGTCTGTTGTCATCTGAACGGGTCCCAAACGGCGGCCTTGATAGCCCTTTTTGCGCAACTCAGAAGTCCGGTCTACAGGTAGTGCCGAGTCAGGCGATTGGGCGTTTAGTGTTTCAGCTTTGCTCACTTACCTCTGGGAGGGTCATCTCCTATGCAAAGTTAGAGAAAAGAATGGCAGCGCAGGCAGGCATGGACTTACCAAGGATACCGCCAAACAGGAAGATGTCAAAGTTATCGCCATCTTCCGGGCTCAAGTCCTTGGCAGCAGCGGGATCAAGGAGGCAGACGCGGTCTTTCTTATCAGCATAGATTTCCTCGATACCCCGCGTCTCGACGTGGAGGCCGTCGGCTTGCTGCAGGTTCTCGGGCAGCTGAAGCGAGGCGGGCACAGAGGAGAGGAGAAACTTTGCACCGGAAGCATGGCATTCGGCGGCAATGGCAGAGTATTCAAGCGAAGACCACTGCTCGAGTTCGGGGTCGAGATGCTCGACGACAAACGTCTTGGCTGAGGTTGCCATTTTGGGGAGTGTTGGGTGGTGGTATTAGCTGCGATATAATTTTCTTGGTGTGGGATACGGCAGCAAACCAAGGCCAATCAGACGATTGCGGCGTGATTGCGGGCGTTTTGGGGCGGGAGGTGCAGTTGAGAATGGACTCTTAATAATTGTGACCCAGAGCAGCGTTTTGGCGGGTCAGGATGGCGGACGGGGGTGAAGGGCTGCAGTAGTGATTTGCTAGCCAAAGGCATGTGGTCTTGAACCAGGTCCAGGACGGTGACGCTAGGCGACGGAGCTAGCACACAGCCTATAGCAAAGGCGGACACATGGAAGCTGCTCCATAGCATCGAGAGAGAGAGGGTGGGTATGCACGCACAGGGTGGCACCGGCAGCTGCAGACAGGACTGGATGCAGCGGGAGGGTGTTGAGGGTGTCGAGGGCGCCCAGCGCCGGCGTGGACAGACAGACCAGAGGCAAGTAATAGCAGGTGGGCAGGCGTACAGCGAGCGGTATAGCAGCGGGCCTGGCGATCCAAAGCGCTAGGAGCACGCGTGACGCTGTACAAGAGCCATTCGTGGTAAAGCAGACGGCAATCTGACCATGGCCGCTCGTCAGCCTGTCTCTCGTGGCTGCGGAACAGCAGCCCATGCCAATGGGCCCTGAGTGGCCGTCTTGGATACTGGATGCTGCTGTCGGCCCACCCGCCCATACCTTGCCTAGGTAATAGTTACCCCTCCTTGTGCGAGCTCTTAAGCACACTGCTCGACCGCAAATCCTCCGCAGCATCCGTCGCCTGCCCAGCCCTCCATCGCCCTTTTGCTCTGCTCCCCTCGTCTCCCACTCCGTCTGCAGCACCTATCCACTGCAACAATTGCCACACCACACGTCCAGGCACAAAGGTACCTGCCAGCTAGGTAGACCAAGCCCAAGCCTGTAGTGGGGTCTCGGATCACCATACCATCGAGCCTTATCGCATCACCGCGTCGATAAGTAGAGGGGCATCGCTCGTCTCGTCTTGCCCTCCTTCACGCCCAGCTGCCCCAGCTGCCGTTTTTCCACACATCTCCCCGAGCCTGTCGTCGTCTGTCTTGCCAGGCACCGCCCGTGACACACCGCCCAAGCTCCATCGACGCCCAATCGCCCGCCCACCGCACCACGCACATCCGGCCTGTTCCCTGGCACGTCCCCGCCGCCCAAACCCAGCCCTTCAGCAGCTGCACCCTCGACACTCGCCTTCACCACCCCGTCTGCACCCTTTGTTCTTTGTCCTCGCCCACCAACCCAGCACCCGCAACCACCACTCCGCAACCATGAACCCCCACCAGCAGAACAAGGTCGACATTAGCGTACGTCATTGCTCAAGCGCAACCCGCCGCCGTGGCCCCTGGCTGACGCTGACTGACATGCACAGAAAATGTCGCCCGAAGAGGCCAAGCTGTTCCGCCTCTACGGCAAGCTGCCCAACAAGAAGGACCTGCTGCAGAACAAACTCAAGGTACCTTTGCCCATGCGCCTGTCCGCTACACCTCAGCCCGCTGACCATATCCCTCCAGGAGCGCAAGTACTTCGACAGCGGCGACTACGCCCTCTCCAAGGCTGGCAAGGCCTCAGATGCTGGCGTCACCCAGGTTGGCCGCGAGCACCCCAACCCCGAGAAGATCCCGCACATGGCCCCGCCCACACCCAACGGCGCAAACACAAACACCCAGCCCGGAGAGAAGGCCGGAAGCCCTGTCAAAGAGACCTCGTTCCTCCACCGCGAGACAAGCTTGAACCGCGAGACATCAGCCTCAGACTTTGACAACGAAGAGGCCGCCCGGGTGTAGATGCCGCCGCGGCACTACCGAGTTCTTGCGTACTGTGTTTCTTGATGACTATGGAGGCGTATATTTGGGCAAACGGGAGACTAAAAACATTTTCAGTATCGCACCCGGGTGGAATTGGGTCCGATTCAGCCATTGCGAAGGACCAAGTCGTATGCGGCGTTTGGGGCTAGCCTTGCCCTCTCCTCGGCCTGTTGGCCACCAGGATATGGGCATCTTTTTGCGTCACATTATCGATATGGCCAGCATTTTTTTATCTACAGACAGCCAGGTCAACGAAGCTCATACTTTACATTCGGTGTATTCGTCATGAACAGTGCGTGGCCATGTCTCACTGGAATGAAAACCGATTGCGCCAACCAGCTGTGGTCGTTCATGCTGTCGACATAGCCCGCACATTTGACATGAGAGTTTCAATTGTGTAATTATACAGAATGATGAACATGTCTACATATCTTGCGCTGTCTACCTATCCTAGACCGGATCAGCATCTGTGCAGCTGGAAAGATTTAGTTAACTTGCTGTGCATCAACAAACCACGTTCCAACCCTGCGTAGTCACAGATAATCCAGCTGACTTATTTCTACAGCTTAACAATAGTTCAGGCGTACCAGTCGCTTCTAGATAAAATATGCACTAATGAGCTGGCTGAGGGTTCAAGTTGAAGTTTGGCGCTGATATGGACCCTTACGTCTTTGTCTAACATCCGTCGCTCGACTAGCTCCAGCTGTGCGACCGTCCCTTTATTGGCAACACAGTTATGGAACTGCACGAATAGCATACATTACTTGTTCAAGTCCAGGCAACAAGATTCGGCTCTCTTTTGGATGCGCAGAAAACGGCATGTCTACATCGCCATCAATCACGTGGGCCACCCCAAGACATCGACGTCACCGCCGCGCTCTGCTGCCATGCCTAACCCCCACATCCGGAGCGCGCCCTCTTCCGCCATAGTTAAAAGAAAATTCCCTGATTTCGAGCCCTGCTTCTTTTTGGTAATATCTCAGCTCTGAATTGCATGTAAAGTTGGTTCTTTAGGTATCAAAGGGCCAGCAGACTCAAAATGCAAGAGCAGGTCGACCGTTTGGTCGAGAAGACATGGGGTACGTCGATTGCTCGGTGGTGTACACGGCGACAAGAGATAACAGTACCGCACAGCAAAGTTTGAAGACACATCTGCGTCGCAGCGGCTACTCGTTGCAGTATCAGGCATCCCTGGCTCTGGTAAGACCCGTTGGGTTCGTCGGGTCGCATAGCATATTGACAAGTAAATAAGGGAAAACTACTCTCGCAGCCAAAGTTGCGAACGGACTCAACAAGAAGCACGCGCAGCAGTCTCCAGGGACATATAATGGGAATCTTCTCGCAGCCTTCGTCCCTATGGATGGCTATCATCTCTCGCGAAGCCAACTCGACGCCATGCCCGACCCAGTCAATGCACACGCACGCCGAGGAGCCGCGTTCACGTTCGATGGAGAGTCGTTCCTATCTTTGATTAAAGAGCTACGGAAACCATTATGTCCTGAGACACAGACGCTCTTTGCGCCGAGTTTTGACCACGCTGTTAAGGATCCTGTGGAGGACGACATCGCAATAGCACCCTCTGTCCGCATCGTCATCTTCGAAGGAAACTATTGCTCACTCGGCCACGGGCCGTGGAAGGAGGCGGCTGAGCTCATGGATGAGCTTTGGTTTGTTGATGTCAGCTTCGATATCGCGAGGAAGCGATTGGTTCACAGGCATGTACAGGCAGGCATCGCCAAGGACAAAGAGGAGGCGGGAAAGCGGGCAGACGAAAACGATCTTGTCAATGGTCGGGAAATTGTAGACAATCGGCTGGATGTGCATGAGCTGATTGTGAGCAAGGAGGATGCGGAATGGGCACCAGAACAGCAGAACTAGCCACAGATATGTACCTTGAACCCAAAGAATAGACGGTTGAAGTATCACCCTGCATCGCATCACCAAACAAGGGAAGCTCTCGGCCTCTTGAGACATCCATACCACGTGATTTATCGAATGCAGGCTTTGGTTCCCAGCGATCGCCTAACCTGCGGCGCAGCCACCCGACCCCCGTAGCGCGGTTCCGAGCTCCGGCCAACGGCATCGTCATTTCGTCCCCAGTATCGCTCCATCCACCTCCGCCAGGTGCCGTTCCTTTGTCAACCTAGCATCGCCCGCTGCGCCTCGAAAATTGACTCTTTGCCTTTTATCCCGTAAAAGTACGAACACGTCCTGCGCAGCATAAAGCTTGCGCTGCCAACAGGTAAGTCCCGAGCTATACCTGCCTAGCACCGCCTCCATCCCCCGTACGATTGCCGCGCGACGCCAGGGCCTGCTTTTCCTTACTGACGCGCCAGATCAGATACCACCGCAGCCTCGCAAACAATGGCCGACGCCGAGATTGAGCAGAAGCGCGAGGAGGACGAGCGCCTTGACACGGCCGAAGACCACAATGAAGAGGTACGGTGTCTGTTCCAAGCTTTGTACAGTTGCACGAAGACGGCAGGGCCTGCCGACAGCCAGGCATCGTCCGGCGCACGAAATCGCGCTTTTCCACCCCCAGCAGCAGGCTGACGATACAATACAGGAAGAGATCACGGCAATGAAGCGCCGCGTGCAGGAGATGGAGGAGGAGGCACAGAAGCTGCGCCAGATGCAGCAGTCGGTGGACAACGAGCGCCACGAGATGCGCGAGAGCAAGGAGGACGTCGACTCGCGGAGCATCTTCGTCGGTAACGTCGACTACGGGGCCAGCCCGGAGGAGATCCAGGCGCACTTCCAGAGCGTCGGCAGCATCAACCGGGTGACGATTCTGCTGGACAAGTTTACAGGACACCCCAAAGGGTTAGTAGGACCGCCCGGCTGCCATGTTCCCTCCTCCTGATGATGATGATGACGATGATGATGTGACGCATCTTTGGCTACCTGGCAAGAGCTTGGCAGAAAGACAAGGAACGCTAATGAGCGTATGCAGGTATGCGTATGTCGAGTTTACGGAACCCAGCCTGGTCAACGAAGCCCTCGTCCTCGACAACAGCCTGTTCCGTAGCAGGAACCTGAAGGTATGGCTCGACGGCTCCGAGTTGGAATGGTGCTTTGATCACTGACATGATCCAGGTTGTCCCCAAGCGAACCAACCTGCCCGGCATGACGCGAGGCGGACGCGGAGGCCCCCGAGGAGGCCGTGGCGGTGGTGGCGGTGGATATCGGGGCTCGCCATACGGTGGCCGCGGCGGTGGCGGCGGCGGATACCGTGGTGACTACGGTCCTCCACGAGGGGGAGGCGGCGGCTACCGAGGTGGCTACCGTGGCCGCGGTGGAGGAGGAGGGTCCTACCGTCCTTACTAGGGGTGTCGATATTTGCAGTCAGCGTGAGGGTCCAGAGGACCTGCTACTACAAACACGCGAGCAGATGGCGCAGAGGCATTCGAGATTGTACAACATGCAATGAAACATTTCGGGGGCTTGGGGGGGGTGGGGGGAGGGTGCCGAGTTGAGGACTCAGGATATGGGAATATTGTTATTTTTTTCTTTTTATCTGCTGGATTGTCTAGATATCCCACCGGTGGTCTTGAGGTCACAAGAGAGTTGATCGTTTGCCTTGTTATTTTCATTGGACGGAACTAGGCTGGGGAACCATACTGAAGCTGTGCTATGTACATGTCTACAAAGGGGGTTTGCCACGGAAGATGAGCAAAAACAAAAGCCAGGGGGTGATTGGAGCCAGCGGCTGTTAAATATGGTCGCTGGCCGAGAGAGCTAATGGAATCGAGATGGAAGACGCATGCGCGCCCAAACGCCAGAAACGGTAGATGTTGCGCCTTAGCATGGTAGCGTGTGAATGGGGGAAACGCCAAATATGCAAGTCTGACACGCATTTTGATGCTCGTCGATACCCAAAAATTGACCCAATACTTTGTGCGTACGGCTGTCAAGTATCGAGTGCATGTGTAGTGTAGTGCTGACGGCCCTTTGCGATTGGTCATGATGATTCGATCCATGCGCGTGGTTCTCAGTTTTCTAGCCTTGTACTCGTCGTCGACCTAGGGCGCCGGGTTCTCCTTGACGACGCTGCGCACCTTCTTCTCATATGCCTGTCGGTCTTTCTTGAAGAGGTTGAAGGCATCGGCCTGGGCGGGGGACTCTGGATTGGGCTCGTCGAGCAGAGACTGGATGCCGAGCAGGATTTCCTTGATGGTGATGGCGGGTTTCCAGCCCTCCTCCTCGTTGAGGATGGACAGGCAGACGGTGCCAGAGGGGTAGACATTGGGGTGGAAGAGTGGCGGGGTGAATTTGCCTGGCAAGTATTAGATTGGCGGGCAGCGGGGGAGGCATGCGTCGACGTACACTTGGGCGGCTTGGTGGGGTACTCCTCAGGGAACGTGACCTCGAGCTTGAAGAGGCCACCCTCCCAGAGCGTGTTCTCCTTGCCGGGAATACCGCAGTCCCACTTCTTGAGGTCCATCATGCCGTTTGCGCCGCGCATGGGCTTGGCGAAGAAGCCGAAGGGATGTTTCTGTCGCCATTGTTTCCTGGAGGGGTCAGCACAGGCGGGCGTGACGGGCATGGCGGGGCGCATACCGCTCTTCGGAGAGACGGTTCATGCAGAGAGACATGGTTCCAGGAGGCAAGTGGGCGTTGCGCGAATCGAACGTGGTTGCGGGTTGGCGGTGGGGGAAGCGCTGGGCTGAGCGGGTGTGTGGAAGCGAGGGTGGGTTGCGGTGGTGTTTGTGGTTGTGGTGAGGGCGACGACGTGGCGGGGGTACGATGAGGTGGGTAAGGTGAGGGCGCAGCAAGAAGAGAGGCGGAGGCGGAGGCGGCCAGCAGCGACGACCAGCAGTGTAATGTTGAAGTCGCCTCGACTTACCGCGCACGCACGAGCGCGAGGCAAGGCTCGAACCATCGCCGCCAGTCGCCAGCCGCAGCCCCGCGCTAGCAACCGTCGCGGACCTATCATGGTCATGGCTTGTCGCCCCGCTGCCGGCAGTCTGACGAGGGCCGAGGCTGGCACACGGCGGTACACGCCTACTACACTGCCAGCTTGCTTGCTGGACTGCTGCTGGCCTACACCGACATAACCCTCCTCCTCGCCGCAACTTAACCATGGCCGACGCGCCCTCCTCCCTCCCTGCGCAGCAGCAGCAACAGCAACAACAACAACAGCAGCAGCAGCATGTGACGGCCGCCCCATCCAATGACATCGCTTCCGACCCCGACGAGGACGATCTGTCCGACCTTGATGGTGCGTTCCGCCGCCTCTGCCGCCTAACCCGCTTCTTCTGACGCCTCGCCAGATGTCCTTGACGAGTTTGCAAACACCAAGCTCGACTCCAAACCCCCCACCGCGGCTGCGCAACCAGTCGCGCCCCAGCCCGCCGCCCCATCCTCATCAGGCCCCGTAAGACCCGAGGATGTCTCGCCCGCCGAGTTGCTTCTCGAGGACGAAGACGCATTCGCCCAGCAGCTGCAGAAGGAGATGGAGCAGCTGCTTGGCCAGGGCGACTTCCAGAAGCAGTTCGAAGAGATCATGCAGGAGATGAACAAGGAAATGGGCGGTGCGCCCGTCCCAGAGACCTCGGCACAGACCAAGGACGATGCCCCCAAGGCTGCCCCCACTGCCAAAGCGGACAAGAGCTTCCAGGACACCATAAAGAAAACCATGGAGCGCATGCAGGAGTCCGGCGACGCTGCCTCTTCTGCCGCCGCCGCGTCTGCAGACCAAGACGATATGCTCGCCCAGATGCTCAAGGAGATGGAGAGCGGTGGCTTTGGTGGCGAGGGAAGCGACGAGGACTTTAGCAAGATCCTCATGGGTATGATGGAGCAGCTCACCAATAAGGACATCCTCTATGAGCCCATGAAGGAGCTTGATGACAAGTTCCCCAAATGGATGCAGGAGAACAAGACGAAAGTGGCCAAAGAAGATCTGACAAGATATGAAGAACAACAGACGTTGGTCAGAGAAATCACAGCGCGCTTCGAGAGGCAGGGCTACAGCGACGACAACGCCCAGGATCGCGCCTACATTGTCGAGCGGATGCAGAAGGTATGTCTTCTAACCATACATTAATCCCACTCAGCTGTCTCAAGCCACTAATACGGTGCAGATGCAAGCCGCTGGGACTCCGCCCCCTGATCTGGTAGGCGACATGAATGCTGCCCAAGAGGCTTTGTCTGGAATGGACGAAGGTTGTCCTACACAGTAGTATCTTTGTGCAGCCTCACGCTCGTCTATCTCCTACCGATACCCCGCAGTACACGTGTGCCATGCCTTTTGCTGGCATCCATCTCGAGTTCAAATCAGAAGTCAACCCCTTATATCTAGTTCGTCTGACTCTCGTGTCCTTCAGCCGTCTGTCATATCCATGTCCATGTCGACATCTTCCCCATGTCCCGGAGCGTGGTTCGCGTCTTGCCGTTGTGACTGGCCGTACTGGTCTGCAGACATGCACTCCAAGAATATTTCATCATAATCCTCTTCGTCGCTGCCATAGTGCTGGGGCGTTGAATTGTGCTCCTGCTCCATGGACGCGACTAGCTGCAGCAGCTCATACTCCTCTTGAGCCAGGAGATACTCGGCTTCGGTCATATCCAACTCAGGCTGCGGCACATCCCTGAACGATGTATGCGCTGTCGAGCTATCCATCAGCTCTTCATCCATGATACGATCATCCTCCGGAGGTGCTTCGCGCGCCTTGCTATTCTCCCATCGTTTGCGCTCCGAGACAAAATCAAGCTGCTGAATCTGTACCCTGTTAGCGTTGTCTTGGACATTGTTCTAGAGCCACAAACCTGCTCTCCACGCGACTCCCACTTCTTGTCGTCCCGACTATTCTGCACACGCTTGAAGAACATGTCCCGTCTCCTCTTCGTTGCCGCATCGCGAGTCTGCATCAGCGGATTCGGCTTGAAAGCACGCTGTGGAGTGGGTGTATTGCCCTGGTCCGACTGGGAGGCCATGCTGAAATCGAATCGTAGAGGCGCATTCGCAGAGCGTTCAGCGAGGGGCGAGGGTCGCAGTGGCGCGTGGGTGGCGTAATGCTGGTTTGGCGGTTGCGAGTAATGAGAGTTTGCGAGCATCATCGTGGGATGTGTGCAACGGGCTGCGACTTCGGTCGAGGCGAAATAACGTGACCGACAACAGGATTGAGGTTTCGATTGGGGTGATGGTTGGTCAAAGTAATGATGCAAGACGCGACGCGAAAACGGAAGCCGCGACGCGATCGTACCTAATCGATAAGAGCACGTGCATCAGTGGCTGCTGTTGTCTATGGTCAGACGTACTTGGTACACGACTCAATATCATAATCCTATCAATAGGTAGAGGAAAGCATGGATAGTTATTCGAAATGGGATCATCTATATCATCATCTATCTTCTCTGTGAAACAGAACACTCATCCCTCCACGGGTCCGGCATGTAGAGAGGCTCCGCTTGAAACCCATCTTGGCTATGATTTGACTGGCTTAACCCGGTGTGCTGTGTCGCACCCTCCATCTGTTGGGATTTGGTAACTGTCTCCATGCTCTTCTGGGATTCGCTTGAAAAGGAGTCTTTTCGACTAGCTCCTGCTGGCGTGGCGACTGTCTCCATGCTCTTTCGAGATCTGCTTGACAAAGAGCCCTGTGCCATGGTAGGGTCAGTAGTGCATGTCAATGCCATACGTCTCTTGCTGCTTCTAGACTGGATGAGCTTCGGGATACAGAGACTGCACGCCACCACAAAAACCAGTGAGACTTCAGCTGTTGTCCAGAGGCCGATGAACAGACTGTTGTATGACACATCAGTCTCAGATATGACTGCAGTTATTCTTCCTGTATACACGATACGCATCGCGGATGCAATGCATGCCCTGTTATGTTACTTAGCTCGCTACCTTGCACGTTGTAGGTTTGAGTACTTACAGTAATCCTGTTGCGAACAAAAGCATAATGAAAACTTTACGCACAAGGGGGATGTCAAGCTGCCAGAGTGACGAAGTGGGAAGAGCCAAAATGATAATATCAATGGCTACATTGAATGCACCTTGCGTGGTAATGATGTCGGTAGCGTCGTAACACTTTCCGCCTGGCGTAAGCTTGTTCCAGATCTTACGCCTGGGTGTGCAGTAAAACGCGGTCCAGAATGTGAAGAAAGTATATACGACCAAGCAGGTCGTGATCGTAGACCATGCACCATACCACATGATTTTGTTGGCACTGCGTGAGGGTGCGAAAAGCCGGAGGTATTGAAGCAGCACAGCCATCTTGACGGCAAAACTAAGTGGACAGTAAACAATCTGCGCAGCATTTGCCCACTAAAGTCGTCAGCAAGTCCCAAGTCAGTGGGGTCGATTCGAGAGGATTTACATAAAGCTGGTTAAACAGTTGATCCAATGTGATCTGCCATTGGTGAACTCCAGCACCCCAATACACCATTTTGTATCCCAGCGCTAGCTCGGTTATAAGCAAGGGCTATAAGGTAGGCGTTGTCAGTTTCTTTTCTGCTTTTAAAGTTGGTCCAGAGTCACCCACTATCGAAAGAAATAGAAAATCTAAGTATAATTAGCCTTCATCTTCAGTCGCCGGGGCTCTACCTACAGTCTGCAGGCTCCAAACTTCGCACGACAATAAGCCGTGTGTACATTCGCAATAACCAAAAGAGAGTCGGAACTGCTGCGCAAACAATGGCAACAACAAGAAACCACATCTGATCGGGGCTGTCGGTGGTCATTTTCGTGTCTGCCCCTTCCGGAATTTGGCCAGGTGCCAGTGCTGGAAGGGAGAGTAGGTATTGCATCGGATCCATCCCTGGCGGGGCTCCTTGAGCGAGTGCGATGAGCTCACTCATTCTTCAGGCTAAGTGGGATCTTTCTAGCAGGCGTGAGGAAATGTAGAGAACAGTACAACGCTGTGCGTAAAGTACATGGGCGGCAAACGGTTATAGCTGTGGAGTAAAAAATTGTATACCGGCCATTTCCGGGCTTTCTTTGCCATGTTAGATACCTAACTCAGCGCCTCCTTGTCGTTCTCTGTCACCCATGCCTGACTGCGCCTTGCTGAAGGCAACAGATAAAACGACACGGAAACGTTGACCGACAAGTTTGGAGAGCGAACGGAGCGGATCTCATCGCATGGTCTATGCCACAGGTCTGAGTAACAGGGCCGTGGAAAGTGACTGTGCGCCACAGGAATCGGGGAAGGAATAGGTAGGACGCCGTCGGGGAGTAATGCAACCGTGGATGCACTGTTCGGGTTAGCGCGTTTACGGACATTTACCAGCCCAGGGCACAATGTCAGACGGAGCCTCTCACGTCGCAGAAAAACGGGTGATAATAATTTCGCTCTGAAGAGTGTTATGATTACTGGATAAAAGATAATAAGGTTATCATCTTAGGTCATATTCTGAGTACCTCCACATTTTGTGAACAACAGAAAGGATCGCAATTTTGTGTATTCATTGAGTGCCTCGACAGTTCTTGCAAGATAAACAGCACCGTGATAATGGGTTTGATACCTCTGCGCATATCAAGCGATTAATAAGATTGTCTGGGGATTTATACAGCCAATGCTTCCATGAAAATCCAGTATCAATGAGACTTTTATCTGCAACGCGAGAGGGAGCCTCGAAGAACACCTACCAACATCACTCCCAAGTCTCACGAAGCGCAAAGGTCAATTCGGTTTGAACCCATTATCTATCGTCTCTCATACTCCGATCTATAAAGTACAATTAAAGAGTGCACTAAACTGAAAGGAAAGGCCCAGGAAATAGCCAGGCTACATGAAGCGCACAACAAGTGAACGAGTTACTCAAAGGAAGTTCCTCTTCCTCAGCATCTTGACGTTTCCACTCGTGTTGAGAGCACTTTCAAAGGGGTGAATGTCTGCCTCGCAAATGGTCCCTTCCTCAGGAAGAGAAGCATCTTTCATGTACTGCTTGAAGTGCCCGTAGGTGCACTTGGACGGCGAAGAAAATGAAGCGTGTCCCACGCTATCCTGTACAAGGAGGCCTGAGCCCGCGAAGCGCCCATTCATCTTCTTGGCCGCAGACAGAGGAGTGACTGGATCGATCCTGCTAGACACGAACAAGACGGGGTTCTTTGTGTTGTCTGCGCTTGGGTAGCCCTCAAACACCTGGGAAGCTGGGGCTCGGATCTTGAAGTTGTAACCGGCTGCCGCTGTGGTTGTGGCCCATGCCTCGCCGAGGAAATGACTCTGGTTGTAGAGGAAGTTTGCATGTTCGACCCACTTGTCATATGTCAAGTCGTTGCGCCCGTTGACATCGATACTCCCAATGAAGTACAAAGACTCCATATTGTCTTTGATTGTGACAGGAGTCGAGCAGTCTTGAGGCAACCTTCCAGCGGCTAGGAATTGCTGCAAGATAGTTATGTCACCCTTCTCCAGGCCGGCTAGTGCTTCCGCAAAGACGGGGAAGTAGTCAATGGGGCTATAAGGCACGTTCAGAACGAGCTTTTTCATATCCGCTTCTGTGATTATGGCTGGGGTCTCGCCGTCTACCACTTGGATCGGGTTGGCGGCGATGTCTTCCATGATAGCATAGTATCGGTCTGCGATGGCTTGGGGTGACTCGTCCCAGAATGCGCACGATCCGTTCTTGCCAGCTTTGTGACATGTCTCGAAAAAGTACTCTATGCTTGCATCGGCGTCGACCAAATTTGTGCGCCACTCGCCTTTGTAGTAGTCCTCGCCGTCAACCACTCCATCAACAATGATGCGACCAACACGGTCTGGGAAGAGGGCCGCGAATGTCGTTCCAAGTACAGTTCCGTAAGAGACACCGTAGTACCACAGCTCGCTATCGCCTGGCTCCTGGCCTTTGGACTCGGCCAAAACCTCAGTGTAGCGAAGCATATCCGTGGCTGTGGCAACGGTGTTTGCATATTTTGCAGTATCGTTTTGAGCAGAGTGAGCCCGGTTGCAGAACTCTCCAAACGCGCCCGATTTCGCGTACGCCTCACGGAGCGACCTCTCATCGTCGACGTCAACAATATCAAGCAGATCCGGGTCGTAAAGCGCCGCTGTTCCCGACTTGCCAGGGAAACAAGATACACTTGGTCCACTGTACGCGACACCGCGCGGGTCGAATGATACAAAATTGTTTTCCGTACCGAATCGATCAAGCAGGTCCTGGAGGGAACCGACAAGGAAATTCACACCGCTGCCACCCGGTCCTCCGGGGTTGAGCAATATGTCCTGCGCAGAGTTGGAGGCGCTGGTGTCATTGGTGGTCCACTTGACAAAAGCGATCCCAGTTGTGCCGGCTGTCTCATTGGAGTAGTCGAGAGGTACTTCGAGCATGGTGCAAATGAAGTTTTCATAGCACGGCTTCCAGTCGAATTTAGGGCTGGCTTCTAACTGTAAAGGTTGTTAGTGATCGAAGAACCCATTCCAGTATGGCGCAAACTGACCTGGTCGAAGGTGTACATCTGTGTGCCATTCTGCCTCTTGTGCACAGGCGTCGCGAACGAGGACGGAAGACAGGCGAGGCCTACCACGGCACCCGCACGTACGTATCTCATTGTTCCGGTGATGATTAGATGAAAGAATTAGCAGCAAGTATGGATGCAGATGAACGCAAGCGGTGAAATCGGATATATAAGCGAAAAGGGGTGAAGTGTAACCAGTGTCGACCAAAATCTTGCCGATTGTGATATCCTCTTTAGGGGATCAATCAGTCTATTTAATATTGAGTACAGTCTCACTTCGTTACGTTAACAGCCCACCATCCGGGCTGTGCTTCCAGCAACCCACTGCTGTGCGCTCGCACGCTGCACGTTCCCGCTGCGGCTGCGGCTGACGAGAAAAGAAAGCAAGCCACCATAGGTACGGCGTCCCGCAGAGCGACATTAGGGGTCAACGAGAACGCCCAATCTAACAAATCGCTCTGTCTCCGGGGTTGCGATGCTGGTGTTCGTGGGCTGCTGCGGTAGGTAGGTAGCGGGGCGATTTGTTTAGCGCTTACACAGCATAGAGACCTAAAGTGGATAAAGGCGAGTAAATCGTTTGATGTGGTTAGGTAATGTGGCTATTACTGTCTGAGACTGATGGGTTCAGCGAGGCTTGGAAGAAGATCAGCTCCTCTATACGTCAAGGCTGTAGTCCGCAGATTCAGCTCCAAGGTTTGCCATGTCTGCACCCATCTGTTCACCTCCCATCTCCAGAATCATCAAGCAACACCTCGCGTAAGCAAGCAGTGCCAAGGATGTTCCTGCATCAAACGGCCGCGTGGATTTCTCCTTGGCCAACGATGTGTGCGTCATATTGAAGCTAAAATTCATCCCAGATATGTTCGGTCAAGCAGAATAGAGAAGGGAAACCAGGCGTCCTCTCCACTGATTACGTAGGCCTGAGTTGGTGGCTTCCAGGTTTTATCCAGTCAAGTCAAGGCGTAACCTTGTCTATCCGCATAGATGATCTGAGGCGGAGCGCAGCGTGCTGACAGGCGAGGGGGTGCGTGCCTGCGGTCTGAGATCATCTCAATAACCCGTGTAAACACACGTGGCTTAGCTTCTACCGAGAAGAGTGCCGGTTTGGGTTAGGTTAGCGCGAGCAACTCGCATTTGTAACAACGTTACTAGTTAAATCAGCGTCTAAGTAGCTGGGAGAGTCCAATCGTTTCACTACTGCTACACTCTTCGAACTCAGCATCTACCAGGGGGATCTAGCTGGTTTACCGCCAGTCGAGCGCGTTTGTAAACGAATCTGGGTACACGCCCGGGTACGGAAGTATTCGTGGGGCTGTCTTACGTGTAAGCTTGCTGCGCCGCATTATCAAGCCACATGGTGGAGGCCTAATGGCAACGCTCACGCCCACCCCTGCCATGACGTATGAAACTGAGCGCAAGGCAGACTGAGTGGCAAGCACGATGTCTCAGACATATATAGACGCCACGGCGCGGCCTCACCGGATGGTGTCGTGCGTTGAAGGTTATCATTTCCATTGTTGTCAGGATCGCATCCAGCTTCTACATATGCCAATTCGACTTCGGCTGGCTGCGTATGTGCGTCTTCAGGCCGGCACCGCTCTGCGCTTCAGGGCCCAACGGGTCGATGCCGACTGAAAACTTCTTCACTGGTAGTTCCTCTGAGCGTCCGCTCTCGAGATCAGACGTCAGCCCGTAGGTCGATGCGCTGCTGCTGCTGCTTCTTAGGCTATCTTGTCCGTTGCTTTTCATGTGCTCCAGCCGATATGCTAGGCCATGGTCGTCTTCGGCCTGGTCCTCCTTGATTTCCACCTCGAAGCTAACGAAGATGGCTGCGAGGGATTTCTGAACTACGGGCCAGAAGATCGGAACTGAGGCGCAAGTGATGGCGAGGTCTATCTCGAGGCATGATAGGATGAAGCTGGGCGGAGACCACCAGGTGAAGTCTGGGTATGGGACCAGGCCCGCGCGGTGTTGGACAATGGTGAAAAGACGCCAGACAGACATGAGAACAACTCTACCAGTTGTTAATGTCGAGCAGAGTCGAAGGAGCAAGGGGAAGAACTCACAAAGCACCGAATGTGAAAACGCCCGCCATGGCTAGCAGATTCCTGCTCTTCAGGTTCGGCGTGCGGAACAGGACCATTGGCGTAGCGAAGATGGCAAAGTCCCATACCATGTTTGTTGCTGTGTGGGCTTCAAACATGGCCTCGAAAGATGCAAAGCTTGCAAATCCAAAACCATAGCATTTGACGTCCGGTGTACGATCCCACGTGCCTTTGAGAGGGAAGCACGGGAACCAGCCCATAATGGAGAAAGCTAGCCCCCAGACGCTAACGAGGCAAAGCATTGCGATACACAACCAGCGCATGCGGCCAGCTGAAAAGATTCGAAGGTATTGTAAAAGCAAGGAAATCTTGATGAGTGCAGTTTCAGTCAGGTAGAGACTGTGCGAGATGTAAAAAAACTGCAGTAGTTGTGTTAGCACGGGTCAGGCTCCAAGACTACGGATGGTCATACAAGGAGGTACATCTTGATGTTCTTTGTGCCAATGTAGAGCATGTGCTGTCCGAGACCATAATCGGTGGCTGATGAAGACTGTTAGCCTGTTGAAGTCCTGAAGATGGAACGATACTTACCTAAACAAACGATTACTGTTGCGGCAGTGTTGCATAGCTGGTGATGGACGTCAGTACTGACGCGCCGCCTGTGAGACTGGATCAGCACGTACCGCAGAGGCAAGGACAAAAAAGTCGTCCCAACCGGGTTCCCGGAGAACCTTCAAGCGGACCCAAAATCGAAGGAGGACTGCCACCCAAGAAACGATCTTGAGATGCCGTTAGTTGATGCCGAACTAAAGGAATGGGGTGTTGTTGTAACTTACTAGGAATGGTATGGTAACGCCCAATAGGGTTTCTCTGCGGTTTGCCAGTGGAAGTGGCTCGTCATATGGGGGCGCACTCTCCAGCATCTTAACGGTGAGCTCGTCCCATGCCGTCAACGCCATTGCTGTCTACAATCTAAAGAGCTGCTGAAGTCGATGGATTTTGAAAGTTGGTACAACCATGGACTGCGTCTTGGGGTTTTTTGCAACAAAAAGTGGGCTTATAGGATTAAGGAATCAACACAAATGGTGGCCAGCATAGGTTGTGATGTGCTAGCAGGGTGGCTTTAATAAAGCAGGCACCCGGTGGACGTGAACAGGTGAAGTTGAGGAGCGGACCAAACCCGCTGGACCTAGGTAGGAGGAACAGAGGCCTATTTGATAGGCATAGAGGCAAAGTGGATTCGGCAAGGCAGGATGGGCTGCGACTCGAAGAGAACAAGGAGACGGGACAAGGATGCTGGAGCGGCGTGCAAAGGGTGAGACATAATAGGTAGGCAGAGCGACCCCGTTGTTCTGCCAGGGTCTCTGCGTTAGGTATGCCCTCAGGCTATAACAGCATCCGGCAAAGGTAAGCTCCACCCAGGCAGGGATGGCTACAGGGGCGCACGTCGCTGAATGGCCTCTGAGAATCCCCCCCACTGCTAAGCTCACAGATCCATGCGGAATTAGGGATTAGTCCTTTAAAAGATCGATGAACGCGGCGGGTCCAGATCGGCTCATAGTGTCCGTTGCCTCAACTAACGCGGCTTCGCTCCAGCTACCGAGTCCCAAGGCAGTCCACGCGACTAATGACGCCTTGCCGCGCGGGCGGTAGTGCAGACGGCATGGACAGCCGGCTTGGAGGCGCGTCGCCGCTTTTTGCTGTGTTGCGGCGAGAGGTCGTGGGTGATGAAACCCGAAAACCAGCAAGCGACTGCGTAGGCGGGAGGGCGGCATGACTCGCGCGACGGAAGAGAACCGCCCATGGCGTTCGGCACCTCTTCATCTACGAGCGGTTATACGTCCGATCGCACGCACAGTGGTGGGCCATGCTCCTCATTTGCCAGCTGTCGCGTCGAGAGTTTCATCGCTGACATGGGGGCAGACGCACAGTACCGGTATACCCGGCAGAGGCTTTGTTTGCTGTGGCATGCGGTTCCATTTGCTGCTTGTCGGCACATGCAGGCACCACGACACTTGACCCCAGAACCGTACCGTTGCTGCTGCGTGTCCCGCATGTACCCTGCATCTGCATCTGCATCTGCACCTATCGTCGTTGCTGGGGGCAAGCGAGAAGTCGACAGAGCCATGCAGCTGCCCGCAAACTCGAGATTCATTGGTGTACGTGTACGCCGTTGAAGCATCTCCGGTGCCAGATAGCATCCTCGCCGGACACACAAGCAACCACCTCCTCTGTACGGATTGCTTCTTGAGCACCCCCAGGTGCACCCAGGCCAGCCAGAGAAAAAGGGCGAACCTGGTGTTGACCTCAGAAAAGCAAATCCAGTTCGAGCGGGAAGCCGATGCTAAAACAACAAAACATTGTCGCATTGGATCGGCGAACGATTGACGACTGTTACCCCAGACAAGCATCTGAAATCGCGCTTGTGTCAAAAACACGAAGCCAACGCCCAAGGGTACCCGAGCATGCGCCATGGAATCAGCCTGAGATGCACAAATAGCATGCGGTTGAATGGGAACTGAGACATGCAACTCCTTGGTACCTGTTAATCCTGCCTGCGACGATATCTCTGTAATGACGAGGAGCTGCAGGAATAGATATTGGCTGCAATGCACAGGGCCATGGCTGACCTGACAGCCCTGTGCGGTGAAAGGCGCACCGACTCACCCATCAACACATCTCACCTTCCACAGCTCACCCTGAACCATCTCCACCTCGACCGAGCAAACCCATCTCTTACACACCCTCGACTCCCAGCCCTGATCACTTATAGGTAGCTACCCCTCTCACACCCAGCCCCACCATACGTGGGTCCATTACTCGTCAGTCCGATAATTACCGGATCTCTTTTTCCCGATACACCCATGATAGACCCACGCGGTGCCCTGATCTATCCTCGCTCCGCTCCCACCGTTGCCGATCGTATTGATGGCGCATCAGGGTCGAAGGCCTGGACGACTGGCTGTCCTGGAGTGGTGATGTAATGAGCTATACCTAGGTGGGCGAAGATGTATAGATTGGGAGGCGAATGGTGGGCGAGATGACAGTAGCACGGGATGATAATATGAAGGGTGGGTAATGATAATTTTGGATAGGAGTTGTGAATGCTCCCGCTCCCTCGTTTGGAATACGCAGTTGCCGAATGAAAATAGCCACCCGCAGGCTTAGTACCTATCAAGAGAGATAGATACGACCAACAACCTGTCCCATTATAGATTGGGAATACTATAAACACGCTCGTGGGTTTGCCTTGCCATCTGCCGATGCAGCTTCAACGCCTCGTGCATGCCTTTGTCAAGAAGCAAATCCTCCGACCTACCGGAGACCGTAATGCTGGGAACTGTGCAACAACGAAATGCCTCAATCTTTGCTCCCTGTCCAGTCTTGGTAAGGCTCAGCTCACACGCAGTCAGCAATCCATTATCACATAGCACAACATCAACCTGCAAAGGGCCTGTAAAGCAAGTTTTCCTTCTGCACGCTCAGAACACCCGTGCACAAGCTGATTGTTGAGGTGCAGTAGTAACTCAACTGGCTCGTTCTTTGGTGTATACAGAACTGGGAACGTCTAGCAGCCGGAACCTGACTTAATCCTTTCTACATGCTCTACTGGTAATTGGACTGATCAGGTTGATATACAGGTGGGTTGCTCCAACGTGGCGGTGGTAGCGAACAAGTATAGATTTTGCCCCGAGGCTTTGCTATGTCATTCCGCATTCTCAAATGATTATCTCACCCTTCCAGCGGATTACAGCCATTGTCCATCATCTTGGCGATGTGTAAACATGTCAACACACAATTCAACTCAGAGGTGACCAGCAAACACGGCTCTGGACTTGATAATTCCACCATGTATCAACAGGTCGTTCAACACATTTTCTTGTTTCACTCACTCAAAAGGCCCCGTGAGTTGAGATACAATTACCACTGAGAACTATATGTAATCTTCTTCCTCATACAGCCTGGCGCCCATTACAACCCTTTATACAGCCAGCAGGCCATGTCCTTGCAAACTCCATACACTAGGCCTTGCATCAAGAAGATGATGCTTGTGCGTCTGAACGCGATCAACCCATACAACATGAGTACCTAGCCTGGGCAATGTAAAGACGGATACCACCAGAGTACGTATATCTGTTGAGGTATGCTACATAATATCATGTGGTTAGCCGACGTAGTTTCGATTCAGCCACATTAACTACCCTCATTCAAGTGTGTTTATATATACACCTTTTGTACGATCCTACAGAACCCGAGGCCTCTCAGCACGAAGTCTTCGTCTTCGCCTGAAATTTTCTGCACTATCCGACGCCAACCTCTCAGCCTTCTCGTCACCGAGCCCAAGCAAAAAGGCAACCTGCCCTATCCTCGTCTACGGCGCCTTACCTATATACCTCATATTCACTTTTGTTCTTCACAGTCGACTATATAGCCAACTTCCTCCAAATGGCTCGCCTTTCACCGCCCATGCAAACGCATCCTCAAGTGCGCCGCAACACTCCCGCGGTGAGCGCGATTTGGAGGCCCTTGAGCGCAGCACTATGGCTCCTTCATTTACTCTTTCACCCTGCGTATATAGTACAACTAAGACCGAGGTCAGCGATAGCGCAGTGAAGTTTCTGGCTCACGTCAACGGCAAGAGTGAGAAGAACATGAAGGTACACCTCCAGCAATTCCGATTGTTCTCAATCATCCCGTTACCATCCATATATGATGTTCATGGTAGACGAGAAAGCACGCAAGCAGTAAGTTTTCCTCATTAAATCTACCCTCATTCAGTTGTTAACGTTACCAGGTTCCAATCATTTGGCCCCGATAAGATCCCAACCGCATTGAACGAGATGAGGCAACAGAACGCCTGCCTATATACTATCCCACGATACACGGTCAACGCATACAGAAGATTATAGAGTTCATGGAGTCCATCAGCGACGACATGCTGGTCGGCTTCAAAAGCCACATCTATAACATCGGAAAAGATGTCAATTTCCGCATCGAAATGCAAGGGGTAAGTTGTGCTTTTGGCATTGCGCGCGCGATTGTAGGCTAATCTTGTACCCGGCGTATAGATTGCTTCTGCTTCGCCGCAGAAGTATATGTTGGAGCAGCAGGTGCATGCACACGCACCTCGCTGCCGCAGCCTCGCTAAAGGTGGTGCACTAACCAACTCGGGGTTAGCGAGCACCAGTGGCAGCCTGTTGCTCCACCCGCCACCGTACCGTAGTAAGGAATACACACATCCTCACCACCTCACGCAATCGTATACGATACCGTGATAGGGGACAAGCCTATCAACAGTATAACCTGCAAGTCCGAGTCAACAGAGGGTGTAAAATCTCTACACTGAGGAGGCACGCACATCAAGGGAAAACTGTGGCGTTGCTGTTGGTTCCCGTGTCGATGGACATGTCGCCAGAAGAGATCCGGCAAGGCTTGATTGACGCAATCGAGATTTAAGTACGAGGTGATTCAGAGATGCTCTCCGTAGAACCAGAGAAACTGGAAATGACAATAGTACCGGGATCAATCAACAACTAGCCTCTACATGTTATCAAAGTCCAGTCCCCAGTCGTCGTCTCCTCCACCTCCCATTTCCATGTCCATGCCCATGTCCATATCCATCCCCAAGCCGCCCATCTCGCTCAGATCTAGATCGGGCAAATTGCCCAACTCCGCACCCATATCTCCTCCACTTGCACCCCCGGCGCCCATGCCCATACTCGACATATCGAGCCCTTCCGTGCCCGTCAGTTCCTCCATGCTGCGCTCCAGCGCCTGCTTGTCCATGCCCGTCATATCAATCTCCCCACCCAGCCCTGCTGCCGCTGCGTCGTCCATGGCTTGATTCATGTTGTCGGAAATGCTCTGCGTCTGCATGTCCACCAAGTTGACGCTAGGAAGACCCATGGCCGGCACCTGCAGCCCGTTTTGGCTCGATGATCCCAGCTGTGCCTCCACGCGCCGATGCAGCCGCACGATTGTCTCTGCCGCGAGCACATCGCTGCTGACCAACCCTGCACTGTTGTCAAACTCGTGCTTTAGCATCTCGCGTAAGTTGATGCGTGTTCGTGGCGACGCCGATTCCATCGAGTTGGCTACCCACTCGCCTGCCATTGGACTGTCTTCAACTGTTGGCGCACTGATGATGGAGACGCCAATGTCGAGCGCTATTGCTCCGTTGCCGGTTTCCGTCTGCGCCTTGATCTCATCAACAATAGCCTGCAATGTGCGATAGGATCCGAGCATCTTCCAGCATGCGTACACCTGTCGGTGCGTATAGCTAGGCGGATTGGGCTGCATCGATGCCGTCGAAGCCCACTGGGATAGCTGCTGCACGGTATGCCGCAACGACGTATTCAATGTGCTGTTGGGCGCGTTCGTCCACTGCTCAAGCTCCTTCATCGACCAATATACAGATCGGTCGTAATTCGCGTTGTGTTTGATCGCCTGCAGGAGTGGCTCTAGACTGCCTCGTCCTGGATCGCGACGCTGCAATGTGCGGAAGCATTTCTCCAGGCGGCTGGACACGGTTGCCAAGATCGTCGAATGCATTGCTTGTGCATCTCCAGAAGAAGGCACAGACAGTATCACCTCGTGGAATATCCGCATCAGCGCATCCAGGTCATTGTGTGACTGTGTGAGGGCATATGAGGCCATCCAGCTCAAGCCACCGATCAAAGAGGGCAGCAGGAACGTCTCACCGAGATCTAAGCAGGGTTTAGCAATTGCATAAGCGTGAACCCAAACAATTTCGTGCACTTACATTCCAGACCCCCTTTGACAGACTCAAACGACAGAATACCGGCCGAGCATGCCATGACTGTTTGCTTGAAGAGGGTCGGTACCATCAAGTAAAAGTCTTGTGGGCGGCACGAGGCAAAAACATCGTTGCTGAGCCCTTCGTTACCTGAATCATACAGTCCCTTGAGCCAGCTGCCCAAGTGTTTGCTTTGCTCCTCTGTCAATTCTTCGGGAGACATGCTGTAGTTCCCTCGCTCGATCAGTTGAGCAACAAATGAGTCATGGGTGATGCCAATGTCAAAGATGTTAAGGTCGTATCGATACACAAACGCCATGATCAGCACGAGGATGGCTCCAAACTCATCATAAACTGGTTGATACTCGCCTTTTCTGGTCAGCACTGACTTTTATATTCTTATAGTTGGCGTGAGACTCACCCTGATCGCTGTCATAGTGCCAGTCGTCTAAGAACTGACACAATGGCCGGACAATACGGACAGGCGATGTGAACTGCAACATCACGTCCATAGCCTGCGGCTTCTTAGATAGCAGGTTACATATCTGCTTCAGGTACATGGTTGTCTGAGTCTCGCAAAGATGTGTTACGAACTGCGATGGTGTTAGCAAGCAGACGGAAAGAAGCGCCACGGTCTCTTACATCTGCAACTGCAACTGCTATAGCCCCAGCATTGCCGTCGAGGTTCTCAAGCTCCTCAATGAACATGTTCACTTTGTCAAAGTTGTTCTTGCATTGGTCCAGCAGTGTCTTCTTGTCGTACTTGACCTCGGGCGGCCCCTGCATTGGGGTTTCTCCTAAGAGTCGCTCCACAGTACTTGTTGCAATCAAGCCATGGAGTGCGCAAGCATTGAGAAAGTCCTGCCTCACGTCGGAGAGTGAGTTGTTGTTGCCCATGATATCGTCGAAGCCCTGAGAAAAGGCCGGGAAAGCGTTCGGGTCAACCTGGCCCAGGGCCTGAGTGATACACATCTCCAATGTCATGGGGTATATCGACGTGGAGAGTTGTGAGAGTAATACAGGAACTTTGTTGACTAAGAAGGACTTTAAGCAGAACATGGTCGGGCTGGGCTCGCTACGGTACATGGCATTGGCGAGGATGTCAAATGCTGCTGTGATCAAAGCTGTAGCCATGTTCTGAGGATCAATCTGAATCGTATCAGCACTGGATAAGTAGAGTAGATGTGTCAGGAAGTTACCTTATATCTCGAATGCAAGTAGTTGATGATGGTGAAATCGTCGGCCAGTGGACGAGCTACAAGCTGTGGTAAAGTCAGTATTTGTTTACAGTGGTCAACAGCATCCATGCGCACCATAGCATTCAAGAATACAAAGAGCCCTGCTCTTGTGTTGATGATGGGCAGATCCATGACTGTCTCGAGCTGAAGCGCAGCCACTTCGAGGCCAGCACTTTCGGCCCTTTCTCCACCGATTGTTGGTGATTTATCATGAATTTCATGCTGCTTCTGAGACATTTCCAGACGGTTGGCAATCTGCAGAGATGTTTGAGATCCAAGAGAATTGTGGGATAGAAATGGAATGAAAGATGATAATGATGCGGCAAAGTTTTTCCTGATTTCTGGGCCATGTTAGCCATGTTGTTTCGTTCGTACAGAGAAGACGGGACGGGACGCCTTTGTCAACCGTGAGCATCCGCTGCCTACCTTTGGCATTGGGACTGTTCAGCATGTTCAAGATTCTGCTGTTCTCGATGAGGCCAACTACAAGCATACCAAGGCCCTCGCGTATGTTGACCGACTGTTGCTGTGGCTGCTGCTGGATGCCAGCCATGGCCTGGATCATGGTGTCGCTCGTGTGCGAAGTCACCATGGCCTGCATCCACCTTGTGACGACGATGAGAGCTCGTATGCCCTCGGCATTGTTCACAGGACGCTCTTCGGCGGCAAAAGCCTTGTGGAGGCGATGGCATACTATTTCTTCCAACTCGGACGGGTTGGTCCATCGCGGAGGTGCAGAAGGTTCAGCGCTGCCTGTTCGTGGCAGTCGAGCGTTGGAGTACTGGAACGTCGACGACAATACATCCGAGGCGTCAAGCTTCTTCAAAGCCAGTAAGCGCTCAAGATAGACGACTACACGCGGATCGACAGTGGTTGCAGCTGCAGACCTCGGCTTCAACAGCAGATTGGCGAGCTTGTGGCCCGGAAGCGGTGATCGCGCATACAGTTGGGCGGCAGCAGCATCAAAAGTGTCGGCAGGTAGTCGAAACTCGAGGCTGCGGTCTAAGAATAGCGCCCACTCCTTGACCATGGAATCCATGATGCAAAAAAGAAACAGACCAGATGGTCCGTGGTCTACGAGGGCGTGAGCCAAGTGGGGGACGGAGTTGATGTTATATGCGAAAGGATGAGTTTGGTGATGGTCACGGCAGGTCAAGGACGGCTGGGGCGATGAGGCTAGTTAGAGTGGAAACGAAACGTCTGTGCTCATCTATGGTTCCGTGCCGCGCCCGCGCATTGCCCGCCATCACGTCCCTCGTCAACTTTTGATCTGACATCGCTGCGACCCAAATATCGCATTGGTCCACACCATTACAGAATGAGTTATTTGAGAGAATCACGACTGTGCAACGGGACGGACATGGTATGGTACATGGATGATGTTTTGCTTCTTCAGCGGAGACCTGCCGCTTGAAAACTCGTCTACGGACATACACGAACGATTTTACTTGGGACCTGCCATTGTATATCGACATGACCGAAAACAGGTTGGATTTCAAGGGAAGGTACAAGAATGGTAATCGCGCAGCGTGGCGGCACGTAACTAATGCAACATGGTCGATGGCGATACAGGGCGCCTCGTCGGGCCTGGATGCGCCGTCTTGCGCAATAGATAATCCCCGTAAGCTCTCAAGAAGCACGGCGCCGGACGTCAGAGTAGGGATCCTCGGCGTCGGGGGCGCGAGGGCCGACCATCCAGTCCTCCATGGCCAGCCATTGACTCCACGTCTTCTCGGCGCCTTCAATCTCAGCCAGCTGGACGTCTTGCAATGGCTTCATAAAAGGCACCGACTCGTGGGGCGACATGTCGTACTGGCTCTTAACCTTTGCCCAGCCCACGCTCTTGGCGGCAAAGAGGTAGTTGCGTCGCTCGCACTCGTGTACTGGGCCGACGCCCTTTTTCCAGTCGTCGCCAAAGAAGCCGTGCATGACGCCGGGCTGGTCCATGCCTGTGATGACGAGGCGCCTGATGAAGGGGATCAGCGAGACCCAGGCGGGTGGGGGCTGGCCTCTGGCGTTCAGGACGGGCCCATGGCGTGGTGGCCAGGGCTGGTTGTATGCGGCAGGGCCGGTATTGTGGGAGAGGGGCGCCGACGAGTTGACGAGGGGGTTTGGCGACCACTGGAAGGGCAGGCAGATGTTGATGAGGGCGGCGACGACTTGGACCGTGTTGTCGTGCTGGGCGTGGTCGAGGAAATAGCGCTGGCAGCTCTGGTAGGCGGGATGCCAGTCGAAAATGTCGAACTGGGGCGCCTGCGAGGCATTCTGGGCCGAGGGCGAGTCGCCCGGGGAGGCTGTGCCGGCAGCAAAGTTTGAGGCGCGGGGAGGGATGGTCGGGTAGCCGGCGGGGAAGTTTGTGGTGAAGCCGCTCATGGTGAAGGCGTGGGTAGGGTAGCGTAGGCTAAGGATGACTTAGTGCGAGGCGGTCGCGGGGCAGTAACGCGAGATGATATAGGTACGGCGGCTCTCGGTGGGCCAGGCCAGGGCATGCGCAACTGCAACGGCGGCAGCGAAAAGCTAGCGTCTATGACGACAAGAGAGAGGATGGATGATGTGGCGGGCTTGGGTGTGCCTGGCAGAGGTGGCAGCGCTGGCCGGGAGGATTTATAGGTAATTAGATGGTTTGCAGCTGCAGGGCCGTTGGGGGAGCGCGCCTCGGGAGGGACCTGTCCGTCTGTTTGTCGAGGACGCGAAGGATGCGAGCGATGCTACGGTCGACATTTGCGGAATCTGGAATCTGGAATCTGGAATCATGTCATCCTGGAGGAAGATCGAAATCGAATCGAGCCGCTGGCGCGGGTTCGGCTGGACGCGTCTGAGGCGCCGTCCAGCGCCGCCGCGTCCAGCCCAGGCCGTCCATAGATCTAATATTAAAAACAATGAATGGCCACTGCCGCTGCCACTGCTGTCAGCCCTGGTTGCACGGCGACACTGTCAGCCTGAGTCTGAGCCTGAGCCTGCCTCTCGGAGCAGCCGGCGTCGAACAAGCAACCTGCCTGCATGGCATTTGTGATTGTCGCGGGCGTCGGCAGCATGCAGGTTGATTAGTGTGTATATCCGACGAGGCTGCTGCGAGCAATGATGCAATCGCCAGCCAAACCATCAAAACCCCCGAACATGTCCTGTCCGCCCACCCACACACCCATTCACCCATCCATCCCAGTTGCGCGTTGCCATTCGCCTCCCCCAAAATGACCTTTTCATTGGCTTCCCGCACAAAGGTGCGTCGCCCTCATCGTGACGCACACCACCACCATCACCCACGCTGACGATGTCGTCGCCTCCCAGCTTGCCAATGGCCTGTCCATGCCCACCATTCAGCTGGGCGTCTACCTGACCTCCGGTACCGAGACGTACCAGGCTGTCCGCTGGGCGCTAGAGGTCTGCCTACCCGCCTGCCGCCCGCCACAGCCCTGCTAATGTCTGCAGGCTGGCTACCGCGGCGTAGACTCTGCGCAGATGTACCACAACGAGAAGGAGGCAGGCAAGGCTGTGCTCGACTTCCTCTCCAGTGACGCCAATGCCGACTCGCTTAGCCGTGAGCAGATCCATTTTACTTCAAAGCTCGCCTCCAACTCGTCCTACGACGCAGCCCGCAAGGCCATCAAGAAATCTGTCAAGGAGTGTGGGTTGGGCTACATTGACCTGTTTCTGCTGCACTCACCCTACGGTGGCAAGCAGGCGCGCCTTGACAGCTGGAGGGCCGTCGAGGATGCTATCCACGACGGCGAGGTCAGAATTGGGGGCGTCTCCAATTATGGCGTCAAGCATGTGCGCTTTCCCCTGTCCAGCTGGCCAACCGAGTGTGTCTGACAGGAAATCAGCTTCAAGAGCTCCTCGACTCGAATCCGGCCATTGCTCCCGCCGTCAATCAGGTCGAGGTGCACCCCTTCAACACGCGCGAAGACATTACTTCTTTCTGTCAGCAAAACAACATTGTTGTCGAGGCCTATGCGCCGCTCGTCCGTGCCCTGCGCATGAAACACCCAACCATTGTGTCTCTTTCCAAAAAGTACTCGTGCACGCCTGCAGCTTTGCTGGTCCGCTGGAGCCTGCAGCATGGCTATGTGCCGCTGCCAAAGAGTGTGAAGAAGGCGCGCATCGCTGAGAATGCGCAAGTCGGGGGCTTCGAGATTGAGAGTGGCGACATGAAGACGATGGACGGGCTGGACGAATATCTAGTCACCGGTAAGTGTCACCCTATGCGGCTGAAGGTCACGTGCTGATTGAGTGTGTGTAATGCAGACTGGGACCCCACGGACTGCCCGTAGAGTCGACGAGTGTGGAGGACGTGTGGAGGAGGCGAGGGCTTGTAGATAGCCACGGACAGATAGATATTAGGTAGTCGGGGAGACAGGCGACCGGGGGCGTGGGGGTCGTCGGGAGAAAAGACGTCGAATGCACCCCATGTGGCGCCCGTCAGAGGAAGAAGCGTTCGCATGGCCGCTGTCGCGTGTGCACCCCAACCCCTCTCGATTACCCCACTACCTGACCAGGGACTCCCCCACCACCACGTCTCTAGCTGCGCCCTCCGACACCGCGCCGGACGCGCCCGAACTCGGCCGCCTCGACAATCGGTGGATGACGACCGACTATTACATGCACCAAGGCGCCGCAGCCCGCGCGGTATCTCGACGCGATTGTTCCTGCGCCGCCTGCCATTGGCTCCCCCGCCCTTATCAGCAACCGCGTACACCATGGAATTCACAGCAGAATATCTACGTCGCGTCGACAGCCAATCCTCCGCTGCGACAACACATGTCCGTCTCCATCCGCCGGCCAGTGACGTCCCCAATCTCTTTGTCGCTCTAGCCGTCACCGGCACCTCCATCGGCCCAATATCCAACAGCTCCAGCGGTTGCGGAGTATGCCTCGACTGCCTACCTATGCGTATATATGTAGCATCACCCTCTGCTGTCGCTGGTCCGCTCACACACTTTCCCTCACTTCATCACCTTGACTCGCTTTTGCCAAACTCCACCTCTTCTCAATCCCAACACAATGTCTGAGCCCGAGTTTGAGCAGGCCCGCAAGGGTAAGTGCCCTCGGCCGCCACCCCTCCCAACCCGTCAACTAACCTAATCCAATCCAGAGCTCGTCTCTACCCTTGAGTCGTCCTCTCTCTTCGACAAGAACCCCGAGTACAAAAAGGCCCTCCAGGTCGCCTCCATCCCCGAGCGCATTATCCAGTTCCGTGTCGTCTGGGAGAACGACAAGGGCGAGTGCCAGGTCAACAACGGTTACCGTGTGCAATTCAACTCTGCTCTCGGTCCATACAAGGGTGGTCTCCGATTTCACCCCACAGTCAACCTGTCCATCCTCAAGTTCTTGGGTTTCGAGCAGATCTTCAAGAATGCTCTCACCGGCCGTACGTAGCACACCGCAGGACATTGCACCAACGGACACGGACGCTGACAATTGCACAGTCAACATGGGCGGTGCCAAGGGCGGTGCCGACTTTGACCCCAAGGGCAAGTCTGACAATGAGATTCGCAAGTTCTGCGTTTCATTCATGAGGGAGCTCAGCAAGCACATCGGTAAGCTCCACTTCCATTGGATGCGCTACGTCTCATAGTGGGGCAAACACCCTTCGAGAACGGTCCTGCATGCTGCACCTTGGCTCAGCCAACGCGATTGGGTGGGCCCTATCTACCTAGCCTTATCGTGTCCGCAATGTCGGGAGTGCGCGCCGGAAGCGTACAGTCGCGTTGTGGCGTTCTTTTGTCGATCGTTTTACTTACGTAAATCACAGGTGCTGGCACAGACGTACCCGCGGGAGACATCGGCGTGGGTGGACGCGAAATCGGCTACCTTTTCGGCACATACAGGGCGGAGCGCAACCGCTGGGAGGGTGTTCTTACTGGCAAGGGTGGATCTTGGGGCGGTAGCTTCATCCGCCCCGAGGCCACTGGTTACGGTCTCGTCTACTACGTTGAGCACATGATCAACTATGCCAGCGGTGGCAAGGAGTCGTTCAAGGGCAAGCGCGTTGCCCTCTCTGGGTCCGGAAACGTAGCCCAGTATGCTGCGCTCAAGATTATCGAACTCGGGGGAACTGTTGTCTCTCTCAGCGACAGCAAGGGCGCCTTGATTGCCACTGACGACAAGGGCTTCACCCCAGAGCACATTGAGGAGATTGCCAATCTCAAGCTTGACCGCAAGGCTCTGTCGGCGCTCGAGAACCACAGCTTCAGGTACATTGAGGGTGCTCGTCCCTGGAAGGAGGTCGGCAAGATCGACATTGCGCTGCCCTCAGCGACCCAGAACGAAGTCTCCGAGGACGAAGCCAAGGCTCTCATCGAGGCCGGCGCCAAATTCATCGCCGAAGGCTCCAACATGGGTTGCACCCAGGAGGCCATTGACGTCTTCGAGGCTCACCGTAAGGAGAACAAGAACAGCGCTATCTGGTACGCTCCCGGAAAGGCCGCTAACGCTGGTGGTGTCGCCGTTTCTGGTCTTGAGATGGCCCAGAACTCGCAGCGTCTGTCCTGGACCTCGGAGGAGGTTGACCAGAAGCTTAAGGACATCATGAAGGCTTGCTTCGACAACTGTCTGGAGACTGCCAAGGAGTTCATCACCCCCGCCGAGGGCGAGTTCCCATCCCTCGTAGGTGGCGCCAACGTTGCTGGATTCCGCAAGGTCGCAGCTGCCATGAAGGACCAGGGTGACTGGTGGTGAACGGTTTGGCAATGGCGCAGTCTTTCTATGATACCTATGAATTCTTGATTTTGGGCCCTGGCGTTTTGGCAGGACTGAAGAGGTCCTCCATGTACATAATAGATACCTTTCAGAAGTAAATGAATACACTACAAACTATACTGTTACTTTCCTGAGCGTGAATCTACCTAGGTATCGAGAAATTAAAGCAAAGTGACATGCGCACGCGCTCGTCAGCATTTGGGTTCAGCTGTCAGGACGGGGATGCAGCCGCCCGCATACTCGTGCCGCGATCCCTGCCACCGACGCCATCGAACATCAACAACCCAGTCGCTTTTTCCAGTTTACTCCAACCCCGCCCGCGATCGCCATGACCGGCGTCTCCCATTGGATGCCACACCCAGCTTGCGCCACATATCAGGGTATGATATCATGGGCCTCGGGTTGCGCGATCTTGCTTCGATAGCAGACGCAGCGTCTACATAGTACATCCTCTTCTCTCTTTACCATAACCGCTCTACACAAAACAAGACAAGACAAGACTTCGGGTGGCCTTTTTCTCCGGCGAGCGGTAGACTAATATGCAAGATTCGCGGCAACCGGCAAAGCTTCAAAAGCGGAAGAGTCGCGAAAGACAGGACTTGGAGCAAGCGCAGATGTCCGGAGGCTTGGGCGACCCTGCAGCAAACACACCAGAGCCTCCAGTACCTTCCAATACTATGCTCGGGAACGAGAAGGAGAAAAAGTCAAAGTGGCGCCTGTCTGGCAGGTTTCATTCAAAGGATAAAGACAAGGAGAAGGAGCAGGAGAAGCAGAACGTCGCCGAGGCAAACACAGACTCGGCATATGCTAGCAGCGAACCCAGAACCAGTGCAAACCCCAGTTTTGCAAGTAACCCACGTCCGATCTCTGGAGAGCAGTGGTTGCCGCCCCCAGTAAACCCTCCGCCACCGCCAGCGCAACCTCAGCTGCCAGTTACCAACTTAACCCCGCCCACGCCGCCCGCAGATTTAAGCCGGCCCCCTCCTCCTCCTCAAACTACGAACGGCAATTCATTCTCGTCTTCACAACCTCCGAACGGAAATACTATCTCGCCTGGGCAACCTAGCCCAAATGTCTCGAGTCAAGAAAATGTGTCAAGAGAGACACACCAAGATAATAGGACCGGCAACATTGTGACAACAACAACGACAACCACTACAACCACTACCACAGTGACAGGACCAGGTGGTTCTACGACTACAGAGCAGCCAACTCAAGGTGATGCTTCACCCAGTGTAACCAACGTGTCAGGGCCGAGTCCGCCGGCTCCAATCGCTGCGACGCCAGATTCATTGTACAATGGCGTGCCGCACATACCTCCACCTCAGGAGATAAACCCTCCCAGTGGGTCACCTCCAATCCCCGAAAAGAGCAATATAAGACATAGGGTTGAGCTATCGTCAGTCTCTCCTGCGATAGAGCAGCCGAATCCAATGGGGGATACCGTCAGCCCCGTTACTCCCACCAGTCCTTCGCGAGCGAACTTTTCCTATCCGTCCAGAGCGCCTCCCCAGGGCGTCCCAAGACAAGTACCTTCACAGCAGGGGCTATTCCAACAGCAACCTGGAGAACCTCTACCACCCAACTCTTACGCCAACCCGAACGACCCAACACATCCGGCCCCAGTGCGCATGGGACACACACCATCGCAGTACGGAGATCAAAGCGAACAAAAGCGATCAACGCTGGCAAACCTGAAAGCAGCAGCAGCAGGAATACACGTATGGCCATCCCCAATCAGCCTTGCGCTCCGATAACCCCAAATACTAACCATAAACCCAGGGCGCAGGAGAAGCCCTTCGAGGAACCCTCAACGACACTTTCGACCGACGCTTCGAGCCGCCCACCTCCGAAGTACACACCAAGAACCAAGCTACCATCAACGCCGGCCGCGCAGAGATTGAGGCACAGCAGTTTGCACATCGCCCGCGGCCGTCCCTGGGCAACGCGGCGCCGCAAGTCGCTCCGCCCCCCAAAACGGCGTACCAGGGGCCGCCTGTGTCGGGCTCGCAACTCGAAGGGAAGAATGGTGGGCGGCTGAGTGGGCTTATGAGGAAGATGAAGGATGGTTAACGGTGCTGGTGGGTGATAACGTGTGTGGTTTGGGCGCGCAACGATACGGCAATTACACATGTCGTTGGATTTTTAGAACATAGGCAATACATTTGGTGCGACTTGTTGTAACGAGTATACATTGCTATTGCATTGCACAAGTTGCTGCAAGCGCTGTGTACCGACGAGATGCGCCCCTGCGAAGTCACTAGAAATTCAAGGCGCTATGTATACCTCTCATGAAAGCCTACTTGATCATGGGTCCTTGACTGCCTGGAATCCACCGCTCACGATCTCGATATATGTGCTCATCTTTCGTTACCAGATAGATGGTCTCAGGTTCGCCAGCCCTACTACCTACTGAATATTTCCACGAGCGACTTGACATCACCGTTTTTGTACTCATCAAGCCACTTCCCCACAAGGCCACCCCACATACTGTCGAAATGTCTCACCGCCAGCTCGAAATCGGCTTTCAAAGCACTCTCCTTCTTGATCACCATCCATTCCGGATTCAACACTTCCATCTCTTCCACGAACAACTTCCGCAGCTGCGTCAGCTCGTAGTCCATCAGATACTCCCAGTACATCTGCGTTTTGCCTTCTTTGTCGGGCTCATCAGGGTTATCCACGTTACCATAATCGTCAGAAGCCGATCCGTATAGCTCGATCTCGGATTTCTCGTCGCGAATTTTGCCACAGAGGAATCTGGGGGATTGGCATGCGTTCCACAAGGGCGTTGCGGATACACATTCCCAGTCGAGCACAGCATTCAGGTTTCCGTCTTCGTCAACGAGGATGTTCATCAAGGAGAAATCGTGGTGGAAGAGGACCGTCCGCGCCGGTTCATACGGATCTACTGTGAAGACGGTGGGAAGGAGTTCCGCTAGATTGTTGCCTATCTTTACAGCACGTTCTGCGTCTTCTTTTTATCTTCGTCGGATGTTGCGAGTATGCGGTTCTGTTCCTCAAGAATGAGCTTCAGCAGTGTCTGCATCCATTCCAGGCTGGTGTTGAAGGGGCCTCGTGGGACATCTTTTGTGACGCGGTCACCCAGAAAGAAGTCCACTGGCACGATGCGCCCGATGGTGACTTTATCATTGTTCTCGGTCCCCTTGGACAGGCCATCCTCCAAAGACTCTCTGCTGACGGTCTGCGGGAAGATGTTGCCAATCTTGTCGAACTGCTTCTGGAAAAGCTGGGCAAGATACTTCGCACATTGTCTGACGAGCTCTTCTTTGGCAGCCCAGGCCATCTTTCTCCAGCGCATGTACAACGTTGTGCCAGGCATTTTCTCTATCAGGATTCACTCAAATCCTAGCTCATTCGACTTGTCTGAATCGTAAGCCAGAATCTTTGGGACAGGTATATCTGTTTCCCTGCGCACATGTTCGATTGTGGCAACCTCGCTTTTAGTCTTGTGGTGGGGATCCACGGGGAGAGAAACACGCAGCATGTATTCCTTGCCAGAGGCGGACACTCGGTAGAGCTTATTAAAGACCCCTTGTACGTAGAAGATGACTTCACACAGTGTCTCCTTGTCGCATTCAAGATGTTTGCGCGCGATTTGTGCGAGGACATCAATGTCAGGCTCCTTTGTCCAGCGCGGCTCCAACTCAACGAACACGGTGTTGGCCCATTCCAGACCGTCTTGATTTATCGTCATGGCGTGAATCCAGAGGCGACTTGATTCGGTGCTCGAACAGCTGATGTAAGTTTAATGGGGTCAAGGTAAAAAAAAGCCGAGAACGTCTAGTAGTAGCAAAATGAAGAATAACGATGGATGAAGGCAGGCGCTGGAAATTTGGCGCTTTTGATATCCAGGGTGTTTTGACTGGGCAGCCCAGCGTGCGTTTGCGGCGCAACAATGCGGCACATGCGGCGTGGCATATCAGATTGGTAAAGTGAAACAAGTTGTAGTCCTACCAGCCAAATAATTAGCGCCTTGGTTTCCTCATCAGTTATGAGTAATATCCTAAAATACGTTCAGGCCAACGACGAATTCTCAGTTTGGAAAATGGATTTATACAGCCATGTTAGCGGATGTATGCACACTGTTGATACGGTAAAGGTATGAGTGATGAATTAACTATAGTCGTTGCAACGATTGGGTAGGTAGAAGATTGATTGATTCAGATCTATCGTGGAGGCAGACTTTGTAGGTCGATGGGTGTAACCAACTNNNNCTAGTCCCGATTGTGGTCGGTCTGTCATTCCTGTCGATCAACCTTCGTGGGTTTGATCCCTTATGGTACCAACACACACACATGATCATAGTCCTAGCGTCAGATGTTAAGAGGAAGTTTTGCCGATGTCCTCGGATTCGATAATAGCATCAGCGAAAGGCCAATCAGATACGATAGCAAACTTTGGGAAGGCTTGACAACAAAATTCTACCTGGGCCCATCGACTAGTTGTGAGAATCCTACAAAGGTAGGATGGACCAAGATTGAGAGTGGTGTAGAACTTAGCACCACGTGTGGCTAATGATATAATTGTGCCAGCAATAGCTCTACATGAGAAGTTGTCACAGTAGTATCATTTACAGAGTCATGGTTTAGCGGCTCGAAAACAGTTGTTGCTGCCAAAAATGATGAGTTATAAGCTCAGGTGCAAGTACCTTTTTCTCCCCCTAATCGATACGAACGATGCGTGTAGTTACCAGTCCCTAAATTGGTACTCGTCTGGTGAGGATCCTTCCAGCCAGATCCGCACCTCCTCCAAAGCATCGAGGTCATTGCTCTCCATTGCCTTAGACACATCTGGGTTGAACCATCCGAAGGTGCGCCCCACACGCATAAGATCTGAGCCAGGATCGGTACTTGAATCAAAATCACTAATAACAGGAACATCTTCGTCTGTTATTAGGATGTTTGCAGGATTGATGTCGTTGTGGATGCGCTTTAGATGGTGTAAATGGCGAATTCCATCCTTGAGAAGAGGAATGTAGCGTGCTGCCCTTGCACGAATCGGCTTGAGCTCCTCCGCGTTCATGAACATGGACTTGTTGAGACTGCCGGGATTGACCATGTCCATGAGAGTTCGCGGGTGCTTCTGGAAGCACAGTCCAACAATTCGGTCACTCTGAAGAATGCAACCGTAGTATGTCGCCAGATTGGCATGCGGATTGTTACGGATCAGCTCGCATGTCTTCACTTCTTCAAGGACGCTTAAAGCAATGGTTTCGTCACCCCTGAATGCCATCAGATTCGGCTTTTTGACGAAGGTGTCCTTGATGCTGTCCGCAACAACCAAGCCGACCGGAGAGATAGGTTGGTATGCATTGAACGGGATCTGCCGCACATTTTCAAGTTGCTGAGGGTCAAGCTCCTGAAGGTTGGTCATCCGACAAAGAGGTACATCGGCGGAGAAGATTTCTTCGCCGCAACGATATAGGACATGAGTGTGTGAAAACACGATGGTGTCGCCTTTTTGAACAAATATTTCTCCGGCCTTGATGACTTTCTATCGCGGTTTTGGATACAGCAGTATCGCGCAGAGAAAATATGAGGTTCACTGAAGTTGAATTGATCTAGGCTACGTGCCTATGTAGT
>WODD01000016.1:90935-127361 GCA_019775935.1 Neoascochyta sp. HWLR27 | reverse complement strand
TTTACGTGGCTTGTAGCCACCACGCGCCGCCGTGAAGTCCACGCTCTCAGCAGACTCGACTTGGCTGGGGTTCTCAGCCAGGCGGTCGTAAGCAACCTTTCGCTGCTCTAGGAATTCGTGAATCTTAGATATGATGCATACCTCAAATTGCGATGCACTTACCCAGTGGCATAGCAGCGACAATACCGGCGACCAGCGCAACAAACGCCACCGAGAACTTCATGTTGCCTGAAGGGTTCTGTCAAGTTGCCTTGATGAAAGTTTGATGAAAGTTTGATAGAGAATGGGGTGCAGGGAACAAGAGTGCAATCTTGTGGAATACCCGTGAGGATGGCAACAAGCCCAGGTTATATATCAATCAGTCGGTACCATGTCCATTGCATTTTTTGGTTTCGTTCTTCACAGATTCTACCGAACCGAAGATGGTCGGTTCGATTTACTCCAACTCAGTGATCTGACAACGATTACATGACTCAATATATTTTAGATGCATGAGACCCCCTACGCTCTCAATCGTCCCCTTCTTCTCTTGCAGAAATCAGGCGTCCGACAGTTGAGTGTGTAACGTGTCATAGTGTTAATGTCTCCGTGGATACTTTATGCGCTTACGCCAAGATAGCTGCAAGCAGTATATCGTTGCCCTTTCTTATCAATCCTGCAATGAGCTCGGAGCAGACCTCTTTCAAGGCTAGTATATGCACGCTTCTTGATGATGTCGCTCTCGAGGATTCTTGCTGATGCAACGGGAGAGAATTATACGCCAATCGGAACGAGGAATCTTTCCTGACCGGCCATGTTGATACGACGCGCTTGACAACCTGCAGATGCCGTGGAGAGCTGGGCTGTGTCTGCATGCATGCAATGTCTGCTTCGACTAGGCATATCAGAATCATCTGGGCTATCGGTCTCCTCACTATCTGACTAGTCCTAGTGAATGGGTTCAAAGCATCTCGTTTCTGGATTATTTCCTGGCTTTCTTGCCTCAACTCCCCGACCATTTCTGTATCCCCAAAATTCCTTCACACGCTAGTTTCAAATCAGAGCTGCCGCCAACATGTTTGGCTACAAGCTCAATTTAGGGAAGCTTTCCAGTACAGAACGGGATGAGACAGTGTATGCTCCTCTCCGTGATGGAGCTTCATCTCCCTCGGAAAAGGGCAGTGAGAGGGACCATGAAGAAATCAGTTACACAAGGCCAGTCAAGGAAAGATCACAGAGAATCCTCCCCTTCTTCATTGTACTGCTTCTCTTGGTCACCAACATCATGACCATCGCCAGCTTTGTCGCTACCAAATACTTGACCGTACAACTGGATGCTGCGGAGCCTGAGTACACGCCGAAGTCAGCTGGTAAGCACTTTCAAGAGTTCATTCGACAGATACTAAACTCAAGTTCTAGCTCGTGTCCAAACTATGCCTACCAAATGGAAGCGGTTCAACTGGTGGACGGAGTACTCGGACAAGAACTTCACCGAGACTGATGCTCTGTGGGACGATATCAATCCAGCCCATGGATTTATCTCCGTGGACCGATCGTGGGCAAAAAGCCAGCATTGGCCCGACACAATGCCAATGCCCGAAGATTCGAGTAAGAGTGTGTACCTGCTTGAGGCATACCACTTGTTACATTGCGTGGTGAGTACCTATGTAGCCCGTCTGAATGCATGTTAGAAGGCTAACAGACATTTGAGACTGTGATTCGGAAAACCTTTTGGGAGGCCATCCATGGGGCTAAAGACTATTCTTTCCGCCCACCTCATGCTGGACATTGCATTGACATGATGCGCCAGTACATCATGTGCAAAGCAGACAACACGCCTCTTTACGTGTTTGGCGACGACACGGCGGGGGATGAACAATATCGCAAGTGTAATGATTGGGATGCGCTGCGAGATTATGCGACGGAAAATTCAGCATGTTACCGCGACACGCCTCCTGGCGTCGACAAGGACACTTTCCCACTGGGGGCTCATTTCGGTAGGTCAAACATGAGAGTTCGCTGTTCTGTAATCACACTAACAAAGCGACAGGCTTTTGCGACCATGGGTATGATGGGCTGAAGGATGGCGAGCGACGCGGTAACTGGAAGCACGGTGTGGTGTTTGATGGTCCGGAATAGGTAATCAGCGCCCCTCCCGCTGCCGCCCGGCCTTCCCGTTGCCGCTAAGCTGGTGGCTTGTTGGTAAGTTGGGAATCGAGAGATCTTGGAACTCATAGCCAGTTAGATACTCGGTTGACTCTGTAAGAATGTGCGGGGTTTTCTGACAGGCGCAACCTGTTCCACCAATCAAATCTACTCAAGCCATTCTCATATCTTGATCGCGTGCTTATCGAACAGACGATGCTTGTAGAACCCTCTAACTATGGGAAGCTCAGGTGCTAAGATTGCTTGGCTCAGTCAAATGGACTTGCTGGAAATGTTGGCATGATCTTATCTTAAGGCCCCCTCAATATATCTTGCAGATTTGTGCTTCAGTGATGTCCACTTGGCATTTGCCAATCTGGATCAAGGCACTTGGCAGGGTGCCCAGAACCACTTGTCTGTATGCAAGGCCTCATGGGATAATTACGCGTATCTGCAGTATGTTAGACGAAGGGTAAGACACCAGGCACTTCCAAGGCAGCTGAAGGATTGAACCCCGCCACGGGGCAATCTGCACCGCGCCACTCCGGCTCACCTTCCCAGACCAAAGTCTTATCGCCGTGCCAGCATCTTTACTTGTATCAGATATGCAGTTATGACAGCTTTCTATGCGCCAAGTATGCTAGAATAGATTCCAGCGGCGAGTATTCGATGATTTGTCGATACTCCGCGGCCTGATTACGCCGTTATGCTTCTCACAAGAAGCGAATACTGTCGGGGTCAAACATCAACCCCACTTAGGTATACACGAACAACTTACTTCTGGTTTCTCAATTTGTCTTGTGTCCCTCAGTTCCCTCCACAGTTTCCTCCACACTACTGCTGGCGATGGCGTACAACGAAGAAAAGAATGCATCACCTGGTGGTTCTTCGAGGGACTCGATATCCAGTGATTCTGAGAGGCTTCCACTCACAGAAGACGATCAACGGTTCGTCTTTCGGTCCCGCCATCGAACGTGGTGGAAGTTTTTAGCAAACGACAGTCCGTTCTGGAAGTTCTATTCGGTTTTCATGACTGCTATCGCTTTGATCCTCTTTGTGACAATGGTCCATGGAGCTACGAAATCGAAAGATCAGAATTCATGTCCAGCTGCGGATCATGGGATGCGTCCGCTCGAACAGCCAGATTCACATCCTGCGAATATACACACTACATCTCACGATGCTCATAGCACCAATGATCCCCTCGACGGTTACCCTCTGGGGGTAGAGAGCTACAAAGAAGACAATATTGTCACGACGAAGTTCTACAAAGACTTGAGATACATGACGCTAGACCACGAGTCGGATTACTTGTGGGAAGAACATCTCCACATGGTAACGGGCAACATCAAGTTGCCACCTACGGAAGAAAATGGAAACTCGTCTTTGAAAGCGATTGCAATGTAAGATGTACTCAACGCCAGGGTCACACAGAATGTTAATTGTGAGTTCCCAGGTTTCACCAGATGCACTGTCTTGCGGCAATGAGGTCAGTTCTACAAAAAGCACGCGAAGGTGAGGAGGTTGGAAAGGACTGGTCAGACGACTTCCACTGGCCTCACTGCTTCGACTATCTTCGAATGGTACGTGTCTTCTACGGTAAACCACACGCATTTTAGCTAATTCATATTCAAAGTCAATCCTGTGTTTTGCTGATTCGACGCTGGAGAGCATGACGTTGGAGCCTGGTCCTGTGAATGATGGCAAAGTAGTCAAAGTCATCGACGGTGGGTCTGACACAAGGTACTGTCGTAACTCGGATCCTTTGTATGTGCTTGAACGAAGGTATGGTCCGAATTCGCAATATGGGTACCCTGCCAACCATGGTTCTGATTAGAACTTTATGTAAACTCCTGTGATGAATAAAGACGAAGTCATGATTTGATGGGAGTTGTTGACATGTTAGCTATACCATTCGTTTGATGTCCATGCTGTGAATTGATAGATCAACCTCGTGTCCGTCAGAACGTCTTGACGGATTTATCGCTTGACAGACTGTGCCGCTTCTGCTTACATATACTCCGTAGCCTTGCTCACGTGAAGGCGGGGTATTAGGCGGCGAGAGATTACTCTGTCACTCATTTCTTTGGAGATATACGCCAACCTCCACATTGACACTCATACTAATCCCTAGTACATCGGACTTCCTCCAACATGACGTCGCTCAGAATTGCCGAGCTTGCCGAGATCATTGCTTCTCAGACGGCTATCTTGAGCGATCACCTACGCTCCAATAATTCGCCAGGACCAAGCTTTTCTTCAGATGCTCCGATAGATGCGTTCGGGTCTTCTCCTGATATCCAGAAAGCGAAAGTCAACGTGGTTGAGGCAACGATTGAGCTACGACAGCTTCTCGAAGGCCCTGTCAAGTTGCTATTGCCCGAGGTCTCATGCGCCTAATCCTTCTGCAAAGTTCCTGCTAATGGCGTGAGTAGTCAAACTTCGCTCCACTTGCGGCTATCCATCATTTCAAAATCGCTTCTCAGGTCCCGGTACATGGTAGCATCTCATTTTCTGAACTAGCAAGCAAGTGCGGGCTTCTAGATCACGACTTGAAGCGGGTAATCCGCTATGCAGCAATTCACCACCGGGTATTTTGCGAGCCAAAGAAGGGTAGAGTTTCACATACTGCGGCGTCGAAGCTGCTGGCAGAGAATGAACAGATTGAAACGCTGATGGGCTTGACGTTTGCTGAGTGTTGGCCCGCGCATGCAAGGGTTAGTCGTCCGATTGACTCCTCCAAGACGCTTGCTAAATCGACAAGGCTGTGCATGCAATGGCAGAGAAAAGCGAAGAACCAAACAGGTCTGGATACGCCCTTGCAAACCACACGCCCCTCAACATGTTTGAGTTTCTTGCTCAGCATCCAGATCGCGCGAAACGTTTCGCTGGCGCCATGTCCTCGACCTCTCCGGCTAGTCTCAACGCACTTGCTTCCTACTTCGACTGGGCCAGTTTACCTGATGGTAGCACGGTCGTTGATGTCGGTGGGGCTCAAGGACATGTTTCGTTTCACCTTGCTGAGCAATTCCCGTCTTTGAAGTTCATCGTGCAAGATATGCCTGAAGTTGTAGAGGGGGCAGAAACGAAGGTGCCGGAGCATTTGCAAGGCCGGGTAAGCTTGATGGGGCATGATATGTTTACTGACCAAGCAGTGAAAGGTGCACGCATTTACCTTCTTCGCTATGTCTTGCACGACTGGCCAGATAAATACTGCATCAAGATCCTTAAGCATCTAATCCCTGCGATGGAAAATGGTGCACAAGTTGTCATTCAGGAGCATCTACTCCCAGAACCTGGAATCTTATCAGTTCTTCAAGAGATGCAACTCCGGTGAGTTCCCGCGCTGGGCATTGATCGACAATAGCTTATCCAAGGTTTAGCTCGATGGACACGATCATGATGTCGCTTTTCAATTCTAGAGAACGCGATGTCGAAGACTGGGAGAAGATATTTGAGGCTGCTAGCTTGAACTATCGTGGATTCCGTGCCACTCGCGTGAAGGAGAATCCCTCTACAGGTGTCATTCATGTCGAGTGGATCAACGACTCAGTAGAACAGGAAAATCTACAATAAGCGCGGAAGATGGAGAACGTTAGCTGTGCGAAATGCAGAACTCAGTACCATCTTTGTCTCTATCCATGTTTGTTTATCATCTCCAGCACGGCCTCGTTGACTTCTCTTGGGTTAGTCGCATTGAGATAATGCGCGCCACCTTGCACGATAGACAACTTCCGCTCCACACTTGCGGCAAAAAGTTCTATTTGTTCGTGCTGCACCTGACAGCCGTAAGGCTTGTCTTCCGTTCCTTGGAGCCAGTAGACCGGACATGTGAGATCAGCGAGCCGGAGCGTCAAGGAGTCGCGAGACAGCAAACACAGTACGGCCATCCTTACTTTCTGTCGTCCTTCATCTCCAGTGTACGTTTCCTTGAGTGTCCGTGTCCAGAATTCTGTCGATTCATCGGTGGCGTGGGACCCAAAGCCGAAGGAAGCAACCATTCCACACCAAATGTCGTCAATTTGAAAATCGGGAGTAGGAACAGCACTCGCCCACTTCTGCACAAACGGGTGCAGCAAAGGAACAGGATCCCAGCATCCTTTCCCTCGCGATTCGGGAGTTTCCGCATCCATGCTTGTGCCCAGCAGGATTAGGCCAAGCACCCGCTCAGGCGCAAGGAGCGCCATCCTGGCTACCATCCACCCTCCCTGGCTCGTACCCAAGGCGAAAGCTCTTTCGACACCGAGAACGGACATGACTTCCAAAGCCACAGCGGCGGAGTCCCAGTACGTGAAGCTGGACGCTTTTGTAGGGAAGGAAGTCGAACCGTGACCGAGGGGTTCAATTGCGAGGATATTCACGGCACTTGTTATCGAATCATCGTTGAACTGCGCATCGTACAGTGCCGCTGTCATGCACATTGAGTTTATGCACACAAGTGTTGGTTTAGATGCGTCGAAAGCATTGTTGGTAAGGCGGTAGCCAACTTGCAGGGAGCCCAGATGCGTGAGGAAGACAGGAATAGTTGAAGACATGGTGATCCTGTAAACAGCTTCGCGGGTGGTTGACTGGGAGCCTGAGAAAAGTACAAAGGTACCTCCCGAGATGATGTGCAGCGACTTAAGACTAGCAGCCTAGGGCGTTTGAGCGTGTAGGCCTTGAGACACAGTGGGTTGCGGGGTGGCGAGTCGCTTAGCATCTACCTATACGATCTAGTATTACACTCCGAATCTTCATTTTTGTGGATAGTCGGCACGTAGCGATGGTAGTTTCTGCAGTAGCTGACGGACTAGAAAAGCCTGTAGCGAGGCATAGAAACCACCGTCGAGACGATTCTCAGTCTGTTCGGTGGGCCAGCTTTGTTCACTCCTCCCTTCCAAAGCCGTTCATCTATTGTAGTCCAGAAGACGATGTCGGTGGCTTGTCAGGAGGAGGGAAACATGTGTGTTTAGAAATTGGTACATCCATTTCCGTGGGTCCACCAAGGTGCGTTGCTAGCGCTGAGTGTGCTGGCTAGGTTTCTGATTTTCAAGTGGATATTGGGACATCGGTGATACATGACGTGAAATGGCATACCTGCGGTAGTTCACCACTGCTCGTCACACCTTTTCGGGGACATAGCGCGATCGATTAGCTGGGTTGATGGGGAGGGAGTGAACATCGTGGGAGCGCTGGGTGAGTCTGCCGAATTCCGGGCCGAGCAGACCGTGCACGTGCAGGAGCAGCCCGCACCTCCAGGCGACCAAAGCCACATGCTGGCCCATTCTGCTATTATTGGCGCTCTTCGCATTTGCCTTATTAGAACCCGTGCGAGCCGTATGGCGTTTAAGGCCACCTGGATACAGAAACATGATTCGCGGCACAGCCCCCTCCGTGTACAGATACGGCGTTTCCTGCAAGGCTGACGGCGTCGCACGGGGATGGCGTTTTTCAGCCGTGGGCTAGACGTTTATTAGGCTTCGCTGGCCCCCTCTTCCTCGTGTCGTGAGTTTTGTTACTTCCCTATTGCCTTGCTGTCACCATGGCGACTATTTCTATTGCAAATATCGCGGGCGATGCCTTGCAACATAATGATTTTGTGAAGTGCGGCCACGAGGATAAGAGCATCCAAATTTCCATCACGCCAGTCGAGGACGACGACAACAGTCTGGATGGGAAACACAGCAGTGACAGTGTAGACACCGAAGGGTCACGGCAAAACACAGAAGAGCGGATTGCGCAACTGCAGGAGGATATCAACACACTCAAACAGGATTTGGAACGCTGTATTCAGGAGGCTGTCGCTGGATCACGCACGAGCGGTGCAGCTGAGAAGAAGCGGTTGCAGGGAAAGACCAACGCAGCATACAAAGCATGGGCGGCTCGGGAGCTTGTCTTGAACGACTTGGTGGTGAGTTTCAGCTTCCCGCAATGGCGAGAACTTTTGGCTGATCTTTCATAGAACTCGCTCCAGACCCCAGATAATTGCTCCACAAAGAGTTTTTCCACAACAAGTTCAGGGACCATGAACATAACTCCATATCCCACCAGCACCATGCCAACCAGTCCCAAGCCTCAACCTGACGTTTCTTCTTCAGCAACAGCGTTTATGCAACAGATTGGTTGGGTCAAACCAGCTTCACTCATCCAGTACCTCAACAGCGGCGTTGAAGTTAATGGACTTGGACAGTATCCGGGCTACCCGCAGCACCCAATCACACCCTTGATGGCTATCATTCGCTCTCCATTCGTTTCCGAATCTGCTGAAGTCATTAACCTACTCCTGGACCGGGGTGCAGATCCGTGCTTGCGGGATGCTAGAGGACTGTCCGCTTACGCCCACGCGATCTATGCTCAACGAAAAGACGTCGTCAAGTCGCTCGTTCGTGCCTTGCATGATTCAGAGCACCGAGGGTTTCCTACAGGGCATGCGTCCATGAACCTTGACACCACTTGGACCGGGGCCAAACACCTTCACTGGGAGGCTGCAGTAGCCATCATTGAGAATGACCTCGACGCACTATCATCACTTCTCTCGGACGACTCTCTTCGCTACTCCATCGTTCACACAGCCTGCCTTCCCCTCGCCATTCTTTTCTCAAACACCGCCGCGGTGCGATCACTCCTGGATTTCGGTGTACAAGCCTTCGAACTTTTCCGGCGTGTGCCTTCCGACAGCAGTCGGCCATTCACGAGCCCTGTATCTATGGCGATACACATGTACAACACCGAGATTGTCTCCGAAATACTTTTTCATAGCATCGGGACATCCGAACGTCGCGGACGCCTGTGGTACGCACAGCTTTTTGGTTCGATATCAGAAACATATCGCAACCAAGAGATTATTGAATTCGTCCTTGACAACATCCCGCTTGTGGAAGCGCTCGATCGGGCAATTAGGATCGAGGACCGGACTTGGGTCCACCGCATCGTTCTCCGGACCGTGCTTCTGCTCCTGGATTCCAGTACCAGCGGTGATGCAGGCAGAAATTCCGCTGCAGAGGCTTTCTGGATGCTCGTACAGAGAGCGTATGACGTCAAAGCATGCTCCAGACGAGGCTTGTCTGATCGCATCATCGAAATGGTCGAGCAGAAAACGGAGAGAGACTTCACCTATGTGGCTTGTGGGGGGTCTTTCGGTATCTCGCTGTCTTTTGCAGAAACGATCCTGAGGTCAAGTTCGAGGAAAGGATCAGATTGATATGTCCAGGTGGCTTCTTCTGATTATATTATAAGGAATAATTTTAGTGTTTAAATTTAGGATTAACGATCATGTTCATAGAAACATGTAAGGATTGGATAGACAATTTACGAAAGTGCTGTCGATGAATGATAGCCAAACACACAATTTGCTTCGCGCAAGGAAACGTTACTTTGATCCACTCGACGAACGAGCCAGTTTCTAGTGTACGCCAACTAGTGACTGACACAGCAGATGTTGAACACGGCTGGTTGCCAGTGATGTGCTGTGAATACGATAGATACCCAGAGTACAGCAGGCAAGACCGATGTGGGGACTTCGCTTATCTAGTTGGGGTACTTACCTACTTACATGTTACCTCGGTGGTCGGCGGTATAACAAGCACCGCAGCTAAGACACACTTAAAGCCAACGACCCCAGAAGTTGGATCTAGGTTCCCTTGCTGAGTAGCACAAATCCCGACTTTCTAACACTGTCTCGAAACTCAAAGATTCACCGAGTTCGCGTTAACGAACGACCAGCGATAGGACAAGTCTAGCGGTGCGTCATCATGACTTGCCCAGTGCGAGTATATCCGCTACGGAAACCTAAACATTACCGCCCACCAGTCCCGAGGTGGACTCTTAAGTTACCAGAAGACGTGAAAGAAGTATTCACAACATATATCGGTGTGCAACAGCATCATGACAACGGAACAGCCAAAGGCGCTAAGTTGCAGGCCATCAGCTCTGTCCAAGAATGGCTCTTGGCAAGCGACGGCCCATCAGCATTCGAGTCGTTCACCATGATTGATGGAAACGACGCAAGCAACACCACTGTCTGGGTGTGTTACTGGACCAATCCAGAAAGACGCCGACGTAGCCTGGACATCCTTTCTTTACTCTCGATTTACTCCGGCTTATCCTCTGACGGTCGTTCCGCGATTGGCTTGTGGCAAGAGAGTTTCGCCACAGCAGTATCCAGGCTAGAGACCAACTATTCCGGCCTCGACTACCTCCCTGGTCTTGCCGGACTGCCTGAGGCAAGCACAGAAGAGCATAGTCTGACAGCATATTGGGGCGCTGCGAGGGACCGCATCCCCGACTCAGCGGCAGATCTCTTCCCTCGTGCAGCAGACATTACGCCCCCGAAACTCTGCCCGAGAGGGTTGGGGGAGCGCTTAGTTGGAACCAATCCGGCTAACATGGTGCACATCCGTTCTGGGCAGTTCTGGGAAAATTGCGCACGAGAAGAGGCAGAGTCGTACGAGCAAAATCTTGAACCGACGCTTAGGGCCGGTTTGAGCTTCTTGAACGATAATCCAAAAAAGAGTGGGGCAATGGGAGTCCGTTACTTGAGAAATGCTAGTGTCTCTGTGGGCTCTGATGGACGCCAGCGAAAGGAAATGTGTGGCGCTGGGTTTTTTGCTAATCTGGAGGACCTGGAGGGCTGGGCCAAGAGTCATCCCTCGCATTTGAAGATTTATCGGGGAGCTCTAGATCACTACAAGACTTTTGGGGACGCCAGGTTGTTCCGGACTTGGCACGAGGTCTCGGTCATCAGAGAAGGTGATGCGGCTTTTGAATATATCAACTGTATGCCCGGAACGGGAATAATACCATTGCTCTGCCTGGACTCTTTTGATCTGTAGTATACAGTAGAGACTTCTATTCATATGGTAGTCTGAAGGTACAAATCATATATGTTGCTCTATGCGCTATCTCCTTTGTCGTTACGCTTCACCGAAACGACGATGATATTTGTGCGTTATGGTTCCCAGAGCCTTTTACAGCTCTCACATTGTTGGTAAGGCTAACCATGAGGAGGGGATTTACAGTCTTTGTATCATTGCTTGTTCCTAAACAGACAAAAGCTCTTTGTCAAGGTCACCTTGATAAACTGCATGCGGCTTTTGACCCGTCCAGTGTTTCTCGTCCAAAAATAGAACTTTAGTACCAGGTCCGGTCGCGTTCTTCCAGGCTTGCATGACTGTATTATCCGGTCGCCACTTGTCTCCAACTCGCCAGTACAATCGGTCCCAATCCAATATCTTCTGTTCTGCAGGTATCTGAATCCAAGGGGGATATCTCGGGTCGCTTTTAGTTTTACCTCTTCGAAGAAAACATACTTCCAAGACCCGATCCATACTTGGCTCATTCCAAATGGTATAGTCCGGTTTGTCGACGCCGAGACAGAACTTTTGAAGTCTTGATGAAGTTTGTACAAACCTAGCGGCATCTGACAAGAATTCTGGAATAACCTCGGGGTTAGGCAGAGTGCGGTATCTGTTAAACTTGTCATGCCGCTGCTCAAAGGATCCGTCTTCGTCATCTGAGTCCTCGAGCGTTATGATAGGACGAACGACCCATTCCTCGATGCCGGTCTCTCGATCGAACCAATACTCCAATTCCTCTTCCTCCTCCAAATCGCCGTAAGACAGCAAATCTTTGACAAAAAACCATCTACCGTCCGCCATATCCGCAGCAAACTCCAGGTGGAACTCTGACAATACCGGGAAGCATGGCATTTTCGCGAATAAGTCTGCAACTATTACGTGTGGGCCTATCAGATGTAGTTTCTTAAGAGTTGGAGATGTTGATAGATGATGATACATGTGAATGTATGTGTCATAATTGACTTCATCTATAGGTAACAAGGACCCAAAGTTCCAGTCTTCGTCGAAAGGGTGGACACGATGTTCACGAAGTAAAAGATTTTGCAAGTTAGAAACATCAAGTTTGCAGAACGTTTCTCCAAGCTCTATGTACAGTCAGCGTACTCGACATGCGAATCGTACTGGCAACTTACCTTTCCGTAACGATGATCGCTTTCGTCTCCCAAACTCGATAGAATCGTTGAGAACCAGCTCTGCATCTCTCAACCCTTTGAGCTTACAGGCCACAACAAACATAGCCCGTGTCTTCCAAGTATTTGTCGGCCAAGCCTTTAGTCTGTCAACTGTGTGCAAGCATGGATCCGAATCTGGCAGTATAATGTCTGAGACACCAAAGCTGTCGTTCCACCTGGCACAATCGGTAAACGACAGTGTCAGAGGTGGGGCATTATTATCTCTGCTGGTAATATCCGCGAGCACATTCATCAAGCGTGATACTGCGATGGAAGCTTCAACTGTCTCGTTTCGACCTGGATTCTTCGCATTAAATCTGTTACCAAGTTCGACTGTCAGTTTGAGCAGAAATCTTGCTCGATATATCCTGTGGGATTCAAACATCTCGTGGAACGTTTGAACCTCGGTCATATTGAATTCCAAAGATTGGAACGTTTGTCGCTCTACGGCATCTTGCCAAACTTTCGAAATGGTAGCGTAGAACTGAAGATGGCCTGGAGGATCGCAGGAGAGTATATTGACAATCTCGGACACAATTTCCAGAGGTAGGGAGTCCATTATTCGTGATAGACGAGAAGATTAATAAATCGGTGCAAGAGAATAGCGACACACGTCCAGTTTTATATCCCTTCTATGCGGCACAGCAGTTTAGCACTCTGCTAAGCGCTGGGCGTACCCCTGCTCTCCCTGCAGGGAAGCTTGGAACTCCACCAATGACACGCTGTTTCTCTTCGCACGCCATGAGGGGAAAGTAGACGATGCCAGCTTCGTATCATCCCACTAACACAGCATAAATGAACTGCGTACAAGAAAGCGAGCCTGATTTCATTAGTTTCTATGATCAACTTGAGATGAAAAAAGTTAAATTCGGGTTTAGCTTAACTAACAGATCAGACAGTCTCTTTTCAGCATTCATTCCCAAATCGTAGAGGGGATCAAACAAAGTAAGACTACATCGGATTCTTCCATTTGCCTCTGTTTCTGTACGCCTCGAGTACCAGGTCGATACGCTTGTTCATATCCCCCTTGTTTGTTTCTTCCCCGCACATGTTACTTCGAGTAATGCCAGTGCCTCTTTTGTCTGCGTTGACTAGACTTCGCTTTACTTTGGCTCTCTCTATGTCTTTAACTCACGTTTCCATTAACGTCTCAATCTCCAGTATCCGGCTATCATATCTTTCTTTCATGTATTTCTCCCATTGAAACTTGAGACTCGTTTTCATTGGAGTGTATTTGATGGTTTTCGAGGGGTCTTTGATATCAGCGAAGGTTGTCGTCATCAAGGGTCCGCTTTCTAAGTATTTGAAAGCTGCTCCTATGCGATCAATCTGTGCGGTCAATATCTTCTGGATTGCTGGATTTGCATGGTAAGTGTAAACAGCGATGACGTCTCGGAGGCCGACAACAGCGTTACAAAGTCCTTGGTTTCTCGTGGAAAGCTTCCAAATCGATGACTTTTTCCGTTTGCCGTTGGGGAGTTGAACGCTGGTGATATCCTGATACTTGTTGCTGAGCCAGTTAGTTAACGTCGACTGGGCGACCATGGCCGACTTCTTTTTGCCTGGCTGAGCTTCACCCTGCATTTCTCCCGTCTGTAAGTTTGGACGTAAGCAAAACGGACAAATTGGCTAGGGAAAAAACCGCTCTTGTAAACTCGGAGTACAGTTCATGTGGGGCCTCGAACATTGTCAGAATACGTGCAGAATCCGGCTCCATGGATATGTTCAACCAAACCTAGCTCAAGCAAATATGTTTACGCTTACTCTCTCCGGCGTTGAGTGCATGTTATCCCATTTGAATCTGACGACAGCTTCATGGAAGTGGACCTTCCCAACTCCAATATCCCAAATCCTGGATAACTCCCTGTTGACTTCCTCGAAATATGGCCCCGTCACATCAGGTTCAGCCGCCGCCTAGCAAAAGAGATACCACAAGGAAGAGCATCACACATATCGGCACAAAACGATAAAATCAACACCAAGACATAACCGAATCAAGCATAAAACTCTTCTCGTCCAACATCTGCCTAGAAGAAATCAACATGCATTTGCAAACTGCTCTTATCCTAAACCAGACCGCTCTCAAGCAAAATGCTCACACTGGCTCTTCAAATTGAAGCTGAGATTGAGGACTTGAATACCGACACGGGGGTGATTCGTTGTCTGGATGGATCTGATACGCTGAGTTGCGAAGCACATCCTATTCATCCAGCTCGCTTGGCTGCTTCCTGGTTTTCACTTCATTGTATAGGAACCGGTCACATCAGAGTCGAATGATTCCCGGCAAAGCCTTGTGTGATTCTTATACCAACAGCAAGCTAAATGGACATTGATAACCTGCACCATTGCGACATTGTACAAAGAATCCATAAACACAATTCGATAAAGTCGCATTCAATTACATTCCAACCTCTCGCTGGACGTGAACTTGAAATCACCCTTGTATCAATTCTACATGCACCACTATATCCCAGATACAAGGTGAAAAGGCTCCAAGGAAGCATAAATCCTATCATGCGACGACAGCATGTGCAGAGGCGAGGTCTTCAAGTGTCGTTGGAATAAAGCGGGGCTGTAAGGAAGCGCATGGCCGCGTGTGATTAGGAGACGGGGGGCCCGATCTAGCCGAGGTGCGTGGCGACCCTGGCAAGACTCGACGACACGCCTGGGGACTAGCGTAGGATGCGCAAAAGTCTGAGCTTGGCTGTTGTAACGACTTGGTTGGTTTGGGGAATCAAAACGTAAAAATGTTCGGAACAGGCTCAGGGTTGGGCTGCAGAGCAATTGATGTGTAAGCAGAATGCGAATTGGGTATCACTAAATCAAAGCTCGTCCATGGCCTCGTCTTGGCCTGCCTTTCGGCCGTTCTGCTTGCCCTTTGCCTTGGATCTCTTCGGGTCCTCGTTCCCCGCGGCTGCGCTGCTGACGGCCCTCTTCCGTCTTCCGCCTCTAGCGCTCGCTGTCGACGAGGGTGTTTTGTCCCCGCGGTCTATCGCCAGGTTGTCAGGTATGAACTTGCCGGCTCCAGCAGCTTCGCGGACCAGCGACGAGTAGAATTCGTGCACCGCAAGCTGACCCGCGCTGGCATCTTGCGAGGCAGCACCTTCGTCTAAGGAAGTATCGGGCAAGACATCAGGGGCCGACAGCTTGAGGCGCTCGGTGCCGAGGTGAAAGCTTGCGCATGATATGCGAGAGACGTGCACCTGAGGACGTGACATGTCAAGGGCGAGGTGCTTGGCGAGATATGCGGTCAAGGCTGCGGTGAAAGGGCGGTCGCGTCCATTCTTGAGGGACTTGCCGCGTGTTACGAAGCCGGGCACGTCTTCGCCAGCGATGGTGACATCGACGTGTTTGAGGAGGGCGGTGGTGTTGGGGAAGGCAAGCTGGACGTTGAGTTGGCGAATGACGTCTTGGATGGACTGGGTGGAGGTGGAGGCCGAGAGGCGCCGGAAGTAAGTCTCCACACTGGACATTATGAACGTCGGTGGCAGTTTGAGTGGAGCCACGTGTGTGTCGAAGGCAGTGCGCAGGTAGTTGAGGAAGACGTCGCGGATGGGCCCGGGCATCTTGACCAGCAGCAGCGGGAGCGACGTGAAGCCATCTGGCGAAGACGTAGCGGAGGGGTCGCGCAGTAGCAGCGCATTGTAGGACTGGTTCTCGTACTCGAGGCTCACGTCGATGCCGCGAGCCTCGGTGGCAGGCACGGCAGAGGGCTGCGGCGGCGCATTCGAGTCGACGAGATGGCTGTAGCGGTCAATCCAAGCATCTTCGTCGCCCAGGACTTGCCAGGTGCAGTCGTTGAGGGGGCCCAGACGCGCCGTGTCTTCTGCGCTCGCAAAGTCGACCTGCACCCCGCGCACACTGTCGCCCTTGAGCTGTTCCTTCAGGCGCTTCGCATGGGTGCGGCAGGCACGCAAGTCGAGCAGCGGAGCGTCGCCATGGTGCAAAGGCGACAGGCGGTAGAGGGCGTAGGTTCTGTTGTAGAGAGGGTACAGCGGGATGTCAGCCATGGCGGCGGTGATGGACAGCGACGCGTCCAGGTCGGCCGGCGCTGCCCTGAATGACGTGTGATGGGCCTAACGAATATTAGGGGGGTTAAGAAATAAAACAGGAGTGGGGAAACAGAACAGGCGGCTGCGGGCCTGAAGAGGCAGTCACTAGGTCTTTTCTGGGTAATTATCACCGCTGATTCAGCCATCTCGCCTTACATTACCGTCTTTACCCCGACCCGCGCCGGACCACCTATTCCCCTCCACCGGGCGCCCGCAAACTGTGAGATTATATTTTCTTTGGCGGCGGGGCTAACGCAGCATTTTCTCGGTGCTTCGAACTGCTTCCATAGCCCTACCAGTCCTCCCAGCATATCTTGCAACCCTCTCTGCCGCGGCTGCTGTCCATCTTCCACGACTTTACCGTTTTTTACCCCCTCCCTCCGCGCTCTCACTCCCCCCCCCCTTCTTCCCTTTACCGCCTAGATACCCCGCCTTCACCGATAAGCCATGTCTGTTGTGGGCATTGACCTGGGTACGCTCAACAGCGTTATCGCTGTTGCGCGCAACCGTGGTGTCGATGTGGTGAGTGCTGCCTCGCCCGCCGCCGCCGCCTTCGGATCCCATACTGACTGACCCTCGCAGATTGCAAATGAGGTCTCCAACCGCGCTACACCGTAAGTCCCCCCACCGCCCACCTCGCGCCCGCCCTTGCCTAACCCCGCCACAGTTCGCTGGTCGGCTTCGGCCCCAAGAGCAGATACATTGGCGAGACGGCCAAGAACCAGGAAGTCTCCAACCTCAAGAACACCGTCTCGTCGTTTGTGCGCCTCGCCGGTCGCTCGCTCAGCGACCCCGATGTCCAGGTCGAGCAGGAGTTTGTCTCGGCGCCCCTCGTCGACATCGACGGCCAGGTCGGCGCTGAGGTCTCGTACATGGGCAAGAAGGAGAAGTTCACTGCCACCCAGATCACAGCCATGCACCTCACCCGCATGCGCGCTACCGCCTCGACCGAGCTGAAGCTGCCCGTCAACGACGTTGTTCTCAGCTGCCCCGTCTGGTACACCGACGCCCAGCGCCGCGCCATCCTCGATGCCGCAGAGATTGCTGGCCTCAAGTGCCTGCGCCTCATGAACGACAACACCGCCGTCGCCCTCGGCTACGGTATCACAAAGCTCGATCTCCCTGGCCCCGAGGAGAAGCCCAAGCGTGTCTGCTTCGTCAACATCGGCCACAGCAACTACACCGCCACCGTTGTTGAGTTCAAGAAGGGCGAGCTCGCCGTCAAGTCCAGCGCCTGGGACCGCCACTTCGGTGGCCGCTACATTGACCAGGCTCTGAGCGACCACTTCTGCAAGGAGTTCAAGGAGAAGTACAAGATCGACGTCAAGGAGAACGGCAAGGCCCGCTTCCGTCTGGCTGCCGGTGTTGAGAAGCTCAAGAAGGTCCTCTCCGCCAACAACATGGCCCCCATTAACGTCGAGTCCATCATGAACGACGTCGATGTCCGCAGCATGCTCAAGCGCGAGGAGCTCGAGGAGCTCATCAAGCCCATGCTTGAGCGCGCTACCGCTCCTATTGAGCAGGCTCTCGCCGAGGCCAAGCTCACCGTCGAGGACATTGACCACATCGAGATGGTTGGTGGCTGCACGCGTGTCCCTGCCCTGAAGAACGCCATCCAGGAGTACTTCGGCAAGCCCCTCTCCTTCACCCTCAACCAGGACGAGGCCGTCGCCCGTGGTTGCGCTTTCAGCTGCGCCATCCTCTCCCCCGTCTTCCGTGTCCGTGACTTCTCCATCCACGACATGGTCAACTACCCCATCGAGTTCACCTGGGAGAAGTCCGAGGACATCCCCGATGAGGAGACTAACCTGACCGTCTTCAACAAGGGCAACGTCATGCCTTCCACCAAGATCCTCACCTTCTACCGCAAGCACGCCTTCGACCTCGAGGCCAAGTACGCCCAGCCCGAGCAGCTGCCCGGCAAGATGAGCCCCTGGATCGGCCGCTTCTCCGTCAAGGGCGTCAAGGAGGACCCCAAGGGCGATTTCATGATCTGCAAGCTCAAGGCTCGCCTGAACATCCACGGTGTTCTCAACGTCGAGTCTGGTTACTACGTCGAGGAGGTTGAGGTCGAGGAGCCTATTCCCGAGCCTGAGGGCGAGAAGAAAGAGGGTGATGTACGTGTTCCCAACTCTCCTACTGCTTTGCAAAGCGATCAGCAGCCTTCCGCCGAGCCTGCCGCAAAGCGGCACAAGCTTAGCCCTGATGTACTTGCGCGTCCTGCTACTGCTGAGACCAAACCGCTGACACACAATCCACAGGATGCCGAGAACGAGCCCCCCAAGGAGGTTAAGATGCGCAAGGTCAAGAAGCAGCAGAGGAAGGGCGACCTGCCTCTGTCGGCCGGCACTGCCTCTCTCGATGAGGCATCTAGGCAGGCTCTCGCCGAGCGCGAGATGGCCATGATCATGGAGGACAAGCTCGTTGCCGACACCGAGAACGAGAAGAACAACCTCGAGAGCTTCATCTACGAGCTCAAGGACAAGATCATCGACATCTACGCCGACTTCGCCAGCGATGACGAGAAGGCCAGGCTCTCCGCTAAGCTCGAGGCCACCGAGGTAAGTCATTGATGAAACTGCACATCCCACATGTATCTAACATTTTCCAGGATTGGCTGTACGACGAGGGCGAGGACTCCACCAAGGCCAAGTACATCTCCAAGAAGGATGACATCCGCGCTATTGCCGGCCCCATTATCCAGCGCTACAACGACAAGATCGAGGCCGAGCGCCAGGCGGTCATGGAGAAGCACCAGAAGGAGCACGCCCAGAAGCAGGCCGAGATTGAGCGCAAGAAGCGCGAGACCGAGGCCAAGGCACAGGCCGATGCTCCCCAGACAGAAGAGAAGGACACTGAGATGACCGACGCCGAGACGGTCAAGCCCGACGGTGTTGAGGAGTCGTAGATGCGGCGTAAACGAAACGAGCCACGACCGGACTGGAAAAAGCATTTTGGGCGCGTTGAACGTGATGACCATGGTAATGCGATGTTTACGATAGACCGAGATATAGATGAATGAGTATGTTTGATCAGTCGTACTCGATACTAGACATCACGTACCTGAACGAGCTTGTTGCTAGTGTGATCTTCGCTCGCTCGCTCTACACGCTTTGCCCTGGTGATTACATGCACAGGTACACGAAGAGCATTTGTTCATCTGCACCACAGTTTTGAGCGTTAATCTTCTATTCCCATTCGGGCCGTCACTCGAGATGCAGATTTGGTGTAGTTTCCCCATTACCGAATTCGAGTCCAATATGTGAGTAGTTAAATGACTAAATATTTGATAACTATGGTTAAAACACCTCGTATCGTCTAAATAAGAAACGAAGTCTATCAGCAACAGCGACACCGTCTCTTCTCAACATCCCCAGACCCAGAATTCCACGTGCATCGGTGCCGCTACACCAGGCATCTATGCAGCTGCGCCAGCCGCCTTGAACTTCTTCACTATCGCCTGATCCTTCTCCAGACCATCGATAACCTGTCCCAGCCAGACGGACCTCAGCAACCACTTTTCCCTCTCCTTCAACCCCACTGCCTTCTGCTTCGTCAGCAAATCCTTCCTTGCGCTGTCACGCGCGGTCTCTGCAGTTTTCTTGTACTGCTCGGCAGTGTTCTTCTCCACCTCGAGTTGAGTCTTTTCTTGCTCGAGGACTTTTTTCTGCTTATCGAGAGCGGCTAGCTTCGTTGCGTCCTTCTCCTTGGCAATTGTCTTTGCCAGCGTGGCGAGCTCGCCGTCTTTCTTTTTCAGCTCCGCTTTCTTCTTGCTGAACGCCCCCCTTTTCACTTCGAGCTCGGTTTGTTTCGTGTTGACCACTTTCTCCTGCGCTGTGACGGCGGTTTTGGCAGTCTTGATCTCTACATCCAGCTTATCAGAGGTTGCCTTTGCTGTCTTGTCGTGAGTGTCCTTGTTCTTTCCGGTCTCTTCTTTTTTCAGGTCGGCTTCTTTCTTCTTGAGAGTTGCTATCTCATCGGCGAGCCTTTTAGTTGTGTCTTTGTCGATGCGGTCCTCGATCCATGTTTTGGCCTTCGTCTTGACTTCAGCCAGGTGAGCTTTCATCCACTTGTCCCACTCGGTCGCAAGATCAAGTTTTTCTTGAGTAAGGTGTTCAACGTTCTTGAGCTCCATGCCGACGTTTTTGATAGAGGCTTGGAGGCGCGAAACCACCTCGGGATCCTTCAGATATTCCAGCACAGCGAGAGTCTAGTGCGACATTAGAAGCAGTCTTGTTTATGGGTGGGGCATAACCTACATTCCTCAGACCACTAAGGTATATATTGGATGTCGACTTCCCTGCGACAGCATCCTTTACTGCATCCCCATACTTCCTGTTTTGCATCGGGGCGACCTTTTTCCACATTCTAGCTTTGTAGCCGTTAATCTCATCTTCGCACAGGACAAAGTCTTCCTTGTTGTTGTCAGAACCAAGAGCTTCAAAGACCAAGTTGTTGATAGTCGTCTGGTCACCCATAGTGATTGATGGTTTGTTTGGCCTGTTTCCGACTTTCACAGAATCAAGCTCTTTGTTCCACCAGGTCTTGAAGAATGCTTTGAGCTTGGTGTTTGCCTTGGCTGTGTCGGTCATGAACATTTTTACTGATTGAAGCTGCAAATGTTAGTCTAGAAAGCTAGCAACCAGAGAAAATCCCTACCTCTACAATATGTTCAGTGACATAGTCATCGTAGTTTGCAGGCTCCTTCTTCAGGTTCTTGACTTTGTAATCTGCAATATCGGGGGAGTTGTGATCAAACACGTTGAGCTTCACCTTCGGATCTCTTGGCTGTGCAAATAGCTCTTTCGCGCCTGGGTAATCCAAGTTCTTGATAGAAATCTGAGCCGCTGGCACTGGGAAAGTGCGGATGTCTTTGCGGACAAGCGGAGGTGCAGGTGTTGGAGCTGGTACTTCACGGTTTTCTTGTGTAATAGTTACGGCTCGAGCGGCAATGTCCTGGGGATCGTCGACTCCAGAGCCATCGCAGTCGACAAAGATGCCACATGTATCGAAAGCTGTAGTCACGTAGGGGACCTTGACGTTTGGCCATACGACGGGTTTTGCAGGCGGTGTAGGAGTTGCTTTAGGAGGAATACCATTGGCAGGGGTTTTTGCAGGTACAGCGGGAGTGGCCTTGGGAGGAGTACCCTTGACAGGTGGCTTTGCGGGCGCGGCGGGATTTGCTTTCGGAGGGATACCTTTGGCTGGAGCCTTTGCAGCGGCTGCAGGTTTGGACTTAGCTGGGACGGCACGCTTGAGGACATCTCCATGAACAGGAGTATCTATCAACCGAGCATCTCGTCTGACCAATGCTCCATTTCTAATGATGTGTTAGTTCTGGTCATAGGAGGCCTCCATTGGACAAATCATACTGAACTTGGGGGATGGTTAGTGCTAGAGCCAAGGCGCTGCAGATGACCCATAAACACAAAAGATTTTGTGTATACATTTCTTGCGCAGACGGCAGTTGGAAAGCTAGCCGAAGTCTTTACGTTGGGATATGATCTGCGGATGTCCAGCAACCGTCGAGTGGTAAGATAAAAATGAGTGTAAGTGAAGGTAACAAAGGAGTGTTGAGTTCTGATGGCTCTTGGGAAAGATGAGAGCTTCGCTTCTTATTTACGCCATGAGATTCAAACCATAGGCAGCTTAGTACCTACTGCGAGGACTTCGCGTGAAAATTGAGAGGTCATTGTCTCTCGGCATAGTGGAATACCGTCCCAGTGAGACCCGGCGATCATCTCCTTGTGAGCATGTATACGATTGCCACTTGGAGCATCGATGCAAAGGCTTGGCTCCGACCAGGAGTGTATAGTTTGTGGTTCAAATGGGTGTAATTGTCAGCGATGTAGTAAAATCTCGGTTAACTCTGACAGCTCGTAAGATCAAAGTCCGGTCTTTTGAGCCACGGACCTCTTTTCTTGGACTCAATCGTGCACGGTAGTATGGCTTTGATGGTACTAGAACATGCATTTAATCAGTTGTCAGCCAATAATCTCGTAAGCCACTGTGCCTCACAGTAACTTCGTCCTCGGAGTCCGAAATCTGCGTGCTTACCGATTCCGTTGCATCAAGCGAGTCACTTCACTGTGCAAGCGAAGCAGCTTCACGAACTTTTCCAAAACAGTTAAATCGTACTCTCCAACTACTGGGCAACGACTCGGACGTTGCATATACCTTTGCACGGCATCAGCATGAACATGACCCTGCTCGATACAGCCTAGCGCAAGCGGCGCAGTCATCTACACTTGCCCCTGCATTCACCTCTCTTCTCCACCAAACCTTCATCTTCCTCAGCTTTCATCCTCAAAAATCACAATGGGCGATCTCGATTCCATCCGCGAAGTCCTGCAGCGCAACCCAGACTTGAAATGGGGTTTCGTAATCTACCGCTGCACCTACGACGACGACGAAAAATGGGCCCGCTTCATGGACCACTTGAACACCCGTGTGCGACTCAACTTAGAAGAAGAAGAAGAAGGTGCGGGGAACTTGGCTGAGCGAATTGATTGGGATGTTCAGGAGGACCGGGAGGCACTGGCAGATGCTGGACCAAGCCGAGTGCGCGAGTAAGCAAAACCAAACATCACGGTCACTGGGAGTATCAAGATAGATGTTAATGCCAAGTACAGAAGATTTGCGCAGTGGGTTCAGAGCAATGCAGAAGATGATGACTGGCTAGGCACATCGCGCTTTCTTGCGTGCGCGATGGTCACGACGGAACAGCTCGATATCATCTTGGAGGGGCCACCAGCAAACGAGTTTGATACCTCTGGAGAGGGATTTTTGACGCTTGTTTCACTCGACGAGGACGAAGAAACCCAGAATGTGGGTTTGTCGTATTTGGTGCCGCGGATATACACGTTGCTGGATGGACCCGGATGGGAGAACTTTGCAACGGATGGGGTTGCTATACCGTAGGGTTAGCTCGAATACGAGCTGGCTCATTCTATGGAGTCCCTGTTGAACATCCCGAAAGCACTAACATGTCATGTGTGAGTGAAGGAAGAAGTTTGTCTTGTTGGATATCGATACACTTATACTGCAAAGAAAACACTGTCACTGCGAGAAATACCGTTCAGACCTCCTACGCGGATGGCAACACCAAAGCGACAGCCGATTCGGTCTTCGAATATTCAAATTCTCATTCGAAAGTGACAGCAGACATTTTCTTGAAAATCACTTTGGCGGAAGACGAAGTCGAGACCCGCAAGGCCTTTGATCGCGCCAAACCCGGCCGCTTTGATGTGGGCTTCCTATTCTTCAGCCGAACCGACGGCGCGCTCTGCCTCTCTTCCAGCTCAACTCTGAAAAGCTCGGGCAGAGTATCCAGCATATCAGGCCTGAGACACCACTTCCCTTCCTCGTCTCCAGCACACGGCTCTTCCGCCATCCACGCACGCCACTTCCGGAAGACCTTGACGGCTTTTGCTTCAGTCACCTGGAACCACTCCGTGTGCGTCTTAGTCTGCGGACAGGTGCTGCGCGGGATTGTTTTCCGGCTGTTGATGAGCTCGATGTGCATGAGTCTCTCGATGCGCGCGACGTGCGGGACTCGGACGAGGTCGCCTGACGAATATTGTAAACGATATGGAAGATCAGTGGAATCACGGACATGAAGCATGGAACGCGATGCCGGCTCACACTAATGCGCAAACTAATATTGGAGATTTCTGGAGTAAGTAGGTATGGGACTTCTTCCCATGGCTCAGTGTACACACCACAAACTTTGTTCAGAACGCAATTACCAATATGCGAAACTACCAAGCTGTCAGCACTAACGATAGAGCTCAGGTAGAGCTGCATGCTTTGCCTAGTCCAGAAGCCCAATTGACAGGCTCGACTACCAATACCTCCCGGATGAACTAGTCAGTCAATTGTCAGAACACAAGGTGGCAGAGTTGAGAAAGCACGCAAACTATGATGACGATACCAACGGACATTCTAGAAGCACTGGAGTACAGTCGAATGAACAACTCGTTCCCGTTTCTATGTATGCAGCCGTGAGCTATCGTGATTGTTCCACGTCAAACGACTACACATCCAACACAACACACGCACCACAAACAACACAACCGTGGCGGTGAAAAGCGAGGACGTCTACACTCTAGACTGACTATGACTACAAACACAGCACGGTACGATACAGCACATGGCACGTGGCACGTGGTAAGGCATGTAGGATGGTATCACTCGATTCCTCGACACATCAACTCGACGTACAAACTATCTCTACAATCCCCATTTCACCTCACCTCGCCTCTGTACGCGACCGACTCGAGCTGATAACAGCAGTACAACACTACCACCACTACCGATAACAGCGACAACAAGTGAAACAAAAAGAAAGAAAGAAAAAAGTAACTTCTAGATATCACAACACGGCCTCGCTTTTATCCCCGTCCTCCTTCATCCCCGCGTCCACCATCGTCTCGCCTAACTTCAAAACCCCCCATGACCCTACCGCCTCGGCGTCCTCGCCATCGACGGACTCCCCATGGCACCGACCCCGCTCGGGCTGGCAGCAGGCATCAGCCCGACGGGCGGCGTACCAAGCTTCATCTCGAAGATGCGCATAACGAGCGCCTGTACGCTGCGCTGGACATCGGCGCTGAGCTCAGTGCCGAGAAGGCCGACGGTGAGGGGCGCGAACGTGGGGACGAGGCGCTCGAACTCGGGCGCCGGGAAGTTCAGGTAGCCGTCGAGCACCGTGACCACGACAGGCCGCCACGTCATGATGTTGCGCTGCTGCGTCTCGTCGTCGAGCTCGATGTAGCTTGCGATGATGTCTTCGCAGAGGGGAATCAGCGCGGCTTCGGTTTGGGCGCGCGACGCCGCGCGGTCTGTTGACGTGTCGTGGTACATTCTGAAGAGGATGCCGACGTAGACGGACGCTGAGCCGGATTCCTGCTTTAAGAGGTTCGGCGGCTGCTTCATGAAGCCCTCGCGGAAGAGGCGCGAGCGGAGGTCGCGGTCCGCGTTGAAGCGCTTGGCGAAGTGGTACGACTTCTTGAGAACCGACATGAGGCGCAGCAGTTCGCCAGAGGGAATCTTCTCGTACACGGCTTCGTTGGTGAAGAGCTCTTGCACCGTCTCGATCATGAGGAGCTGCAGCACGCATTTTGTGATGATTTGGTTGAAGAAGCGGCGACGGGCTGCGGTGACCACGACTGGGGGCTGCTGGAGGTCTTGCGACTCGGGACGGTAGTCTTCGAGGTCCTGCGTCGAGCGCTTCGGGAGCGGCGAGGGCATTTTTGATTCGTGGATGCTCGAGGCATCGGACGGGACAAGCGAGGACCGACGCGGGCTGCCCAGCCCGTTAATGCCGAGGGCGTTGTCAGGTCGCGTCTCTTCTGTTGGCGTTTGCAGCGAGAGTTCTTCGGAGGGTCCTTCCGGTACTTTCTCAGCACTGCGCATGCCGTTAACGGGCGTTGCCTGGGTGGACCCGCTTGTAGCGGCCGAGAAGAGGGCGGATGCTTCTGTGCGTTGGAAGAGGTCCACGAATGCCTTGACAATCTGGCTCCAGTGCTCCGCCTTGAACTTTTGTACGTTCTGCAGAATCAGCTGTTGCAGGCAGTTGCTGCCAATACGTGCCAGGGTGTCATTCTCCTGGCAGATGCAAAGCGCAAGGAGGTCGAGGAAGCGATCGAGCATGTACTCGAGCGACTCGAAAAAGTGGGTAAAGAGCTTGATCATGTTGCGCAGTGCCTGGATCATGGTGGTTGAGAGCCAGACAGAGAGCTCTTCGTGATTCAGCACCTTTGTCATCTCAGACTTGGACTTGAGAACCATAAAGATGGGGTACAGCAGCTGCCGCCAGAGCATGTCCCAGAAGTCTCGTGGGAAGTCGCCGCCATAGCCGATGAGCGTGTCAAAGAGGTAGCTCAGGGCTCTCGAACGAACTTCCAGGTCTTCACCCGTCATAAGCACATCGTGGAACGCGAACAGCACAGGGAACCAGAACTGCTCTTCTTGCGTTTGTCGGCTCGGCTGCTTTGGTATCGAAGAGCCCTTCTCCGAGTCTTTGAGGTACCCGGCACGAGCAGACAGCGAGCATTCTGGTGTCCGCAGCATCTTGGGTACCGACGACTTGAGCAGTTCAATTGCCTGGAGAGACTTCTTCTGGAACTTGTAGTTTTTGGAGAACTCCGTCAGACAGACGATCAGGTCTGCGAAGGCGGCTTGAGAGATGACAACACCAAATCTCGTGTTGTAGACCTGTGTAACGTTCTCAAATGCGAGGTTGACAATGCCCTCTACGCGGAATTAGCACATGTGGCATTAGTATAAAGGGAAAGGAAACTCATACCATATGGTTCTCTTGCAGCCACGGTGAAGACGCCGAACATGGTCTTCCAACCAGAACGAATGTTCTCGCCCCTCGCCTGGATCATCTGTATCAAACAGCGCAGGACCATGTCCTTGACAGAAACCACGCTCGCGTTGTTGATGATATGCTCGAACGGCTTGAGGAAATCTTTCTGAAACTTGAAACCTGGCAGCTCCTCAATCTCCATGAACTTCATCGACAGTTGCCGCAATGAGTTGAGAGCAAAATAGACGACATTTGTGTTGGTATGGCATCCGACTTCGTTGAAGTGGGCACCGAGGACCTGCCAGATGCTCGTCCACTCGAAACGTACACGCGTCATGTTGTAGCCGCTGATCTCTACCAGCTTCTGCAGACTGTACGTGCGAGGGGACTCGCTCTGACCGGATGATTGAATCTCCTGCCAGCTGACTTGCACAAGCGCCTTGACAAAGTCGACAATGGCCTCTCCAGACAGATTCGCACTACTCGTGAAGATGCGGTCGACGCCTCTGATAATGTCTGTGGATCGACTCTCTTCTGCCACGTCGGCCTGGAAATTGTTCACGTGAGACTGTCGCCGGCGGTTGCTGGGAACATTGAGGTTTTTGCGAGCCTGTGCGCCTGCGTTCGACTTCAACACGTCCGGGACGGCTCGCTCGTCTATGCCAGCTGAGATGAGCTGGAAGCGATCCAGTTGCGAGACGCAGGTGAGAATCTCGCGCCACGACTCTCGCAGCAGGTTGCCCTCGGTGTGAGCAATCTCAATCAAAGTCTTTAGCGCTTCCATGTTCTTCGCCTTCATTTCGCTCAGGTTGTAGAGGTTGGTGAAGCGCGCGAGGAAGGACACAAAAGCCTGGCGCGCGTTGTCGAGATCGAACAGGCACGAAATGCGGATGGCCAGCTTGATGCCTTCGATGCACAGCCGTACAGTCTCGATGTTGTGGTCTTGCGCTTGACCTGAGAGGGCAGTGAGGAAGGGCATCCAGGTCACTTCGAACATGGGTCCGATGTGCTTGGAGGAAGACGCGGGAATGAACTTGGACACGGGGAGGGTTGCCGCAGTCCTACGTTGCGCCCGGAGCAGCTGCTTGTACAGCTGCTCAGTCTTGTTGGCCATGGCTTCGGAGGCCTGGGCGATAGCCTCTCGCTGGAGGTCGCGGGCGCCGCCAGTGAGGGCTTGGCCAATGATGGCCAGACCACCTGTGGGCTGCTGGTTGAGAAGGCCCTTGTCGGCAGCGGCCTCTTGCTCGGTATCGAGGACAATCTCGTTGTGCGCAATATCATCGTAGATACCACGCAGGTATTCCTCTGGCAGGTCGGCATTGTCGTTGATGCCACGGTTGTTCTTGATGAAATCCTCGTGCGTCATTCTGCGACCTTTCATCTTGGTGCTATGTTGATCAACGTTCAACAGGATGACAGAGTAGGACAGTACATAGGCAGTGTCAGCGTTGGCATAAGCATTGGGATTGCCGGTGATGTATCTTTCAGCAAACTTCAGCATGAAACGATCAATCTTCTGGGCCTCTCCAGGGAGACGGAAGGATTGCAGGAAGCGTCGCAGTGCATCGACGAAGCGCGTCTTGGTAAAGTCCATCAGGTCGACAAAGGCATGCATGATGGCGACATTCTCATCATCTGCCTCACCCAAGAACTCACCAAGCGCACCTTTGTCTAGCTGGTCGTGCTCAATGAGGAAGCGAGCAATGTCCTCGGGTGAGTTGGAGGGAACGAAGCCATCTGCGATGATTGCTTTAATGCCCCGCTTCGGTTTGTAGTTGAACAGACGACACGCGTTTGTAAGCGCCGTCTTTCTTTGCTTGGCTTTCTCGAGCTGGCTGTAGTCATCCTCTGCGAGCGGTGTAACGGTTCCGGAATCCGCGCCCACCATTGGCGATTCTGCATGGTGACGAGTGTCAGTCGAGACGCGAAGGTCGTCTAAAGACTGCCTTGAGTCTACCAATGGCGCCTTTCCACCTTCGGGCAACGACTGCTGTGCCCAATCGACCAATGACCGCAGGATTCCTACGAGCGCCTCAAGCGACTCTTGCTTCATGGCATACTCCAGAGGATAAGGGTGGTCGGCGTCGCCGGGTGCATTCATCGAAGCAGTTGTGAGCGAGGGGGGTAGGGTCCCACGACTCTGCCAATCCATCTGCCGTGCGCTCTTCTCACGCTGCTCCTGGTATGCGTGCTGCTGCACAGCTGTGATAGTGACTGGCATGCTGGAGATTTTGGAGAGATGTTCGACGACACGTTGGTACATGTTGTCAAGAGCAGTGCGGTCGCAGTCGTAGTTGAGGTAGACCTCGACCAGCGCCCGGGGGTCTGCAGCGAGCCTACCGAAGATGGTCAAGACATACTGCTTCTGGAAGGCAGGAGCCGTGCGCTTATCGAGTGTTGCGAGGTAGATCTCCTTCAAGAACACCTCGACTTCCTTCTTGAGCATCACTCGCAGGTACTTGAGCATCTGCCAGAAGATCTCGCAGGCAATCTCGAACACGGGCTTGACGGAGCTGGCACCGTTGCGGCTCAAGCTGAGACACAGGTACTGCTTGATGGCCTGGATGAAGGTCGTGGGCTCGTCGCCGCTACCGCTGCGGATGGTGGCATATGGCGAGATGAAGACGGCGATGTTGTTGTGAAGGATGGTGTGGACCATGTGCAGTGAGAGGAGCTTGGAGCGCATGCCCTGCGATCGTACGTCGGTTGCGTGGTCGACCGACAGGCCTTTGGTGCTCAGCCGGCACATGGCCCTGAAGACGAGGTATGCGTCCTTGACGAAGATCTCGTCCTCCTCGTCTTCTTCGGAGGCATCGTTGCCGTTGTGTGCCGCCGACTGCGCGTCTTGGCCAGAGACGCTGCGCGAGCCAGACTTTGCCTTGATGCGGGTGACGAGGGTAGGTGCGTTGTCGTGGATGCGGTCGTCGTTGAAGCTCATGTTGTTCTCGAAGCTCTGCAGCGTGATTTTGGGGCCGGTGTGCATGACGACGGCGGTGTCGCTGGGCTCGGCGTCGACGTGTTCATCGGCGTCTCCCTGCGTCCCAGAGTCGTCAATGTCCTGTGTGTCGTCGTCAACCTCCTTGTGTATGCTCTCCTCGGACTGGTCCTTTTCGTTGAGCGATGCGCGCGACAGGTTGATGCGCGCCTCCTTGACGGCCAGGCGGGCCTTGACGCGCTCGAAGACGGTGCCGACCATCTGGGCCAGGGCACCCTGTGCGACCTGCTGGTTTGCGCTCGACTTGGAGAGGAGGAAGATGTTGTAGGTCAGGCGCACAGCCTTGAGCAAGCCGGCGCCGTGGACGACAATCTTGTCGTTGAGGATGGCGGCGAGCAGCGACTTGACAATCTGCAGCTGGACATCTGGGTGGGTGGCCTCGCCCTGGAAGCAGTCGCATATTGTGTCGATGGCGCGCTCGATGAGGGGGGCGACGTTGGGGGCGTCAGGGGTGGCGTCCGGGTTCTGCTCGGCGGGGACGGAGAAGTACGAGTAGCTGATGAGCTTGCCGATGCAGTCGAGGGCGGCGATGGAGACGGGGACGTTTGGGGCCTCGGAGGCGAGGTGCAGGGGCTCGAAGAGCAGCTCCGGGTTGATGCGGGCGGGGTCGCCCTCGGACTTGATCTCGGCGAGGGCGGCATTGGTGGCGTCGCCGAGCTTCTTGTTCTTGCGGGCGTCCTTTGAGGCGGCAATGGTCTCGAGGGCGGTGACGACGAAGACGAGGGAGCTGCGGGTCGAGGGGCGGGCGGTGGTTGCGGTTGTGGCGGTGGTGGACTGCGAGTCGGTGCGGGGGCGGGCGTCGACGTGGGTGCGCTGGTCGAAGATCTGTTCTGAAGAGCGGGGGGAGTGTGAGGGACCCGAGGGGAACGAGGGGACGGCGAGGGCGGCGTCGGGGGGGTCGTGGGGGGAGGACGGGTGTGGGTGTTGTTGTTCCTGTTCCTGCTGCTCTTGTCCCTGTTGTTGCTGCTCGTGGTCGGCGGCGTCGCTTTGCTCTGACTTGGCTTCTTGTTGTTGTTGTTGTTGTTGTTGTTGTTGTTGTTCATCTTCTTGTTGCTGCTGTTCTTCTTCTTCTTGTTGTTGTGCGGCGGGGGCAGGGCGGGCCGAGGGCCAGGTGTCGTCGTCGGCAGCCTGGATGTCGACGGCGGCGGCGGTATCTACAGCATCGCCAGCAGGGCCAGCATCGACGGGCGGCGGCGCGGCGGGGGAAGTGTGCGAGTCGGCCATTGGGGGCGTGTGGTGGGTGGTGGAAGTGTCTAGCGTGTGTCGCGGGCCTGCTCGGTCATGGCGGAGCAGGAGGCGTGTGGGTGGTGGTGGGTGTGGTGGGTGTGGGTGAGGTGAGGTGAGGATGGGTGCCAGCAGCAACCGTGGCACTACCTAGGTGAGGTATAGGTATCGGTATAGGTAGGATAGGTACAGGTATAGGTATCGTAGGTATCACTCTCCTTGGCTATCGACGCGGAGCTGCCAGCTTACCTTACCCACCCATTCCTAGTCCTATCACTGCTGGCCATTAGCCCTGCGCTCGGGCCCGCGCTGATCCGTCGGCGCCTCAACACCAGCTAAGATTTTCCTAGACTCCGACATCTCTCCCTCTCCCGTCTCTGCCCCCCATCTCTGCGCGTGCTTCTTCTCCCAAGCCGCCTATCTCCGCGTCGCCTCTCCTTCCCCGCGCCGCCCTCCCTCTTCACCACCCCCCTCACCCGAGACCACACACACACCCCCCGCGACCACCATGCCCGCCTCTGCCACCCTCCTCGCCCGCGCCGGCTCCCAATTCACCGCCCGCGGCTCCCTGGCCCTGCGCGGCGCCCGCACACCCGCCCTCTCTGCCCTCGCACGCTACTATGCCTCCAAGTGTGAGCTCTCCCGCCCTCACGCCCGCCAGCCCTGCATGTCCCGCCCCGCTGACCGCCTTGCCAGCTTTCCCGTCCCACACGGTCATCAACATGCCCGCCCTGTCGCCCACGATGACGGCCGGCAACATTGGCGCCTGGCAGAAGAAGGTCGGCGACTCAATCGCCCCCGGCGATGTCCTCGTCGAGATTGAGACGGACAAGGCCCAGATGGACTTTGAGTTCCAGGAGGAGGGCACCATCGCCCGCCTGCTGCGCGACGCCGGCGAGAAGGACGTGGCCGTTGGCAGCGTAAGTACCGCCGTCCTTTATTCTTGTCTCTCTTTACTAGTATAACCACCACAACACCCGCTAACTGCCCCAGCCCATCGCCGTCATGGTCGAGGAGGGCGAGGACGTCTCCGCCTTCGAGTCCTTCTCCATCGAGGACGCCGGCGGCAACGCGAAGAAGGACACGCCCGCCAAGGAGGGCAACGCCGTCGAGGCCAGCGAGCCCGCCGACTCGGGCTCCAAGACGGCCCCTCCCAAGAACGACGCCCCCGTCTCGGCCGAGTCCGACAGCACCGGCGACCGCCTGCAGACGTCGCTCCAGCGCGCTCCTGGCGCTTCCCCCGCTGCCAAGAAGCTCGCGCTCGAGAAGGGCGTGCCCCTCGGCGCCATCAAGGGCTCCGGCAAGGGTGGCCAGATCACCAAGGACGACATTGAGGCCTACAAGCCCGCTGGCCCCGCCGCCGGCGCCGCTGCCGCCGTCGCTTCGTACGAGGACATTGAGGCCAGCAGCATGCGCAAGGTCATTGCCACGCGCCTGACCGAGAGCATGCAGCAGAACCCCCACTACTTTGTCGCCTCGTCCATCTCCGTCTCCAAGCTGCTCCAGCTGCGCGAGGCCCTCAACGCCGCCGCCGACGGCAAGTACAAGCTGTCGGTCAACGACCTGCTCGTCAAGGCCCTCGCCGTCGCCGCCCGCAAGGTCCCCGCTGCCAACTCGTCGTGGCGCGAGATTGACGGCAAGATTGTCATCCGCCAGCACAACACGGTCGACGTCTCGGTCGCCGTCTCGACGCCCGTCGGCCTCATGACGCCCATTGTCAAGAACGTCACCGGCCTCGGTCTCCAGACCATCTCATCACAGATCAAGGACCTCGGCAAGCGCGCCCGCGACGGCAAGCTCAAGCCTGAGGAGTACCAGGGCGGCACCATCACCATCTCCAACATGGGCATGAACTCTGCCGTCGAGCGCTTCACGGCCGTCATCAACCCTCCCCAGGCCTGCATCGTCGCCATTGGCACAACAAAGAAGGTGGCCATCCCCGCCGAGGCCGAGGACGGCACACAGTCCGTCTCGTGGGACGACCAGATTGTCATCACCGGCAGCTTCGACCACAAGGTCGTTGACGGCGCCGTCGGCGGCGAGTTCATGAAGGAGCTCAAGAAGGCCATTGAGAGCCCCCTCGAGCTGATGCTGTAGACGGCTTTCAGCCATCGTCGTGTGTTGCCCATCTCGTGGATTCCGTATCATATCCTGTCATGTTTCCGTATCGTACGAGGAGAGAAGAGAAGAGTAGTTGGAGTAGGAGGAGGAGGAGTAGACGAGGAGATGAGGGAAGGACCTTAACGTGTAACTTTATCCCGGAGCTAGCTTGAGCGCTGAGAGGTAGCGGCGATTGTACAATTCCATGTTCCCTTGCCTTTTTAGCTTGTCCGCTTTGGCTGTGTTAGGGCGTGGCGTGGCGTGTGTGATGCACTGTCTATATATTGATCCCGTTGCCTTCCCTTACTTTCAGGTCACGTCAAGTCGTACTCCTCGCACCGCGCAGACGGCTAACGTAGCTACTCCTCTCTCAACACCCATCCTCTCAAGGAAAAAGATAGCCGGGTATACAACCACCACCCTCCCTCCCTCCCTCTCTCTCCCCCTCCCTCTCACCAACACCCTCACCAACACCCTCACAAGCCACCCAGCCACTCCCTCTCCTCGCCGCGCTAGCACCACCCACCCGTCTAGTCTGAGAGTAGAAATCGTAGTCCCCGTCATCTATATAGTCCCTACAGCTCGTGGGGCCCTCGTCTCAGTAGTCATTGTCGTAGCCGTAGCTGTAGCCATAGCCATCATCATCGTCGTAGCCATAGCTGTACCCGTAACCATAGTCATCGTCGCAGCCATAGCCGTAGCTGTAGCCGTTGCCGTTGTCTGCGCCAAGGAAGTACTCATCGAGGCCGATCACCCTGATGCCGGAGAACCCGCGGTTGCACTGGTCCAGGAAACTCTTCTGCGCTTTACTCCATGGCGCCTTTGCTTTTTCGGGGCTGTGAGGTTGGTAGTTTGGGCTTTGTGACGAGGCGATCCGTTTCTTGGTCCCTTCCAAGACGATGTCCAGCTGCCTCAATGTCTGTGTACTAAGCTTCTGCCACAGCTCAGGGAGATGCCGCACGTCGCCGATGCAGTAGACGATGATGTCTTGGAATCGGGCGCTGGTTGAACACGGCGAACGAGCCGCCGCGGCTGAGGTTGAAAAGCAATATGCCCTTTGTCTTTGCGGGGTCCCAGCGCGTGGCCTCCGTGCTGGATCGCCACCAACAGACATTCCTCTCGATGTATTTGGCGAGGCCGCTCACGAAGCGTCTAGACTGCGTCGTCTTTCTCGTTGCGCTTTTCATGAGTTAGACGTCCTCGATGCCCTGCAGTGCTACACCGTAGTGGGCGAACAGCGCATCGGAGTCATTGCGGACGTCGAAAAAGACTTTGGTCTTGCTTGGATCTTGGAGAATGCCTTTTAATGTCTGGCCTTTGGTGCCAGGGGTGTTGAATGCTTGCGCTCCGAGCGTGTGCGCATCGACCAGATAGTAATCGGCGGAGGACAGGGCAGTCTTTGTGAGTATGGTGATGATTGAAATGGATCCGTCCCGGCTGAGGCTTATGCCTTCGAGGTCCATGTACATGACTGGCGGGGATGGATCTGGCGGATGCAGGAGGGCAGCGAGGAGCTGATCCACCAGCTCCCTGATATGCGCCGTGTTGCTAGCAACGCATACTTTGATCGTCTCCATGGTCAGTTGAGGAGGAAGTTGGTATAGTTACTACAAATTGCTCTGGATGCGAGGAGCGATGGGCAGCTTGACTTGAATAATTTCTTCAACCTGGCGCGAATAGGCAACGGCCCGCGTGGATGGCTTGGCCCCTCCATTCCGAACCGAAAAAGAATGGCCAGGCGTTGTGAGAGCTGATAGTAATTTGCTGCTGCCGATACACAAGCTGCGGTGTTACAACGAAGAGCTGCAGTGACAAGGAAGCGGGTACCTGGCCCGCGGGGAAGCTCCGGACGTATCACAGCTAGGAAACTCCGGAATTAATCATGGCCTCGGGAATTACTCTCCGAAAACAATGCCCCTCGCTGGATCGTCAATCTGCTTGAAAAAGTGTCCAATAGAGACGCGTTGGGAACTATCCCACGACTTACGACGAGTGACGACACGACATGGCCGTGTGCAACCCGGACATGGCACACTTGAATAAAGGTATGCTACAACACCACCAACTCTGAAACTACTACCGAGCATGAAGTCTCTACTCATATCCGCGCTCGGCGTCGCCTCTGTCACTGCCCAAGTGACTTACCAGAACTCCTCCCAGACCATTCTACGCACTGATCCTGGAGCGTATGGCCCAGAGATCGAGGAAGTCCACTACTACTACCAACAGTGGCCAATTGGCATCGCAGTCTCATCCAAAGGGCGCATCTTCGCAAGCTACACGCGCGGCAACTATACCTTCACCGTCGGCGAGGCCGTCAACCAGACTGCCGAAGTGCCGTATCCATCGGCCGACTTGAATCTTCCGCCTAGCCAGCTCAACACAAGCTGGAACGGCATTGCCTTTGGGAGTGCAAACAGCACCGGTCTGATCAACGTGCAGGCGCTATACATCACGCCTCAAAGCGACCGCAGGCCCGAGACACTGTGGCTCGTCGACACGGGACGACCAACCATCACCAGCGGAGACGGCTCACCGAGCATGCCCTATGCACAGCCCGGCGGACCCAAGATCATCGGCGTCAATCTCTCCAACGACACCGTCTACGCGACCTACACATTCCCCTCGTCAGTCCACTTCCCCGACTCGTACATGAACGACATCCGCTTCGACCTGCGCCCCAACACCACCGCCTCCGGCCAAGGCATCGCATACATCGTCGACAGCAGCGACGAAGGCCGCCCAGGCTTCATCATGCTCGATCTCGGCACAGGCGCCTCCTGGCGCCGCCTCACGCAGCACCCCAGCGTGCTGCGCGTCGACCGCGACGTGCCCAGCTACCAAGGCCACCCCTTCTACCAGCGCACGACGGGCATCCCGGTCCAGACGCTGCGCGAGGGGCTCGACGGCCTGCAGCTCAGCCCGGACGGCTCGCGGCTGTACTACTCGGCGCTGACGACAAATTATCTGTACAGCATCCCGACCGCGAACCTGCTAGCCCCGCCGTCGGACGCCCTCGCGGAAATCGCAGCCGCTGCCAACGTGAGCAACCTCGGCCAGCGCGGCGGTAATGCAAACGGCTTCGAGGGCGACGACAATGGCCTCGTCTACCAGCTCATGCCCGAGCACAACGCAATCTACTACTACGACCCGCGCGACCTGCAGACGCACGGCTTCGTGCGCGACCCGCGCATTATCTGGCCCGACGGTGCAAGTATTGCTGAGGATGGGTATTTGTATATGAATATTAATCAGCTGCCGTACCAGCCGTTGTGGAATAACGGGACCGATTTGAGGACCTGGCCTGGGGCCGTGCTGAGATGCAAGTTGCCGGGGGGAGGGTCGAAGATTACGACGTTGGGGTGATGAGTGATGGGTGATGGACTGTCGTTACCGTTCGGGTTGGACGTGGCTGGGATAGTCCGGATTTATAGTATCACTATAAAAAATGACCCTGACCATGGAGATATTCAACACAGAAAATGTAGATCTGCAGCTACGGCTCTGTTTGACACATGCTATCTTGACTGCAATCCCGCGTTGTTGCATCTACTCGTGTACTACCCTCCAGCCCGGTGTCTGACTCCCAAAAAATAGCGTCTTAACTAGT
>WODD01000016.1:56245-90888 GCA_019775935.1 Neoascochyta sp. HWLR27 | reverse complement strand
TATCCTTAACTACTTGAATTGAATCGAATCTATTGTATCGTACGATACCCCTTCGCTATCAACGTGATTGCACGCAGATAGTCCATTCAACAAGTAGATTGATTAATTGAAAATACCAAATGTAAAAACACTCAAAATTTCCTATTGCAACAGCACATAGAAAAGTTCAATATTTTCCTGGTTCGAAGCTGGACACAAAGACTCTTAAAATCGACGCACGCCTATTTTTTTTTTTTTAAAAAAAAAACCCCCCACAAAAATCTCAGCGTTTGCTGTTCACACTCTACCAGCATGTTTCCATTCATCAAGTTTCCCAAACGCCGACCAGAATTGAGAGAGCACACACAGAACCCATCCCCGCACCATCGCAAGCTATCCGTCATCAAACCAAGCTCCCGAACGCCTTCTTCCCTGATCCCTCTTCCCCTTTTTTCCCAAAACCAAAAAAAGAAATCCATTACCCTCACTCCACCCCTCTCCCCTCTCTCTTTTCCTCTTCTTCTTCTTCTTCTTCTTCTTGGTACGACCTAGACACAACAACAGCGTCGCGTACACAGTCCCCGAAGCCAGGCTATGCGTGGGTGCGTGGACAGGCGCTGTACTACCGGGTATCGGTCGAGATACGGGGTGCTTTAGGCGGTGCGGTGCAAGTAGATGGCGTCGGTCGTGTTGGGTCGTGGGCTGTGGGCTATGGGCTGTGGGCTGTAGACGGTGGACGGTGGACGGTGGCCACCCCAGCATGGCGATCTAACACAGCGCTGTGCTGTGCGTGTCTTGCAGCAAGGTAGACGTAGCTGATCTGGTTGTTTAGTGGGTTGGTTGACGTTCACTGCTTCGGCTGGTCTTTTGGGGGAGGGGACTCACTGGTGCGTCTGCGTGTTTTGGGGTGTGGATATCGTTCCTACGCCCTTTTTCCTCTCTTTTTAAGCCTCTATCTCTCTCCCTCTCCATCTCTTCCCATCCCTCCCTTCTCGACACCTCACAACATGCCCCCCCAAAGCCCCAACCCCAGCCCAACCCGCGGACTCAGCACGCCGCCCTCCACCCGCCTCGAGCTCCGCTCAGCGCCATAGCTGCCTATCTGCGGCGAATTGCTGGCGCTGGCCAGAAGTGGGGTGCGTGAAGATGGCGGGGCAGTGGGAGAGGATGTACGCGGTGTGCGGGTTTGGGTGCGTGTCTGTGTGTGGGTGGATGAGGAGGGGGGGAAGGAGGTCGAGGTACGTGGCGTCGAGGGGCGGGATGGCGTGGGCGAGGTCGTAGTTGATGGGGTTGCGGAGAGGGGGGAGGGGGAGGTCGGATCGGTGCGCATCCATTTGAAGAGGGTTGCTGCTACTTGGAAGGAGAGGGCGGACGACATTTTGTTCTTGTTCTCGGTCTCGTTCTTTGATTTTGAGATTGGTAGTAGAGTCCGGGTGTGATGTTAAGAGATGTCTTCCTCGCGGTGTTGCTGTACTGTCGATACCGTCGATATAATATGCGCAGGTAGGTAATTCACCAAACAAAAAGTCGTCTACAAAAACCCACACAACCCGGCCCACACCACAATATAACCCTCCTCGCCCATCTCTCCCAAGCCCGCACCCAGACTCCGCCCCCCGGCACAGTCGCACACGTTGACCGTCCAACCCCGACAGCCCGCGTAGCTCCCATCCCGCCAGGCGCACACGTCGTCCCGTGTCAGCTTCGGACACCGCCTCGTTGCTGTGCAGGGCCCTGTTGCCCCGACTGAGCGGCAGTCGGCCGTGCGCTGGGCACGCAGGCGCCGTGCAGTGGAGGGCGTGCGGCGTGGGTAGGTAGGGTAAGGGAATCAGATGGGTTGTTGCATAGTGCCGGTGCGAGGCGGGCGGAGGGGAGGCAGGGTCTTGGCGGTTGGGTGCGGCGAGGTGGGAGGCGGGTGGTGGGTTGGAGGAATAGCGGAGAAGGGATGGGGTTAGGATGGTGATTGTAGATGGTGATTGTTTAAGGATGAAGGAGAGGAGATGGTGAGTGTGGGTGTGGGTGTGGGTGCAGGACAGCAGAGAGTTGGTGTGCAATGGGATGGTAAGATATCTCAACACGCTTCTTCTCCTTGTTTACTATCCAAAGAGACGGAAAGAAAATACATGTTGGCCATGACTCTACCATGGAACTGATATGACTACCTATAGTTATATAAATGTAGTGGTGTCGTCGAGTCGCTGGCCTGTGCTTCCGCGAACCCCACCAAACGGCGCCACTGGACCATTATGTCGCGAATTTCGTCCATCTTGCTGTGTGCGTTTGCCAGCGCCTGCGCCCACACTTTTCCCGCCCTCTCGCCCAGATCCAGGCCTTTGTTGGCTTAGCTTCGCCTCGCGGGATCGCCCATTCCAAGACTAGCCTCTCTCTGCCTCTCTCTGCCTCTGTCGCCTCACATCTCCGCCACACCCTCCCCCCACCACATCCACAATGGCGCCAAAGAAGGGCAAGAAGAAGGTCCAGGACGACGACTGGGAGGCCGAGCTCGGCGAGTCCATTGTGCCCCAGAACCAGGCCGATGCCTCCGCTGAGCCCCAGCCCGAACAGCCCGCCGCCGACGACGATGCCATGGGCGGCGGTCTGATGGCCGCCCTGCAGCGGCGCGGCAAGAAGAAGGGCAAGAAGGGCGCCAACTTGGACGTCGAGGGCGAGGACCCCGCCGCCGACGCTGCCGATGCGCCCCCCGCCGCCAGCTTCGAGGACAAGGCGCCCCAGGAAGCAAACTTTGACGACGACGACGTCTTTGCCGGCAACTACGGCAAGAAGAAGGGCAAGGGTGGTGGTGGTGCCGCCGCCGCTGAAAAGGCCGAGGCGCCCGCGACGCCCCCCGCCGACGACACCCCCCGCGTCAAGACAAAGGCCGAGAAGGAGAGGGAGAAGAAGGAGAAGGAGAAGCAGCGCAAGAAGGAGCTGGTGAGTGGTCGTGTCATGTCACGGCAAGACGACAAACTAACCCCACACGCAGGCTGCGAAGAAGAAGGGCAGTGCCCCCGCAAAGGCCGAGCCCGCCGCCGCCGCTCCCGCTGAGAAGAAGGCTGCCCCCGCGGCGGCTGCCCCCACCCCCGAGCCCGCTGCCCCCGCGGCCGGCGGCAAGAAGAAGAAGGTCCCCGCCGCCCTCGCTGCGCTCCAGAAGCAACAGGAGGAGCGCAGGAAGCGCGAGGAGGAGCTCGCCCGCCTCGAGGCCGAGGACAAGGCCCGCGCCGCCGAGGAGGAGCGCCTCGCCGCCGAAGAGGCCAAGCGCAAGGAGGAGGCCAAGGCCCTCAAGAAGCAGCGCGAGAAGGAGAAGATTGAGCAGCTCAAGAAGGAGGGCAAATACATGACCAAGGCCCAGAAGGAGGCCAAGGCCAAGGCCGACCTCCGCCTGAAGCAGATGCTTGAGAGTGGCGCAAAGGTCGCAGCCCTCGAGGGCGAGGTCGAGGAGAAGAAGAAGCCCAAGTACGACGACCGCAAGAAGCGCAAGCAGCAGCTCGAGGCACAGAAGGAGAAGGAGGCCCGGGAAGCAGAGGAGGCCGCCAAGAAGCTCGCCGAGCTTAAGCTCGCAGAGGAGGCCGCCGCCGCTGCCGCCGCCGAGAAGAAGGACGAGAGCGATGGCGCTGCCGACGACTGGGAGGCTGCGGCCGACGAGATGGATGACGTCAAGGATAGCTGGGACGCTGAGACGGAAGACGAGGAGGAGAAGCCCGAGGCCAAGGCCACCGACAAGGCGGGCGACAAGCCGGCCGACGTCAAGCCTGCTGAAGGCAAGGCCGCCCCCAAATCGGACGAGTCCGACTCTGACTCCGACTCCGAGGACGACAGCGACGACGACAGCGACGATGACTCCTCGTCCGAAGACGAGCAGGGCACCGCTACACAGAGGGCCGAGGCTGCACGCAAAGCTGCCGCCGCCGAGCGCCGCAGGCAGGCCCACGAGGCGGCCCTCGCAGCCCGCTCCAAGGACAACCTGCGATCGCCCATTTGCTGTATTCTCGGCCACGTCGATACCGGCAAGACCAAGCTGCTCGACAAGATCCGCCAGACCAACGTGCAGGAAGGCGAGGCCGGAGGCATCACGCAGCAGATTGGTGCCACCTACTTCCCCGTCGAGGCCCTCGAGAAGAAGGTCGCTGTTGTCAACCAGGACAAGTCGTTCGTCTTCAACGTCCCCGGTCTGCTGGTCATTGACACGCCCGGCCACGAGTCTTTCACCAACCTGCGGTCGCGCGGTTCGTCGCTGTGCAACATTGCCATCCTGGTTATTGACATCATGCACGGCCTGGAGCCCCAGACCATCGAGTCGATGAAGCTGCTCCGCGACAGGCGGACGCCCTTCATTGTCGCGCTCAACAAGATCGACCGTCTCTTCGGCTGGCGCAAGATTGACAACAACGGCTTCCAGGACAGCTTCATGCTGCAGAAGCCGGCCGTGCAGGCCGAGTTTGAGGAGCGCTGGAAGTTTGTGCACACGCAGCTGCAGGAGCAGGGCTTCAACTCGGAGCTGCACTTCCGCAACAAGAGCATGTCCAAGTTCGTCTCTGTCTGCCCGACGTCGGCGCACACGGGCGAGGGTATCCCCGACATGATCAAGCTCATTGTGAAGCTCACCCAGGAGCGCCTGACCAATAACCTCATGTACCTGTCGCAGGTCGAGTGTACCGTCCTCGAGGTCAAGGTCATCGAGGGTCTCGGCACCACCATCGACGTCATCCTGTCCAACGGTGTCCTGCGCGAGGGCGACCGCATCGTCATCTGCGGTAACCCCGAGCCGATTGTGACAAACGTGCGCGCGCTCTTAACACCGGCCGAGATGAAGGAGCTGCGTGTCAAGTCGCAGTACGTGCACAACAAGGAGGTCAAGGCCGCCATGGGTATCAAGATTGCCGCTGACGGTCTCGACTCGGCCATTGCCGGTTCGCGCCTGCTCGTCGTCGGCCCCGACGACGACGAGGAGGACCTCATGGACGAGGTCATGGGCGATCTCGAGCACCTGCTCAGCAAGGTGTCCAAAACGGGCCGCGGTGTGTCTGTGCAGGCATCGACGCTGGGCTCGCTCGAGGCGCTGCTCGAGTTCCTGCGCGTGTCCAAGATCCCCGTGGCGACCATCTCGATCGGGCCCGTGTTCAAAAAGGACGTGCTGCGCGCGGGCGTGATGCTGGAAAAAGCCAAGGAGTTCGCCGTGATGCTGTGCTTCGACGTCAAGGTCGACAAGGACGCAAAGGCGTACGCCGACGAGATTGGCGTCAAGATCTTCGAGGCCGACATCATCTACCACCTGTTTGACAAGTTCACGGCCCACATGAAGCAGCTCGAGGAGCAGCGCAAGGAGGAGTCGAAGATGCTGGCCGTGTTCCCGTGCGTGCTGCGGCCTGTGGCGGTGTTCAACAAGAAGGACCCTATCGTCATTGGTGTGGATGTCGTCGAGGGCAACCTGCGCATGACGACGCCCATCTGCGCGCTGCGCAAGAACCCGACGACGGGCGTGAAGGAGGTGATCAACCTGGGGCGAGTGTAAGTTCCATCCTTTCTACCCAACTCTCACCCACGCTAACCCCCGCAGCACCTCCATCGAGCGCGACCACAAGCAGATCCAGATCTGCAAGCGTGGGCAGCCGTCTGTCGCCGTCAAGATCGAGGGCAACAACCAGCCCATGTACGGGCGCCACCTCGAGGAGGACGACACGCTGTACTCTGCCATTTCGCGCAAGAGCATCGACACGCTCAAGGAGTTCTTCCGCAACGACGTCTCGCAGGAGGAATGGAAGCTGCTGATTGAGCTCAAGAAGATGTTTGATATTCAGTAGGCGGTGTGAGGAGGAGATGGATGGGAGGAGGGGGTGCATTCGAGGCGTTTGGGTTGAGGGTGTAGGTAGGTTTATGGGGTGGTAAAAAGGCAAGAAGGACGAGATGAGTGAATGAAAGTATTTGTTTGTTTATGTACTCGCTGACCGACTTGAACCAAACCGTGTGCTTTTCCACCCTACAACCTCGCCCTCTCCGCGCCCTCGCCCAACAACACAACCAACTTCCCAAACTGCCTCCCCGCCTTCATATCCTCAAAAAGCCCATCCACCGCCCCCACATCCAACCCCCGCACAACACGACTAACAACCGGCCTGACCTCGTTCCTCCGCACCCACTCCACCATCTCGCCAAACTCGCGCCGCGACCCCATCGTGCTCCCCCTGACCTCTATATTCCGCAGCACCGCGCCCATCGGGAACGCCATGCTCGGCGCAACCGTCATCCCGTAGACGGCGACCACGCCGCCGGGCTTCAGCAGCCGCGTCGCGCGGCTCAAAACGTCACCGCCCGCTCCGTCAATAATCGCGTCCAGAAACGGCCGGTCCGCGGGTAAAAGGGAAAGTAACTCGCGGTCCCACTTCGCGGCCCGATACGACACGCCCCCCTTCGCGCCCATGTCCACCGCGCGGCTGATCTTCGCGGCCTCGGAGCTCGTCACGTACACGTTACAGCCCGCGCCGACGGCGAAGAGCAACGCCATCAGCGCAACGCCGCCGCCGATTCCCGTCACGAGGACGTTTGTGCCCGGCGCCGCAGCGCCGGATTTCACGCGGAAGGCGCGCCATGCTGTCAGGCCTGTTAGAGGCAACGCCGCGGCTTCGGCGTCGGTTAGGTGCGCGGGGCACTCTTCGAGTTCGGACGCAGGGAGGGTTATCACGTCTGCGAGCGTGCCGTGCGGGTTCGCGGTCGTGCCGCCTAGGATCGCGTAGCCAGAGGGGGACTCGGGGCCTGAGGGGGAGCTGAGCCAGCCTGTGCCGGGGTTCAAGAGGACGCGTTTGCCTAGGAGGGCTTTTGTGGCTGGGGACGCGGTGGGCGAGAGAGAGGTCACGGTTCCTACGCCGTCGGCGAGGAGGGGGATCCCGAAGGTTGTGCCGGGGTAGAGGTGTTGGCGGATGAAGAGGTCGCGGTGGTTGAGGGACGCGGCGGAGAGGGTTATTACGACCTTGTGGGTGGGTTAGTGGTAGGGAGAGGATTGGAGAGGGTGGGAGAGAGAAACCCACCTCCTCGCCCTTTGGCTCAGGCGTCGGAATGCTGATTTTCTCGAGCGGGTAGTAGACTTTGCCGGGCTTGCCGTCGACTTTGCGGATGGCGATTGCGGAGGGCATGGTGATGGTGTCGTCTTCTCTTTCTCTTTCTCTTCGTCGTTGTCGTCGTCGTCTTATGTCAATCCCTCAATCTCAGTCAAATCGAATCACTAAACTCAAAGCAAGTCGCGTCACGTCAAAACCTCAGAGTCGTCGTACCTAGTCGTAGTTATCCATGCCATGACGTCTCCAGCACCCGGACCTCGGCTGCGCGTTGCACCGAGCGCGCGGGGAAACGGGGACGCGGGCGCGGTTACGGGCGCGATTGGATTGGGGTAGCGAGCAGGGGTCTGGTCTGGTCTGGTCTCTGCGCACGGAGGGAGCACGCACGCCTGCGCGGGAGGTAGATAGCTAGCTAGCTAGGTAGGGCGGTGGTGGTGGTGGGGTAGCTTGGGTTGGGTAGGGTAGCTTGGGTTACGTGGAGGCTTTTTACGTGGGAGGCTTTACGTGCTGTCGTGTGTTCACGTTTCTAGTTCATGTTTGTAGGTATGGGTGTATGTATATATGGGTTCAAGACGTCTCAGAGCGAGGCGTAGGCGTATAGGGTAGATAGCATACAATGGTATATAGACGTACGAACTCATCCGTTGGCTGGCTGGCTGGCTGGCTGGCTGGCTGACTGGCTGGTTCAAGTCTGCGTGGGGACACGAGATGAATTATATTCGATTGATGGATTTCATCAAACCGACCTTAACCCGTCCAGCTCCGTCAAGTCGACCCTCGTCGAATCACCCTCTCCCTCCTACCCACTTTCCTCCCTCCTCCCCACCGCACCCTTAAAGGCCTTCAAAACCTCGACCCCCTCAGCCCCCAGCGCCCTGCTAACCCCCTCCTGAAACCCATTCTCACTATTCTCCAGCTCCCGGAACCGCCCACACTCGCTATACACGAGCTCGCCATGACGCTGGGCGTCCGCCATGAGCAGCGTGACAGACCGCGCGACGACGTCGGGGGATTGGTAGCTTTCGGGGCCCAGGGCCGCGAGGAGGGACGCGGGGACGATGCCTGTTTCGGTCCACGAGGGCGCGATGGCGTTGATGCGGATTGGGAGCGTCGGGTACAGCTGGGGGTGCAGCGAGCGGAGGAGGCCTAGGACGGCGTGCTTGGTTGTTGCTGTGGTGGTTAGTTTGGGGTTGTGGTAGTAGTAGTAGGGACAAGAACGCACTGTAGTCCGTCGTGGGGAAGCGCGTAAAGCTCGAAGCCGAGGCCGTCACGACGATGCTGCTATCGGTGGCGTGTTTCCTGAGGTGGTGCAGCCCGAGTTTCACCGTGTACAGGCAGCCGACGAGGTTGGTGTTGAGCGTCCTGAGGTCCGGCGGCAGCAGGTCGCCGTTGGCGTCGACGTCGTCTTCGAGGAGCGTCGTCGTCATGCCGACGCCCGCGTTGGCGAAGACGTGGTCGATGCGCCCGTACTGCTTCTCGGCGGCTTTGAACCTGGGCGTGTGGTGTTAGTGGTTGCGTGTCACTGCGTCGTGGTTCATCACGGAAAAGAGAACCGCTCACATCTCGACCTGCTCCTGCCACGACGTCACGTCGACTCTCATGAATGGGACATCGGACGCCTCGGGCTCGGGGAGGGGGTTGACGTCGCTGGCAAACACGCGCCCGCCGTGGCTGCGCACTCTCCGGAGCGTGGCCAGCCCAATGCCAGAGGACGCGCCTGGCAGTCGTTAGCGAGCAGTGATAAACCAATTCACTAGTAATTCACTGATTCACCAGTAATGATGACGACCTGGTCTTTGATGCCACTCAGAGCGCTGTCGGGGATCTCGAAGCTGGTCATGTTGGCGGTGCCAGACGCAGTTGAGGCCAGTGCTTGAAGCGGTTAGAGGAGGTGGGCTGTGGTGGAGGGAAGTGAGGGAAATGAGGGGTATCCAAGGCCAGGGCGAGCGACGGGTGTGATATACAAGACGGACTCAAGTGGAGATTGGCACGAGTATTCACCGACCAACGGGAGATATGCAGGTGCGGCGGCACGTCAGTACGTCAGCGAAGCGAAACCCACTCTGGTGCAGTAGCCACTGCGACATTGCATGGACGACATGCTCGTAATGATCGCTGCCCGCGCCTGTGGGATCGTTGCGTCGAATGGCATCACAAACGGCACGACTAAGCGGCTTCCTGGTGCGTCTGCGTCTGCAGGGGACGAGGTTACTTTGATTGTGCGTTGATTATGTGCCGCTACATACTCATGTGCCCGAGCCGTCCATGTAGCAATCACGTCGCCTGTTGCAGGCGCGGCCTGGGGAGCTGTCCCGCCAGCCAGCGACTGCCGTGTTGCCGTGCTGCCGTCACTCGTGCAAAGGTAGTGTTGCGGGCCCTCGATCGGCCTCGCGCTCGTCTGATACCGGGCGCGGCCGGGCGGGATCGATCGATCCTGGGCAGTGCGAGCGCAAGAGGCGTCGACGAGGGACGCTCGTAGGGACTGCCGCCGTGTGCCATTTTCCCACCGCTCAAGCACCTCCAGCGCCACCTGCACCCGCGCCCGCACCTCCACCGCCGCCCCGGCCACGACCGCGCCCCCGGCCTCGTGTCCCTCTGCTGCCGCGGTCGCCCCGGTGGTCGCCGCGCTGGTGCATGCCGCCGCGGCCGCCGCGGTTGGCCTGGTCCTTTGCCTGCTGCTCCTTGACGACGTCGATGATCTCGTCGGGGACGCGCAGGTACTTGATCTGCGAGGGGTGAGTGGGATGCGAGGAGCCAAAGACTGGGTACTGACTGTGCTGCCGCGGACGTAGATTTCGGGCAGGCGCATAAACTTGTCGCCGTCGGGGCTGGTCTGGACGACCTCGCGCAGGGTGAGGTTCATCCACGTGTCGCAGTTGACGAGCAGGCCATTGAGCGTCTCGCCGCTCTTGAGCTCGACGAGCATGGGGTGGCCGGTGGCGGCGGTGAGCAGGCCGAGAGGAAGCTGGGGCGGTTAGCGGGGTGAGGTTTTGAGAGGAGTTGAATTGGCGCATACCATGGGGTATGTGTGGGGGGAGTGTGTGTGGGGAGAGAGAGTGTGTGTCGTCGTCGTTGACAGGCACTCGGAGCTGGACCTGGGCGTCGATGTCGCTGGCGGCGCTCGGACCACGATGGGTTTCTTGGCGAGCGCGGGGCGGAGCGGACGACGACGAGCACGAATAATGGAGCGTTTTTTTATTCCATGATTGATCTTTTTTTGGTCACCCAGACGACGTTATACAGTTGTTCATCATGTATACCGTCACCATCACTTGCTGGGGGCCTTGATGCGAGGGCCAGCGAGTCGAGACGAAACTACATACCTACCATGACCACGACCACCACCAAGATAGCCGTTTAGGAGGCAGACATGGCAATGTACACAACACGCCCGACCTGACCCGCTCGCCATAATAAATATTCTGCAATAACGACCGTTTCATCACACGGCCACTGCACAAGACACAAAACACGGCACCGGTCAGGCTGAATCAACCTCCCCGGGCGCTGCGCCACGCTGACTGCGCTTGACTTAACGACTGACGTTTAAGCTCCTGGCTGGTGCCTGATTCTGCTCTGCTTGGGTCCTCGCCCGTTCCACCTCCCACGACGCCGCGTCCGCTCACAGCTCTCGCTCTAGCTCTCCTGCTGCGCGTCTGTTGCGCGTCCTCTCTGCTTGTGTTTGGTTCTGCCTCCACTTCTGCCGGCATGCGCTCGTTCAGGAACAAGGTCGTCTCAGCCGTCGCATGGGCTGTCCCCGTCTTCGCCGCTGCGCTCCCGGGCCACGCCGCGCTCGCAGTGGCTCAGCCCGCGACAGACCACCCCAACTCCAACTCCCACCTCTTGCACCTGGGTATGCTCCTCGCATCCACATTCAGTCCACTTCACCCACCCACCACACTCCACTAACCTCCACAGACGTCCAGCCATCCTACGCCCAGGCCACCTTCAGTGTGCCCTGCACCGGCTGTCTTGGCCACAGTCACACGGACCAGCGTGACGAGTCGCTCGTAAGGCCCGCTCCAGGCATCTCTTGCTCACTCCAACTTCACTCGCCCACTCTGACCCCGCCAGATCCTCAGCTTTAGAACCACCCACCTTGATGGCCAGCCCTGTGGCGCCTCCAACCTCACCCTCAACGGCGTCCACCTCCCCCAGCTCTGGAATGGCGACGTAGCTTCTGGCGAGGGCTCATTCGTCGGCGTCAGCGCTATCGACAATGAATGGTTCCCCCAGCGTGACCTCGATCTCCAGTGGAACTCGACCTGTCTTCACGGCCCCGCCGGCGCTGGCCAGCCTGCCCAGTGCGTCCGCCGCTAATCCCTAATGTCACTTTTCACTGACCTCGCCCAGAGTCCTGACTGTCAACATCAAAGCCATAGACGGACGCCCCCTCGACGCCCCCTCTGGATTCACCGTCTCGTTCAACCAGCACCTCACTCCCCCGGCGCTGCTCAGAATCGAGACGACCCCCGACCCCTCAGCAACTGCCGACCAAGTATCCGAGACCTGGCGGGACCCCCCCGTCCATCTCCGCATCGTCGTGAATGTTCCTGAAGGTGTCCAAGCAAACACGGCCGTCGTATCACTACAAGACGACATCCGCGAGCTCCAAGCTCTGCAGGCCCAACTCCAGTCCCTCCAGCAGACCATTGTGCACAAGAAGCGGCACATCAACGCACGCCTCCTCAACGAAGCCAACATCTTCGCCGAGCCTCTCGCAGACTGCGCCGGCGTCTCGTGTGTCGTCAAGACCATCGCCAACAAAGCCCACGGCGCCTGGCAAGTCCTCTACTTGCACCTGCACCCCGGCACCCACGCAGACGACATGGGCCGCCCCGAGGACGTCTCGTTCGCCTCGGCCAACGTCGCTGCGCAAAAGTCGGGCGGCCGTATCCACGTCGAGGCGGCCGAGGTGCACGTCGCCGCGCCGGAGCCCCGTCCGTACGAGGTGTTCGCCAGCGAACTCCCGCCCCGCCCGCAGCGCCAGTCGCCGCACACTATTGCGCTGGAAATCGCGCTGGGCTTCCTCTGCTGCGGCTGTCTCGTCGCCGTGATCCGCCACAAGTGCGCCAGCCTGCGCACCCGCACCGAGCGCGCCGCCGACTACGAGGAGCGCTACAACGCGCGCATCTTCAAGCGGGCCGCCCGCCGTCACGCCTGGCGCAACTGGTGGCGCGGCAACTGGCGCACAAAAGACACGGCGCGCATCGCCGACTACGAGGAGAAGCGCGCGCTCATCAACGCGCAGGAAAATGTGCTTGAGACGGCTATGCAGGCGGAAATCCGCCAACTGCGCGTCGCTCATGGTCTCGTCAACGACATCATCCACGCCGAAGAAGGCCGCCGCGACCGCGACCCCAACGTTGCCTACTGCACCTGTCCCCCGCCCACGGCCGACCCGGACACGGACTACTCGCTGCCGCCGCCGTCGCCGACATCGACATACCCGCCAACGTCTCTCCCCTCGCTGCCCTCGCGGCCGCCCTCGCGCACAGACAGCCTGCCGTCGTATCGGTCGTCTGCGCCGACGGAGCCGCCGGGGTACGAGTCGGACGCGTCCGAGGCGGGCATTGCCAACGGGTTCCGCTCGTACGTAGCGCGGGTGCGCGGGCGGGTGCGCGCCGCCAGCCTGCTGTCGTCGGGCACGAGCGAGATGGAGCGCTGGACGCCCGATAGCAGTGTTGTTGACGTCAGCCCGCGCCCGAGCGCCGACACGCTGCGCCGGCCGCTGAGCGTGTACACGCAGGATGTGGAGTTTGACGGGTGCGAGGGGAGTGAGTGTGGGTGAGTGGGTGTAATGAGCGAGTCAAGTCGAGTCATGTGGGTGTACAAGGGCGGGTCGAGTGATGTCTATTTCCTCCTCGCGTGTGTGATGTTTTCTTTCTTGACGTCCGATTCCATTCCATTTCATCCCCATTTCCATTTCCATGCATTTCCATTCAGCAGTCGATCGGCGTTCTGGCGGGAGTCGTGTTTTGATCCATTCACCCGTATTTCCTCTTCTTTCTTTTTTTTTCCCTGGCACAAATAGTGCATGACATGGTAGGGTGTGGTGTGGTAGGACGAGCAAAGGGACCTCGCTCTCTGCCCCGTTGAGTTGGGTGGAGTTGAGACGAGACGGGTGCAGCAGAGGAGACTAGCATCGAGGTGAATCGAGCAGCATGGAGCAGAATCAAGAAGAAGAACAAGAAGAACAAGAAGAGTACAGAAGGAAGACGTAATTAACTCCCCGTGCGTCGTATATATTTACATACATAACTACATATATATGACTACATGCATGTAGCACCTTACCCTTACAGCAGCAGCAGTAGCAGCAGCATAAGTCAGCACCAGCATGTAACGAGACACCTATGATTCGATTCAACTCGGTAAATGACCATGTTGTGAATAGCGCCTGGCGTGGTATGGTGTGTACTTTGTACTCTGTGCTCTGTACCCCGTGTGCTAGCCAGGCCGTGGAGTAGACTGTGGACGTCTGTGGACGTGACGTGACGTGACTACCCATGTATGCATTAATTCGGCGCAAGATGCACGTGGGACAGTAGACTGGACTCGGATGCCCAGTTGCACGACTTGAGCTCGAGGGCTGGGTTGGTTGAGTGGTTGTTTAGCTAGTTAGCTAGTCAGTTAGGTAGGTAGGAGATGGGAGCCAGACTTGGCACGTAGACACGGTACCTTCGATGACAAGACTATCTCGCTCTCTCGGGTAGATAAGATGAATGCCGTGACAGACTAGCTCGATGAATCCTTGTATTGCGTATTGCGAGCCTACAGAATATAATACACTCCCCTCCTCTCCCTTCAACCACCGCCTACCTCCTCCTCAAGTACCAATTAAACGCCAACTGCCCCGTCTCCACCCCAAACGGCGTCGGCACCTCGGCCAACCCGGGCCTCGCGACCGGATGCCTCAAGTACACTGCCGCGCACACATTCTGATTGACCTCGAGGTACCGCGGGATGAAAGCAAACGCGCTCATGTAGTCGCGGGGCCGCCAGGGCGTGGCGTAGGGCGCGGCGGCGTTGCGCTTGTTCCACGCAGACGTGTGTTCCGTCTCGAGGCGCAGCTTGTCAAAGGCGGCGCGCAGCCGGGCCGTGTCGTCTGCGGACATGAGCGGGGTGGGCGCGTCGGTGGGGGTTGGGGCGGGGAGCGTGCGGGATGCGAGTTGGGTTTTGAGGAAGTCGAGTTGCGCGTCGAGCGTCGAGACGGATTCCGGGTTTGCCGTCCGCCACAGCGATATGGCGCGTTTGATGGTCTGGCGGAGCGCACGGAACTTTTGCTTGTCTTTTGCGTTGACGTCTTCGGCGAGCACGCCGTCGACTGAGTCCATGAGAGATTGCATTTGCTTCTTCAGCTCCGTGGGCGTGGGCTCCTCGCGGGGCGTGAGGGCTGCGGGGGCGCTAGGCTGGCGCGGCGTCTGGCCGCCGGAGGACTCGCGGGCTTCGGCGCGGGCGGCGCCCTTTTCCTTTGCGATGCGGCGGGCTGTGGCGGAGCGCTCCTTTTGGGCGCCTGTGGCGAACATGACCGACGACGGGTCGACCTGGAACATGTCGCCCGGGTTCAGCATGTAGCCCGGGTAGGGCATCTTCTTGCCGTTGACCTTGACGAGGCCGTGGACGCAGAACTGGCGGGCCTGGCGCACCGAGCTGGCGAAGAGGGCGCGGAAAATGGCCGTGTCGAGGCGCCGCTCGACGGGGAAGTACGTCATCTGCATGTAGGGCGTCATGGGCGGGGTGGAAGTCTTGGAGGGCGAGTCTGCGCCGGCGCCGCGGCCGGCGGCCTGCTCGGAGCCGTCGTGGCGGGCGAGGTACTTGTGGTCCATGGGCACGACGGCGGGGATGTTGCGCTTGAAGAGGCGCGCCCACTTCTTCTCGCGGATGACCTCACCGTGGTAGGCGCGCGTGTCGGCCTTTGCGGTCCATTTCTGCTGGAAGTATGTGCGGGCGGCCGTGTTGGGGGGCTTGAGCTGCGAGAGGCTGTAGAGGGACCAGCGCGACCAGTCCTGGCGGACTTTCTGGGGGATGTAAGTGTTGGTGTCAAAGGGGAGTCAATGGCGGGATGAGGTACCAGCTTCTTCAGCGAGTGAAATCTCGGCTTCTTCCTCATGGCGGCGATGGGCGGGGTTGTGTGGTGTGGGTGGTGAAAGTGGTTGTGGTGGTGTCGAGGCCAAAATCTCAATAAGGGCAGAGTCGACGTCGGCGTTTCTGCGCGTTTGCCGCCGACGCTGCCGAAAATTCCCCTCGACTCGACTCGCATAGAATATAATAATATAATACCTACACCTCCACCCTCTCACCCACTCCTCACCCCCCACCCCACACACACACCACACACACAATGGCCGACAACGAGACCGCCCCTGCGCCCGTCGCCGCGCCCGTCGCCGCGCCCGCCCCTGCCGACTCGGGCGAGGAGATCCTCAGCCTCAAGTCCGACGACCGCTCTGCTGCCCGCAACAACGACCGCCCCCGCGGTGGCCATGGCGGACGCGGCGGACGTGGCGGCCGCGGTGGCAGCCGCGGCGGCTTCAAGCCCAAGAAGCAGCGCAACACCGAGTTCGAGGACCTCCCCGAGACTGACGATCCCGTAGAGATCCGCAAGCAGGTCGAGTTCTACTTCTCCACGCAGAACCTCGTCACCGACGAGCACATGTTCAACGAGCTCGACGGCCCCGCCAACCGCCCCGTCAGCATCAAGCACATTGCCGACTTCAAGCGCATGCGCCGCTTCCAGCCCTACTCGGCCATTGTCGCCGCCCTGCGCGAGAGCAAGGACCTGGTTGTTGTCGACGACGGCGAGCACGCCGGCCAGGGCAACGAGGCCGTCAAGCGCGCCCAGCCCCTCGTCTGCCCCGCCCGCGACGGCGACGACGCCAACCCCCCGACCACGACCGACCTCTTCTACCGCCTCAAGCGCGCCTCGTCCAACAACCTCGCCACCAGCGTCTACGCCAAGAACTTTGGCCCCGAGGCCGAGGCCGGCCAGATTGCCCTCGAGCAGTTCTTTGCTCCCTACGGCGCCGTCATGGTCCGCAAGCGCCGCGAGGAGGACGGCGCCTGGAAGGGCTCCGTCTTTGTCGAGTTCGACACGGAGGCCTCGCAGCAGCAGTTCCTTGCCCTCGACCCCAAGCCCGCCTTCAACGGCAACACGCTCGAGACCATGGGCAAGAAGGAGTACAGCGAGATGAAGTGCGCCGAGAAGGGCATCAAGCCCGAGTGGGAGCGCGACGGCAGCGAGCGCCGCGAGCGCCGCGACAACCGCGACGGCGGCCGTGGCGGACGCGGCGGACGCGGTGGCCGTGGTGGCCGTGGCGGACGTGGTGGCCGCGGTGGCCGGGGCCGCGACAACGACCGCAGCGACCGCAACACACGCTCGCGCCGCGACCGCGACGGGTCCGTCGACGGCGACGACTGGAACAACCGCCGCGATCGCTTCCAGAACGGCAAGGATGACAGCGCGGCCGAGGCCAAGCCCAAGGAGCTGGAGCGCGACGCGCACGGTGTGCCCGTGGTGCAGGACACGTCCAACAAGCGCAAGGCCGACGAGGCGGACCGCGAGGACGGCGCCAAGAAGGGCAAGCTCGAGATCAAGGAGGACGAGTAGACGGTCGGCGCAGTCTCGTTTGCATACTCACACTCGGCGTTTGGGTTGACTGTACCAGGGGAATGTACTGGAATGGAATGGGATGGAAGGGAAGGCAAAAAGTTTGAAATGTAGCGCGGCACGACGCCAACGTAATCACACGAGCTGGCCACGACGAGGCAAGTGGCCATTGTGACTCGAGGACTGGCGTGGCTTGAGCTGAGGTGCGAAATGTGCGGTTGTAAGGCGCAGAATAGTCACCATACCGCCATGAACGGCAATATCACGTTTGAAGTGTAACTACAGTTGGTTTCGCAGGATTGTGATGTACCTGCATTTTCCAATTGACGAAAAAAAGAATCCCACTCAGACGACGCCTATAGCAGACAGGCGAGTATGCCACTTCCATGCAACAGCGACCAGGTTCCGCACGCCATCCCTGCACGTCGTCTAGTCGTCTCGCGTCCACCACGACAATCACCACCATGACAATGACCGACCTCGAGCGAACACGGTAACGCAATCAATCCAGACACAACATGTCGCTCACGGCCCCCGTCTCATGGCCTAGCTCTCAGCTAGCAGCCGCCTGGGTCTGCCAGCTTCTCGCCTGACGTCATCAGCCTAAGGGACAAAGATAACAAAACTTGCCCGATTCTGCTCCCTCGGCCACGTCTTCTCCAGTTCCATTCAGGTCGATTCAGTCGATTCAGTCGATTCTAGAGGATCTCACCCTCACCCTCACCCTCACCCTCACCTCACTCACCATGGCCGCCCTCCTCCTCCTCGCAGCAGCCCCCGTCCTCGCCCTGCCCTGGTCGTCCCCAGCCCAGATCCCCATCCACGCCCAGGACCACTCCCAAGGCTACGAGTTCGACCCGCTGCTGCACCTCCCCGGCATCTCGCCCTACTTTGACGCCGTCGGCTTCGGCCTCTCGCACGCCCCGCCGCCCGGCTGCACCGTCACAGCGGCCTCCTACATTGTGCGGCACGGCGCCATCTACGCAAACGACGACGAGTACGACGAGTACATTGCGCCGTTCCTGTGGAAGCTCGAGAAACACCGCGCCGGGTGGTCTGGCCCCCTGTCGTTCCTCGCAAAGTGGCACTCGCCCATCCTCGAAGACCGCCTGGAGGAGCTCACGCCGTCGGGCGCCGTCGACGCCCAGAAGGTAGGCAAGCACCTCCTCGAGCGGTACCCGGACCTGGCGCCCGCGACGCGCCGCATCCTCGCCGACAAGAAGTCGCGCACCTACGACACGGCCCGGAACCTCGTCAAGGCATTCCCGGACAACGAGGGCATCGACATTGTCCGCGTGACGACGAACGCAAACGGCTCAATGGAGTCGCTCATCCCGCATAAGTCCTGCGAAGCCTTCTCCAAGGCCCCCGGCACAGACGAGCAATCCGCCTTTGTCAAAACCTACGCCACCCGCGTCTCCGCCCGCCTGGCCCCTTACACGCCCTTCAAGCTCACCCCCAAGGACGTCGTCGGGCTCCAGCAGCTCTGCGGCTACGAAAGCGCCATAACAGGGCACCGCAGCCCTCTATGCGCCGTCTTCACCGACGCCGAATGGATGGCCTATGAGTACGCCTGGGACCTGAAGTACGCATACATGGTGGGGCCCCTGAACCCTCTCTCCCCCTACCTCGGCTTCCCGTGGCTGCAAACGCAAGCCGAGCTCTTCGCGCACATCAACGCGCACTCGCACCCCGGCGCCGCCTGGCCCGCGAACCAACGCCTCTTCCTCAGCTTCACGCACCGCGAAGTCCCACCCTTCGTCGCGACAGCCCTGGGGCTATTCAACTCATCCAGCGAGACCAAAGAGCAGTTCCCGACGGACCACATCAACTGGACGCGCGCATGGCGCATGGCGGACCTGATTCCCTTCCTGGGGCACGTTGGCATGGAGAAGATGACGTGTGGCGCTGACGCGGGCGCCAAGGGCGGCAAAGAGGGCGACTTTGTCAGGTTCATTGCTAATACCGCCCCGAGACCCATTCCGGCGTGTCAGGATGGGCCCGGGGCGAGTTGTGCGTTTGAGGAGTTTAGAGAGTTGATTGGAGAGGGGGCCGAGGCGCATAGGGATTTTCACGCGGTTTGTGATAAGGGGAAGAAGGGGAAGGGAGGGAAGGGGAGGCACGGGTAGGTGGAAGATGGACGATGGAACATGTATGTGCAGCACAGCGTAGCGTAGCATGAGTAGTATAGTAAAGCCTCTTAACCACCAACAAAAGAACGACCCAACCTACCTCCCCCCCTTCTCCTCCTCAATCTCCCCCCTCAGCCCCTCCAGCACCTCCCTCCGCCTTGCAAGATGCTCCGCCAATCCCTCAACCTGCTCCCTAACCATCTCAATCTCATCCCGAATCCCACCCAACCCCTTAACCTCCCCGCCCTCGTCGCTCTCGAGCGCCCGCAGCGCATTCCGCTTATAATCCAACAACATCTCGAGCTCGCGCTTCACCAGCGCCGGCTTGGAGTCGGCAGCGCGCCCATGCCTCCGTCCCTCCGCGACCTTCTCGACCTCGCTCATCTTGGCCTCGAGCTCCCGCAGCTGCTTCTTCAGCCTGACCTCCTCCCAGTCCTCGGTCGTGCGACCCCCGAAATCCGTCCCCTTGGCCCGCGCCCCGTAGTTTGCCGCGCGGTCGCCCACCCCCAGCCGCGTCAGATACGCGTCGCCGAACTTGGCCTTGCGGCCCGTCGCGGTGCTCTCGTCGCGCTGCGTCGCCCAGCGCGCGGCACCCGGGGACGGCGTGCGGTCGACGGCGTAGTCGATGTGGGCTTTTTCAAAGGACGCGCGGAGAGAGGGGGGAACGCTGCGCGGCACGCGGAAGCCTTCGGAGCGCTGGTTCAGGATGTGCAGGAACGCGAGGGTTGCGTCTTTGCCGACGCTCGGGCGCGCTTTCGGGTTCACCAGGTTCCATGCGAAGCGGATGTCTGAGTCGGGGACGTTATCGAGGCTCTCGAAGAGCCCCGCGAGTGCGTCGAAGTCGACGTTGCCGTGCCCGTCGCGGTTCGCGGTGTAGATCTCCTCGTACTTTGCCTTGTCGCCGGGTGCCATGTACCAGTCGAAGCCGTCGCGGAGGCCGGGGGTGTCGTCGTCGTCGTCGTCGACATGCTCGAACGCCGGCTGCGAGCCGCTGAGGGCGCGCGTGGCTTGGACGAGGTGCGCTTTTGACTCGGGGACCAGCCAGTCGGGCAGCACGGCGGGCACGTCGACGGACGCGCCGTTGATCAGGTCGAAGATGAGGCGCATTGCGACGCAGAATTCTTCAAAGTCGAGCTTGCCGTCATTGTCGACGTCGGCGAGGTCCCAGACGCGCTCCAGCTGGTCGTCGCGGAGGCGCGAGTTCTTGAGGATGGGGGTTGCTTGGGCGCCGTCCAGGTGCGTCGACCCGTTGGCTAGCGAGCTGAAGATCTCCCAGTATTTATCGACTTCATCTTGGCCGATGCGGTTGGGCGGCATGGCAGGTGTAGTAGGTGTAGTGGAGGGTGTGTGTAAGAGAGAGGGAGTGTGGTGCGGGGGACAAGGTAGGGGGTGGTTGTGGTTGCGGAGGTGGGCGGAGGTGTGCCGGGGCCCGTCCCTGACGTTGGCAGTTGGGCCTCAGCTGCCACTACATCACAACTATAGTAAATAGAACATCGAACAGTACACAGAACATCTAAACAGAACATCTCTCCATCAGCAATTAGAACATTACAAGTACACAATCGCGTCGAAACACCAATTCACACTCAACACCAATCTCACACATCACACACAAGCTCATCCATAGTACACACAGCTCGCATTACACTATACACCGTCTCCACCTGCTATCTGTACACACGCAACCTCTAAAAATGCACGCGCGACATGCAGACACCGCTGCACGCCCGCCTTTTCCCGTCTACGCCAGCAAAACCAAAGCTGAAAGAGCGTCCGATAAAAACATTAAACACCGCCAATGCACGTCCGCCAAATCACCCCTTCACATCTACCCCATCATGGCCAGCTCGTTGTCAATCGTCTGGTTGAGGAAGATGCGGCGCTCGCCTGTCAGCTGCGTCTGCAGGCGCTGCTCGGCCAGCGCAACCAGCTGCTTCTTGGTCATGCGGTCCAGGTCGCCCTCGTTGAGGCACGCGCGCACTACCTCGACAATCGTCGCGTCGCTGGGCCCGTTCATCATGTTCTGGAAGTTGACGGTGCTGCCCGGCCGCGACTGCGCGTACCCGAGGGGGCTGCGCCCGCGGATCGGCGGCGTCGACGTCATGAGGTTGTCGGAGCTCTGGAACCCGCCCATGCTGGGCCGGTTACCGTACGGCGACGCCCCGTACTGGTCGCTCATCCCGCCCATTGACATTAGCCGGCTGTCGTGCGGGTTGTCCTGGTACCGCGAGAGCGTCGAGTACGTCGACTGCCGTGTCTGCATGCCCTGGTACGGCCCGGGAGACTGCGGCGGCATGTGCGAGATGTGATGCATGTTGGACATGATGGTCGACGCGGGCTTGACCGACGAGTAGACCGACTGCATGTCGTTCATCTCGTACGTCTCGTCCTCGTACGCGTTGAAGCCGCCCTTCTCCGGCTGGCCGGGGACGCCGCGGCGGCCAGGCAGGTCGTTCCGGTCGGCGTAGTCGTCCCAGCGCATCATGGGGATCGACTTGGGGTCGAAGCCCTCGTCGTCGGTCATGACGGCCTTCTTCATTCCCTTTTCGCCAATGACGACACGCGTGTTACCCCACGAGAAGTCGTCCTGCTTCCAGAACGAGTACATGGGCAGCACCAGCGAGAAGATTGGGAACGCCATGAGGTAGATGATCATCCAGCCAATGTGCTGCCACTGGCGCTTGATGATGAAGACGAGCGCCTGGAGACCGTACACGGCGGCAAGCATGATGATGGAAATCATGGGGAACTCGCCCGTGCCCGACGACACCATGTAGATGAGGTATACAAGGTAGGCGCAGATGGACGGCAGGGCGAGGGTTCCGAACAGATCGATGAAGACGACGAAGCGCATCGAGAAACAGCAGAAACCACAGAGGTCCTTGAGGTAGACGAGCTCAGCCAGGTTGTGGATGGTCGAATTGATCCAGCGACGTCTCTGCGACAGCAGAATGCTCCATGTCTCGGGCGCGGCCGTCAGGGCGTACGCGTCGGGGATAAACTTGTACGACATGTTCGGGAAGTGCTTCGTCATGAGCGTCGTCAGGTAACGATCTTCACCGAGCGACAGCAGGTTCTTCTTGTGCAGCGTGTCGACGACGCAGTCGGCGTAGTCCTTGATGATCTTGTCGGCAATGATGAGCGGCTTGCCCTTGTCGGCTGTCCGCAGACGGTACATGCAGAAACTGACACAAAGTTAGCACGAGCGGCGAAATGCAGACTGGAAAACCTTACCATCCAGGCAAACAGGTGACGGAACCGAACAAACTTTCGAAGGCTTTAGTCAGGTGATGGGAAATGTAGTACTCGTAGACCTGAATCATCGTCCACCAAGACTGCTCCTCGTTCTCCAGGCTCGTCTCACCGCAAATACCGACAATTTTGGAGTCGTTGGCGCAGCTTGCCACTAGTCGATTGAGTGCATCGGGTCGAACCATGGTATCGGCGTCGACCATGAGCAGGTACTCGTAGAGCTCCGGGTCCACACCGATGATGTTGTTGATTTGGTGGAACATTTCCAACTCCAGGGGGTTCATGGCGGCACGGTGGTGGACGCGGTTCAGGAAGCTCATGAGCAGAATCTGCGAGTCTCGCTTTCCACGGTTACCGGGCTTGCTCTTAGACTGCTCAGACTCCTTGCCCATCTTGACGACGACAATGTAGGGGACGACGTTGCCTTCAAACTCATACAAACCAGAGTAGACCTTTCCGTAGTTGAGCTGCTGGCTTCCCTCACCGACGGACCAGAACGGAAGCGCAGGAGGATCAACCTTGGGATCGACGCCGAGAATGTCCAGAACGATCTTGGGAGTGGGACGGTCGTTGCCACCTCCGACAATCATACCGTCGCAGACAACGCAGATGAGCTTGCGCTTGTTGTCGTAAGCCAGAGCAGTCAGGGAATCAAGACCCTTTCGGATCTGGTCTTCTCCTTCGGTGTAGGCAGGCACGTGGCAGATGACAAACTTGTCCTGGTTGGCCGGGCGTTTCCTCGAGCCGAGCTGCAGCGCAGCCAAGAACTTAACGACAATGACCGAGCAGAGAATGACCGACACGGCGAGCAGAATGTAGTCGTTGACCCGGCACTTGGCATCCTTGCGGAAATCAGTCTTGCCCACGTAGAAGGTGTTCTTGAGACACTGGAGGTTGTACGACTGAGCTTCCGTGGTGAGTTGCTCTTCAAAGTTCTGTTTAATGTCTTGGCCCGCGTTGCTCTTCACCATTTCGACCAGCTTGTCGTCGAGGAACTGGTACTCCTTGCCGTTGTTGTTCTGTTTCAGTGTCTTGAAGTAGTCGGTCAAATCGTAAACCTCGTTGCCCATGGTGAACCACATGTGATCGAGGTTCTCGCCCTCTTCCTTGATCTTGGACTTCTCCCAGACGAGATCGCCCTTCCTGAATTCCTTAATAGCGGGGAGGAACTTGTTGGGGTACCAGTCTTCCTGCTTGAGTGCTTTGCTGTCAGCCAAGTTGGTCATCTGGCCGGATTTGTGGATACCAAGCGGGTTGAGATCGGTCGTGTTGGATGTCAAAAACAGAGTCTTGTTCCGGATAGAGTCGTCGATGAGGTTGGGGCAGGCAAGGTAGAGCGGCGGCATGATGAAGGGGTCCATGTCGGCACCACCAAACTCGATCATGTTGCTGCGGCTTGCTTCCGTGTTTGAATCACTGTGCTGCTTCTTCCAGAACGAGGACAGGTCGTATACAACACCGTGGTGACTGACGAAGAAATCACTTTCTCCCTGGTGTCCGGAAACCTCCTTGCGGTTCCATACCTTGTCCTTGTTGGGGCAGAGGAGCTTTCCAAAAGCCACAATGTAGAAGACAATGACACCGTTGAGCAGGAGAATGAGGAAGACCAGGACAAACTTCTCTCTCCAAGCCATGCGAACGTCGGGACGCTTCATGCGACCTACGAGTTTCAGGAGAGGAGAGGGCATCCAGAAGGTGACTGCCCAGACAAAGGCAATCCACATGCGTCGAGTAAAGGTGATGGGCATTTCGGTGACCATGTTATTGCCACCAGTCTCGGCATCGTAGTAGGTGATGCCCTTGCTCTCGTCTCCTTTGGCTCCAAGACCGTAGTCGCCCACGGCTGCCATGGGCGCGGTAGCCGTAGTGGGCGCGATTGATTTAGCATCTGCGCCGCTACGCATAGCCAAGCTAGGGTTGCTCTGGAAGGGGTTCTGAGCAACCTGCTCGGGGAGGGGAGGGAAGAAGCCGCTGCCGGCCATGCTGGGTGCCTGGTTGGCGGGGTAGCCGCTTTCGAGGCCACCGGCTCCCACCATGCTGCCCAACATGCCCGAGTGCATACCCTGGTCTTCAGTCTTGTGGTCAAGCTGAGTCTCGGCCTCCCAGTAGGTTCCCTCACGGACCCACACACGCTCAGTTCCAACTACCACCTCACCGTTGCTCCAGCCACGCTGAAGCGTCCAGTTAGTGATTCCATCTTTGCCATCCATGCAGCCCAAGGGGTGGTAGCGCTGGTAGAACTCGTGGTGGTCGAAATCGGCAGTAAAGTCCAGGTGCCTGTTGCGGCGGTTCGCCCACTCTGGCAGACGCCACTCACGAATCTGACGTGAAACGACGCCAGCCTGCCAGGTAGAGTTGGGGTCTTGTGTGAGGGAGGTGGGGATGTTGTCGGTGGGGTGGAGAGCAAGCTGGAACCAGACTCTGCTGCTAGCCACGGTCATGGGGAGATCGAATCGGCCATGCTTGCCGAGCACGATGCCGCTCTGCTGCACTGGGTACAGGAGCTGCTTGACAAAGTTGCTGTCTTCCGTGATGTCGACAGCAATCTTGTCGAGGACAGCCTCGCGCTTCTCGAGCTCAGACTCCGTCTCGCGAAGAGCTGTGCCATTGATGCCAAGGTCTGCTTCGCATGTCTGCAGCGCCTCTCTCATGCCCTCGATGACCGAGTTGCTGACAGGGGCCACGGGCACGCCGTCTGCCTTCATCTCGGCGTTGATGCCTTCGCTATCATCGAAAACGGTGCGCAAAGCAATGGCCTTGCCCAACGCACGGTTGGGAACATCGACAACCGTAATGTTGACAATGTCGGCACCGTCATCGTCGGACACGGGAGTCATTATTCCAGGCTGGCTGGCATCGCTGTCGGCCGAGGAGAATCCAGTGCGGGTTTTCCTGATGTCTGCCTTGATTGTGCTGTTTGCCTCCGCGAGAACGTAGTCGACAATGGCCTCGTAGATGCCACCAATGGCGGTCTCTCGCTCGGTAGAGTTCAGCTGCTGCTTGAGGAGCTCAGGCGAGACGTCGAGCAGCTGGCTGCACTCCTGGCATGTAGCATTGAGCATCTCCTCGTCGAGGAAGTAGTCGATGGTGTTGCCCAGCTTGAGCAATCCCGTCAGTACACTCAGCAGGTTGAGCAGCTTCTGGCCTCTGATGCCAATGTTCTTGAGGTTGGCGCGGAAGTCCTCTGCCGCGGCGGCATCGTCGACGTCGGGGAGGTAGGAGGGCGGGTCGTAGGTGCCGGAGCGGTTGAGGAGGGTGTACTTGTCGAGCGACTGAATGTCGAGGAACTCCCTCTCACCCTTTGTAGCAGAGCTCGAGTTGAGGTAGTAGAAGACATCGAAGGCACGGTAGCCAGCATGGGCGGGGACCTGAAGGAGACCCTCCTTGACATTGAGGCCCGATGTGGACAGCTTGATCTCGGCGCCTGTGCAGTCACCGGCAAGGTTGATTGTGAAGACGGCGGCGAGTGCCGAGTAGCGGGGTGCGGACGGGTTGAAGGGGGTCACGCAGTGTGTGAAGGCCTTGATGGCCTCGATGGCGACGTAGAAGCTGTTTGGCAGCGAAAGGGGCAGGCCGGAGATGGAGGATGCGAAGAGCGAGGGCGTGGATTCGTGGAGAGAGCTGGGAGAGTCAGTACTGGGTGGTTGGTTGGGATTGCAGGCTCGCGGCTGACCTCAAAACAATGCAGCCATCCTCGGCTCGGCGGCGGGCGTGCTCCCAAGCCTTCCGCCCGAGGTCGAGATCTACGGTGCCGCCAATGCGGTCGTTCTCGATGGTCTTTGCATTGACCCAGGTGTTGACGACGAGGCTGGTGCTGGCCTCGAGGCTGAGGGGCTGGCCATTCTTGTAGGTTGAGTTGAGTGTGTTGAGCAGGGTCGTGGCCGAGACCTGGGCAGACGGACTGGCACCGCGTGGGACCGATGCGGAGGCCGTCGAGTAGACGGACATGCGCGAGTGGTTGGCGAAGCTCATGGTTGCGGTCAGAGGCAGGGCGCCCCTCCCGTGGGTGGTGGGTGGTGGGTGGTGGTGTTGACGCCGCTGGGGTGAAGATGGGAGCGGGAGTGGTGGTGGGTGTGGGCGTGCGGTGAGGGCGAGCTGAAGAGTGCTGGGGGCGTGGCCAGCGTGGGAGTGGGAGGCGTGGCGTGGGCCGCGTGTGTGCAGCGAGCGGTGGGGAAACGAGTGTAGGTGGGAGGAAGGAGGAAGGGGGAAGGGATTAAACGAGTGGGCGGGAGCAACGAGGGAAAACGCACTCGACGAGTAGATCGTGAGGCAGCACCAGTACACGAGACACGATAGGGGAGGGGCGTGTTTGGAGCGTCTTGTTCTTGTGGGTGTTGGGGCGGCAGGGCTACTTTCTCTCCATTCCTCAGGGCGCCGGGGAGGGCAGCAGCAGGGCGTCCGAGAAGGGCGTAGCGGCAGTGAATAATACGCAGACTACCCCCGTTTAGAGTGCATGGGTGCGAGGCTTGGTGTTTTTGAGGCCACTTGAGGCCACTAGCGGACGCGGCGCCCGTCCGATTGATCAATTTGCGCGCTGTAGCAGCGGAGTGGCGTGTGAGCACGACCCCCTATTTTTAGCGGTTTGAGCTCCTCCTAACGCGCTGATTTTCTGCTGCTCCGCGCGTCCGTGAGTCGCGGACGTCTTCTCGACGTCTTCCATCGGGACGCCGTGGGCGCACAGGCAGGTAGGTCTAGGTGGGTATCGATAACAGCACCAAGCATTGCCGTCGTCGTTGGCGGGAGCCAGTCGCCAGTCGCCCGTCGTCCGCCCGGCCCCAGCACCCCAGACGAGACCAGCCCAGCCAAGCAAAGCACTACCGTACGACCTGTCCACGCTGGGCCATGGATGATGGGATGGATCGAGGGTCGAGGGAGCATGGAGGATGCGTGATGCGTGGCAGGGTTCCAGCCCTCGCCAGCCGTGTCTCTCGCATCCTTCATCTACCCACCAAAATTACCACGGCCCTCGTACTGCTCATCGCCACCCAGCGGGCACGGCCAATTTCAGCCTTTGGCCAGGGCCTGCTTGACGTCAAGCTATTCCCTGAGAGGGCCGTTTCACTGTCATGCCGGGAGGCTGGGCGGCGTTGGGAATACGGACACACTCCACACCCACACCGTACAATAATTACCCTTGGATGCCTACCTGGGTCAGGTAATGTAATGTAACCAGATGTAGTGTCAATCTAGGCAGGCAATGTAATGCCATGGCATCATCCGTAACGCCTCGTCATGCGCTCGCCCATCAGCCATCAGCTAGGTATCAGTATCAGCCTCTGCCGGTCCGCGCCTCGCTCGCTACCGCAACTGCGACCGCAGGCCGTTGTCGAGACAATCATTTCGCCCATTGGCTCACCCGGCCCAGAAACCACCCTCTGCAGCAGCCGTTGGGACAGAGTATTATCGGTCCACGCAATCGATGCTCTAGTGCAGCCGCTTGCAGCGTTGATCGCATCGCCGGGATACTGCCGTTGGCTCTCATGCGCTTGTCGCGACGCCGTGCACGCAGACGAAAGACGACATGAAACCCCCAAGACTCGACTGCACCGTCGCCCATGTCGTGTTGCCTCGTCGCCGACCAGCTGAGGTGGCGCCCACCACGCCATCGGCTCCCTCGACCGCACCCGAGCAGCAGCAGCAGCGAACAATCAAGTGGAGAGAGGCACAGGCAGAGCAGCGGCAGCAGTGGCGGCGGCGGCGGCGGATGCAGCAGTACCAGCGCCGCGGTGGAGCCTCAAAAGACCTGCCCACCATCGATTAGGTGCCTATTCGCAGGGCAATACGGGGCATTACAGGGGATTAGGAAAAGGGGCCACCAAAATAGAATTTGTTACCACTGTCAACACAGACCACGGCTCAAGCCTTGGACCGAGCTAGAATCCCAGCAGCCCCATCATTTTGAGGAGACAGCCAGACGACCCCTTTGAACGCCGTCTGTCGTTTTGCCTGCGTTGCCTCCTTCGTTATAGGCTTTCACTCCACGTTCGTTGTACCTAATTGTGCCTTTTTTTCCTGCACTCGCTCGCCCACTCGACCGCTGCTGTGTCGACGGCGCCGCTGCTCCTGCATTCCTCGCCTACGCCCGCGCCCGCCATCACAACCTCTGCCCACTCCCCGCTGCCCGCTGCCCTCACCACCAGCGAGACATTGACCCGAGTTTCTGCACCTCCGGCCATCTGCCTCCACGCCAGCCAGCCTCTCCGGCGACTGCCCCTCGCCTCTGACGTCCACACGCGCTCCACGCCCCCACGGGGACGCGTCCGCCCACATGGCTGCCAACCCGCTGCAGCAGCCCTCGCTGGCTCTGCTGCCCCAGCACCAGCAGACGGATACCGGCCTGACGTCTGCCCTCGCTAGCCGCTTCCATGCTCACATGCCCACGGCCACCCTCTCGTCCCACGCAATCATCTCCCTCAACACATACACCGACCCCAGCCGAGGCGTCGATGGCGGCAAGGATGGCTCCGCAAACCAGGCCTCCGAGGACCTCGCCCAGCGAGCTTACATGCGACTCGGTCAGCGCTCCGAGGACCAGGCTGTTGTCTTCTTGTGAGTCCTCGCCCATCCGACCCGCCTCTCTGCTCCTGCTAACTCTCCCAGGGGCGAATCTGGCTCCGGAAAGACAACCATCCGCGGACACACGCTGAGGTCTCTGCTCTCGTATTCCGCCACACCCTTGTCCAAGAAGATCGAGCACGCCAACTTTGTCTTCGACGCATTCACCACCACAAAGTCGCTCACCACACCCATAGCCTCCAAGTCGGGTCTCCTGCTCGAGCTCCAGTACAACACCTCGACCTCCAACCACGCAACCCTGCTCGGTGCCCAGTTCTTGGCTCACCGTCTGGAGCGCAGCAGGATCGCCTCGGTCCCGACAGGAGAGCGCAACTACCACGTCCTCTACTACCTTCTCGCAGGTACCAGCCCCAACGAGCGGAAGCATCTCCACCTTGACAACCTCGGCAACGATCCCGCTGGCACTCGCTCGTCGCTTGGCGCCAACAAGAGATGGCGGTATCTGGGACATCCTACACAGCTCAAGGTCGGCATCGACGACCCCAAGGGTTTCCAGGACTTCAAGACTGCCCTCCGCAAGCTCGAGTTTGGCAAGGAGAGCATTGCCGGCATCTGCGAGATCATGGCTACCATCCTACACATTGGCCAGCTCGAGTTTGAGGTCGGCCAGTCGACGACCCCTTCGGCAGATGAGAGCGGAGGATACTCGCACGAGGGCGGCGAGTCCATTACCGTCGTCAAGAACAAGGATTCGCTGATTCCAATTGCTCAGTTCTTGGGCGTCACCATCTCCGACCTCGAGCAGAGTCTGCGTTACAAGTCAAAGACCCTGTACCGGGAGCGAGTGACAGTCATGCTGGACCCCAAGGGCGCCCGTGCCAACGCCGATGAGCTCGCTCGCTCGCTCTACTCTCTTCTCGTTTCTTTCGTCATCGAGCAGACCAACGCAAGGATCTCGGTCCTCCCCGAGGAGGTGTCCAACACCATCTCCCTCGTCGATTTCCCCGGTTTCGCCACGTCCTCAGCAACCGGATCCTCTTTGGATCAGCTGCTCAACAACGCGGCCAACGAGTCACTGATGACGTTCTGCCAAGAGAGCTTCTTCCAGCGCCAGATTCAAGAGATGGAGGCTGAGGAGATCAACCTACCCCCTCTGCAGTTCTATGACAGCTCCGAGGCCAAGTCTGGTCTGCTCAAGTCTGGCAACGGCGTGCTGAGCATCATGGACGACCAGATGCGCCGTGGCAAGACTGACATGCAGTTTTTGGATGCACTCCGCAAGCGCTTCGACGGCAAGAACGATTCCATCCTGCCCGGCAGTTTGACGGTTGTTCAGCCCGGTAGCAACTTCCCTACACCCAACACCGCCCCTTCGTTCACCGTCCGCCACTACGCCGGCGACATCGATTACAGCGTAGAGGGCATTCTCGAGGAGAATGCTGAGCTCATTTCTGGCGACATGATGCACCTGCTCAAGTCTGCCCAGGCACCTTTCATCCAGCAGCTGTTTGGACAGGACGTTCTGCGCAAAATTTCGCATCCCAAGGAGAAGTCGGCCATTGTCCAGGCTTCCGTCAGCTCCAAGCCCACTCGCATGCCCAGCATGGCACGCCGCAAGGCGGACAAGAGTGGCAGGTACGGTCGTCAGGTCAATGTCTTCGACGATGAAGTTCTCAGCGATGTTGAGAGCAACGTCTCCGGTTCCAAGAAGGGCGGCGATGCCCCTCTGAAGCAGACTGGAGCGGCGGGCCAGTTCGTCAGTGCCTTGAAGACCATCGAGTCCTCACTGCGCAAAGCCAACCCTTACTTCGTCTTCTGCTTGAAGCCGAATGACAGACGCATTGCCAACCAATTCGACAGCAGATGTGTCCGTCAACAGATTCAGTCTTTCAGCATCCCCGAGCTCAGCCAGCGACTTCGTGTTGCTGACTACAGCATCTTCCTGCCTTTTGCTGAGTTCTTGGGCTTGGCTCAGATTGACAGTGCCATTGTCGGAAGCGAGAAGGAGAAGGTGGAGATGATCCTCGATTCCAGGCCGTGGCGAGAGAACGAAGTGCGTGTTGGCACCACAGGCGTGTTCCTCAGCGAAAGGTGCTGGCTCGAAATTGCCAACATCGCAGACATGCCCGCCACACGCGGCTTCGCCGCTTCAAACGACAACCTCCTGACCCCCGAAGGCGGTCGATCCTACGCCGACCAGTCCACCTCGCTCCTCACTCCTGCTGGAGGAGAGTATTACAATGACAAGGGCGGCAACTACTTTGGCGCCCGGGACATGGATGCTCGTTCAGAGGCACCATCCGGCATCACCGGAGACATGTTCCAGGGGTTGGAGCAGCACAACGTTGTTGACGAGAAGGCTACCGAGGGCAAGCTCGAGGAAATCGACGTCACCCCCACATCGGCCAGCCGAAAGCGATGGATGTTCATCGTCTACGCCCTCACTTGGTACATTCCTGATTTCGCAATTCGCTTTATCGGACGCATACCCCGAAAGGATGTGCGAATTGCGTGGCGTGAGAAACTCGCCATCAACATTCTCATTTGGTTCAGTTGTGCCTTCGTCATCTTCCTCATGATCGGGTTTCCAATGGTCATCTGTCCCAAGCAGCACGTCTACTCTGCCGCGGAGCTGACGGCCTTCGATGGCAAAGGCGACAACGACGCTTATGTTGCCATGAGAGGTGTTGTGTACGATCTTGGCGAATTCATCCCTGCTCACTACCCGAGTGTCGTTCCCAGGAAGAGCCTGGAGAAGTACGCTGGCAAAGACGCGACAAACCTGTTCCCGGTCCAAGTCTCTGCCCTCTGCACTGCTCCTTATGGTAAAATTGACGATGGTGTCCCATTGAACTACAGGAACACAAACTACACCGAGACTGCCAACAACCTCATCAGTACCGACGATAAGAACGCCAGGTACCACGACTTCCGCGCCAACACTAACGATTTCCGTGCGGACTGGTGGTACGAGCAGCAGATGTTCCTCAAGGCCAACTACATGAAGGGTCGCATCGGATACAGCCCAGATTACCTCAAGACACTGGCTGGCAAGGGTAACACGATCGCCTACATGAACAACAAGGTCTACGACTTGAGCGAATACATGAAGGGAGGCCGAAAGGTCGAGGCCCGTCCTGGCGAGAAGCCGTCAGCGGATGCCAACGTCAACTTTATGGATGAGAGCTTGCTCGACATCTTCCGTATCCAAGCCGGCAAAGACATTGGCAAATACTGGGACAGCCTCCGTGTGACCCCGCAGGAGAGGGCCAACATGCTGCAGTGTTTGGACAACCTCTTCTACGTCGGAGAGCTCGATACGCGAAACGCACCCAAGTGTCTGTTTGCCAAGTACTTCCTGTTGGCCATTTCCATTCTCTTGGTCAGTGTCATCGGTTTCAAGTTCTTCGCCGCTCTGCAATTCGGAGGCAAGACGCTGCCAGAGAACATTGACAAGTTCATCATCGCCACAGTCCCTGCCTACACGGAAGATGAGGAGTCTCTGCGCCGTGCTATCGACTCCGCCGCCAGGATGAAGTACGATGACAAGCGCAAACTCCTCGTCATCATCTGCGATGGTATGATTATCGGTCAGGGCAACGACAAGCCCACCCCCCGCATTGTCCTTGACATCTTGGGCGTTCCCGAAGCTACGGATCCTGATCCTCTCAGCTTCGAGAGTTTGGGTGAAGGCCAACGCCAGCACAACATGGGCAAATGCTACTCCGGTCTCTACGAAGTTCAGGGTCACATTGTGCCTTTCTTGGTTATTGTCAAGGTTGGCAAGCCCTCGGAAGTCTCCAAGCCCGGTAACCGCGGAAAGCGTGATTCTCAGATCGTTCTCATGAGGTTCCTCAACCGTGTCCACTACAATCTGCCCATGAGCCCCCTCGAGCTCGAGATGCACCACCAGATTCGGAACATTATCGGCGTCAACCCAACCTTCTATGAGTTCCTGCTCCAGATTGACGCCGATACTTCTGTAGCTCCTGACTCAGCCACCCGGTTCGTCGCAGCTTTCCTCAACGACACCCGCCTCATCGCCATCTGTGGTGAAACTGCTTTGTCCAACGCCAAGTCGTCCTTCACCACTATGATGCAGGTTTACGAATACTTCATCTCGCACAACTTGACCAAGGCTTTCGAGAGTCTGTTCGGTTCCGTCACCTGTCTGCCCGGTTGTTTCACCATGTACCGTATCCGCGCCGCCGAGACTGGAAAGCCTCTCTTCGTCAGCCAGGAGGTTGTTGAGGCGTACCAGGAGATCCGCGTCGACACCCTGCACACCAAGAACCTGCTGCATCTCGGAGAAGATCGTTTCCTGACCACGCTCCTCATCAAGTTTCACGCCAAGTACAAGACCAAGTACACGATGCGGGCCAAGGCCTGGACAGTGGCCCCTGACAGCTGGGCAGTCTTCATGTCGCAGCGTCGTCGCTGGATCAACTCTACCGTGCACAACCTGATTGAACTGATTCCGTTGACGCAACTTTGCGGTTTCTGTTGTTTCAGTATGCGCTTCATTGTGTTCCTGGATCTGCTATCGACTGTGGTGCAGCCTGTCATTGTTGTCTACATTGGTTACCTTATCTACTCGGTCGTCTACACCCCTGAAGTTGTCCCCGTCACGGCGTTCATTCTGCTGGGAGCCATCTACGGTCTGCAGGCTGTCATCTTCATCGTTCGCCGCAAGTGGGAGATGATTGGTTGGATGATCATCTACATCATTGCCACGCCCGTCTTCGCCTGCGGTCTTCCGCTGTACGCTTTCTGGCACATGGACGATTTCTCCTGGGGTAACACTCGTGTTGTCACGGGTGAGAGTGGTCAGAAGGTTGTTGTTTCCGACGAGGGCAAGTTCGACCCAGCCAGCATTCCCAAGAAGAGGTGGGAGGAGTACCAGGCCGAGATGTGGGAGCAGCACACTACGCGTGACGACCGCTCGGAAGTTTCGGGTTACACGTACGCGACGAGGAAGCCGTTCGGCGGGTCTGTGGCTGGTTCCGAGTACGGCGGCATGCCTCCGTCGAGGCCAATGTCGCATCTCGACGTCCCCCGCTACGGAAACAGCTCGCGCATGAGCCTCGCGCAGAGCGGGTACGGCATGGACAGCGTCGAGATGTCGAACCTGCCCAGCGACGATGCGCTGCTCAACGAGATTAAGGTCATCCTTGCCCACTCGGACCTGATGACGGTGACGAAGAAGTCGGTCAAGATGGAGTTGGAGAACCGGTATGTTTGCCCCGCGACAGCACACAGGACAGCGTTTGCTAACACGACGACAGATTCGGCGTCGACCTCACGCTTAAGAAGCAGTTCATTGGCTCGGCTGTCGAGTCTCTGCTCCTCAGCGGGCAACTGCATTAGACGAGTCGCCCCACGACTCGGTGACGGCCTGTAGATGCGTTATGAGTGCACTGTCCTGTCTCTGCCTGCCCCGTCTCTTCGTCTCCCCCGTCGCCGGGGGCGGCATGTATCACACCATACCTATCATTATTGTAATCAGCAAACGCACTCATTCGTGCAGCGGTGGGGGTTCTTGCGGCTGGGCGAGCCACGGCGTTTTTCAAAGAGGCTGTTAACTTACTTTTTTTGCTTTTCGGAATCAGGATTTGATACTGCATACTGCATTTGCTTGTTCATGTCGCTTTTTCGCCTCGGTAGTTCCCGGGGCCGTGTAGCTATCTGCATTGGATGGGTCGAGAACACACGCACACAAAATCACAACTATGACTATGAACTACGGACTGTGGCTGGGGCTGGGACTGGGGATGAAATAGTGGTAGCGTGCGAGTCTGTCGACTATGCTATGTGAATAGGACAGGATGGGATAGGAGGCATAATAATTCTTACCTTGTATGGACTTGCGTGCTTACGTGCGTGTGTTGTGGTGATGGCGGTGGTTGACGTTGGATGCATGCATGTTATTCCTATGTCATCGACATATCAAGGGAGCGGTTGGGGAAGACGTCAGAAGGGGGGACGGGGTGGGTGGGTGGATGGTTGTGTCGATTAACAGTGGCTCGAAGATCGTAGATGGGAAGTAGTAAATTTGGATGCGTGTCCGTACAGAATTCGCTGTACTGTTGTCAGATATCAGGCCCCTAC
>WODD01000016.1:35345-49623 GCA_019775935.1 Neoascochyta sp. HWLR27 | reverse complement strand
CCTCACTTCCACCTTCCACCTCGCCCTCGCCCTCGCCCTCGCCCTCGCCCTCGCCCTCGCCCTCGCCCTCGTCCTCGTCCTCAGCCTCAGCCTCCCCTTCATCCCCGCCCTCCTCCATCCCTCCCTCCACCACCGTCCCCCTCCTCACCTCCTCCCCACCACCACCACCACCACCATCAACCTCAACCTCGACCTCGACCTCGACCTCGACAACAATAATAACCGTCTCGCTCGCCCTCGACACATCGACGCCCACTCCGCCCCTTTTCCCGCTGACGCCCTCGACAATCGTCATCACGCGCACCGCAGACGAGACGAGCTCCACGCCTACGCCCGAGTTAGTTACGCCGACGGGTGGTGCTGCGGGTGGGCGCGTTGGAGTTGGGGTTGTGTTGGGGGTGGGAGTCGGGATGGGGTTGGGGATGGGGATGGGGCTGTGAGAGGGGGGAGGTGGTGTTGATGTGTCTGGAGTCGCGATTGGGATGCGAGGTTATGCGGCGTTTGGAGTCGTTGCAGAGGAATATTTTCTTGAGCTGGCTGCTGGGTGGTTCGGGGAATCTGTGGCTTTTGGTAGTTTGGAGATTGCGGTGTCGAGGCTGATAACTAATAGTAATAGCAATACTGGGTGCATTGGATTTGTACAATTGACATGACAATAAAACACCACAGACGTCATGTCGCGCGCTGTCCCGGTTCGACAAGCACACACCATGGGCAATGACTATACAAGGATCAAAACAGCCAAGGTATAGGCATTAGGAACTAGATATGTACGTTGTATGCTAGGAATAGGAAAGTACTCGGTCCGGCCTCTCCACCTCATTACCCAATTCACTCGTCCCCGGCATTAGCCTTACCAACTCATACCCTCTATGTCCCTTCTTCGATCCTAAAGTCGGCAGTATCGCCCTGCACCCGCTCAATCTCGTTCTGGATCGCGAGGACCCAGTGATCGCGCTCCGCTCGGCTACGCGCCCGGAAAACAACGGACCGTCCTTTGCTCCCCAGTTTCGCTACACGCTTGAGCTTGGTGCGCTTGCCCTCGCGGCGCTGTTGCTCGCCCGCACCCGCTCCCTCTTCAGCGCGGAACCATGATTTGGCTTTGCCGTGCCAGATGACAAACGTCGTCATGACGTCTTCGTCTGTCGACGTCCACCCGTCCTCCAGGTAGATACGTGGCAGCGCATGGTGTCCCGGTTTGTTTGCATCGAAGGTTTGGTTTTGGTAGAGGAGGTCGCTCTCGGTGAGCAGGCCCGAGTACACGTAGCAGTCCTTGAGATCAAGGTTGGCGATGCGCTCGTGGTGGATGTGGCTTAGTTGCTTGCCTACGCGGCTGCGCAGTACGTCGCGGAATATCACGAGGGTGCCCGCCGTCAGGATCACGCTGCACCGTGTAAAAGGTGCATGAATGCGCGGCTTGCGGTAAAGCATACCACTCATGTGAATGCTGCGGCAGCACGCGATGCCACACATGTTGTATAGTTCAGGCGATGCAAATGACTGTTGTGTTTCCCACTTGCGTGCAAATTGCCCCATGTGCGCTTCGCCTTCCTCGTCGATATTGAGGGCACTTAGGTTACGGCTGCGTGTGGACTTGTAGAGTGCAATATCAGCGGTTGTCCGGTGCCTCCAGTATTTGACCAATGCACGAACGTGCTCGATCCATTCTTTGCGGCGAGCTTTGTCGGCAGCCTATCAAGTCAGCAGAAACTCTGTCAAGTGTAAGAAGCGTGCATACCTGTAAACGAATGATCAAGCCATTCTTCACCACCAGCTCAAACGTGCGTTCTACATCGAGTTCTCTTGTAGCACCATCTTCGCCACGTGACTCCATGTCAACATCCTCATCAAAATCGACATCTGAGCCAGATTCAATGTCCTCGTCAACAGGGCTGGCGCCCCACACGGCCTTGCGGACCTTGACTATGTTCGCCATGTTGATGTAACCATCGCAGTCGAGTAAGTTTAGTTCCTTGCGTCCCGCCTCGTCTGCAGCATCTTGGTCGTGCAGCCGCCGACTTTCGGGAGTACCCGAGTGGCCTTCTAACAGCCATTGGACCTGATCGTCCTGTATAGGGTATGGATTGACTGCCCAGCTATTGGGAATCTTGTCTTGGATCGTCTGCGCCGTTGGGGCTTCTGAGCTGTCGGGGGCCGGTAGTCTCGGTGGAGGTGGTGGGGTGGCTTTGGTTGGTCGCGAGAACACGAGGAACTGATCGTGGGAGGCAAAATACAACTGCTTGTGGTACATAAGGCCCAGGCGCTTGGCCCGTCCTCGCTGACCGGTCAGTCTGATGAGGAAACCCTCAACGGGCGGCGGTTCAGTCAAAACCTTGTGTTTCTTGTGCGTTGTTGCGGTGGTCGGATAATGCGTTTTGGGTCTCAGTTCGAGGTCATGCGACTTGAGCATACCAATGGTGCCGTACATTCTTCGTTCGTTAGCTCCGTGGATCCACTCGAGGCGATCGTATCGTTTCCAAGCAAGCCCGATTCGCTGGTGCTTGGTCCACGAATCCAGAATGTTTCCCCACTCGGGGGCATCCTGCAGCTGTTCCAGGCATTTTCTGATGAGTGACTGAGCGACGGCCTGCTCTTCCTGCATGGTCTTAAGCATGGCTTGCTCGGTATCATCTGCATCTTGAGCTTCATTCTGCGAAGCTTCTAGCTTCTCAAATGGATCCGATATGAGCACGCTAACACTCATGTCCGGAATATTGATTTGTAGCTCATCGGCACGGCGCCAGCCTAAGATGTTGCGGAGAAACGTGTGCCACTCGGTTGCATTAGACGCGGTCCTGGCTTGCATGATGAAGATCAAGCTCCCGTTAGGAACTGACATTGAGACAACTATCGATTTGTCGAGGGCCGAGTATAGATTGACTTTGCACGTCTTGGGTCCAAGCGGTATCTGGTACGCTGCCTTCTTTCCCGCGTTGCTTTGATCAATTTCTGGAATGACCTAACACGTAATTATAAGTTTCAATCACGATAGTTGAGGTGGATATTCGACATACGCGTGTCCGGTAGAGTTGCAGCAGAAACTCGGCGTTGTCAACGTGGCTGTGGCGACACACGACCATGTACTCTCGCCATTTGTCCTTGACGTTGGACACAACTTTCTGGTTTGCGTTTTCATCAAAGTCATCGGGGACCTTCCCAGCAGTAGCATCGACACGCACAAGCATACGCTCCATCTTGACGACTAGCCCGTCTTTGATGGCCTTGCGACGCAATTTGGTGCCCGCTCGTTGGATAGTCATCTGGGCCTTTTTTGCTTTGAGGTGGACAGTGGCGCGCCGTGAGTCTTCGGGGATGTCGAACTTGACGAGATTACGCAGATTGGACCTCCTCTGTGTTAGATCGGGAGTTGGTTCGTTTGTGAGGTTCGAGGTCTCGACGTTGGCCAGAGCCATGGTTGATCGCCTCTTGACACGGGCCAGAATTCCCTTGGCTGGGGAACTCGAGTCGACATGAGCCGAAGCGGGAGCCTTGTCTAAGTCAGCCTGAGGCAACAGAGACGAAGTAGACTCAACATCTACCGAGGGTGGACCCACAGTAGACGCCGGGGCACCAAGGCTCTGCCTCGCAGCAGGTGACTGTTGGGTTGCGGAAGACGAGCCAGCTTCGCCCTGGGTAGGCATGTGTAGGCCAATTGTTGGCACCTGGGATTGCTCTCGCTTCTGTTGTTGTTCCTGCCCGTGATGTTCTTCCTCCTGTTCGTCTTGCTTAGGCGGGATATCGTCACCGTCTTCGCCCGACTCATCCTCGCTGGCGGTGATTCGTATCGATGATGCTGTGACAAAGGTCTTTGCGCTAGATCGGCGAGGCGTCTTAGGAGCTGCGGGAGCTTCGTCATCGTTGTCGGCGTCGTCGTCGCCGTCTTCGAGTTCAGATAGGGCGTCGACAAAGTTGTCGCCGTCAGTGCCAGCGATCATATCATCCTCGCGGTCAGATGAACGGGTAAGTTCTACAGCAGAGGTTGTCGCAGCAGGTGCTACCGGGTTGTGCTCATCTTCGCCCTCGTCTCCCTCTCCATTCCCGTCGGCGGCGGCATCGATGTCGAGTTGGCTTGGCTGGGGAAAGCTGGGTTGGAAGAGCGCCGAGGCGCTGGGCCCTTCGAGGCCGCTTAGGCGGCGGCGGCGTGCATCGCGAGGGTCTTCTGAGAAGGAGGCGGTGCGGTTCGAGTAGTTGAAGCGCAGGTGGTGGCGGTACCAGTCGCTGCGATGTTTGGTGAGCCAGGCGGTAGGGATAGGGCCGATGAAGTAGCGACGCGAGGTGAGGTGGAGATGGTCGGGGGTGGCGTGCAGCTGGCAGGATCAGCGTCAGCATCGAGGGTATGCAAAGCAAGGCGTGGGTGTAGTGTGCCTACCAGCTTCTGGGCCGTGAACGAGTCTGTCGGCAGAGTCGCAATGTCAGGCTGCAGATGCCATGACGTCTGGCGGTCAGGGGCGGGCATTGGGCCGCCGAGGGGAGGACTGGTTCACATTCAAGCACAGATGGGCGTGGCAGAGGGCGTTTGGAATATGGCAGCGGGTGTGTTTCTGTCAACCCAGAGACTGTAGATTATCTGGGATCTGGTCCGGTTGTTGCAGTACCTTGAAGATGCGCTTGCCTTGCCTGGGCGCGACACGAGCCGCTGGCGGCAGGGCACGACTGCGCCAGCCGCAGCCCTGCGCCGCCGATCTGATCCCCACCACCACTCCACTCCACCAACCAGCTCCTACGCATTTTACTAGACGCACTTGGACATTCTTGTAGAATCACCTGAGAATGGTCTGCTGAAAATTAGCTGAGTTGATTCTATATTTGTATTGCTCAGATAGAGCTTCAAAGAGTTATTATACAAGCCTAAGCACACTTTTCCTTTGTCGAACTATCACTCTTGCGTCTGGGTTAACAAACATGCTAAATCCTTTGGCCTTGGGTGTTGCTGCTTCTGACTTCTCAAGTTTCATATCGTATCTTGCTAATAGATGAACAAGTGCTACCTTGACTTCCATCGCCGCAAAGAAACGTCCTGGACATCCATGCTTGCCATGTCCAAAAGCGGTATGCTCTTTGCTTGTAGTCACAAACCTACTCTTTGTAGCCCAGCTAGCCTCGGCCCGCAGCCTGACATAGCGGTACGCGTCGAACTCATCCGGGCGCTCGTAGGTTTCGGGGCTCCACATTCGATGAGAAGATATTGCAATCTTGCTGCCTTTCTTGACGCGGACGTTATTCGCGAGAAGAACATCCGTTGTGGCAACGCGATGCATGAATGCTGCAGCCCGCGTTAGCTTAGGCCACAGAGCCCGCTTTGTTTAGACGAACTAAAGTCCCAACGACATACTTGTTCCAATTGGTTTCATACGTTGAGTCTCTTTCATGAAACTGTCCATCAAATGAAGTTCGCTTAACATCGCTTTGTTCCAACCAAATCTGCTCAGCACCATCTTGATCTCCTCGCGTAGCGGCTCGAACAGTTCCGGATACGCACACAGGTTCAGTATCGCCTGTTGTAAAAGGTCGCTAGAAGTATGAATTGCTACTGCTGAAAGACGTAGATGTATGCCGACTTCATTGTATGGTCGTTCGGCCGCTGCATTCCGGAACCACTCGAAGGAATCATCTGGTAGATCTGCTTGTCGGCCTTCTCGTTCGGCCGTCGCAATCTCCAGTTTTCTGCGAGCTGAGATTGGGTTCAATATCGTGGCCGCCCTTCGGTAATCTGCACGTATTTGGCGACAGACGGGCAGCAGTCTCTCGGCCAGCCATCGAAATGGGACAGGAACAGCTCTACATAGGATAACCCCATTGATGCTGTTGATGGTGTAATCTACCGATATACGCACCCACTCGGTGTTCTCACTCAGCTCCAATCCGTGAAATACTCGTGTAGATAGGCGAGTCACCCAAGATAATACGTCATCGTGTAATTTGACATCATGCCACTCTGTACGAAAGGTTAGCAGACTGGAGACGAAGACCAAGTTGAACCAAAGAAGCAATCGCTACCTTCTGATTTACCCCAGGTCGATTCGAGACACAGATCCATTTGCGTTGATAATGCGTTTATTTGTTTTGCTGATTGATCAGAACGGACGTTAGTACAATAAAAGGACGGAACGTACGGAGACTGCGCGTCAACCCTTTGAGCACTGCATCCTGAAGGAGACCTGGTATTTGTTCACCAAAGCTCTTGAAGGTATCATAGTTCGCGAGGAATGACTGTCAGGCCGATTGGCTTGTAAGCAGTAAGATCCCGGCAAAAACGGAGTGATATGTCTTACGCTTTCTGCCAAAGCCTTCAGGCTGAGACATGGCTTCTGATTTACACTCTCAATGTAGTCTGGCGAAAGCACAATCACCGGTCCATCGTCTGTAATGATACTGAACGGATCGAGGTACTATAGCTAAGTCAGAACAAGTTGAACCAGCATTGTTAGTTGATCTGAACTGGTCTTACACGGGCAGCTCCCTCCATGAGCAGCCGCTTTGCATCAGATTTGAAAACGCGCTTTGCTCGTTCATACGTCCAGCTCCTTTTGTCATGGTTGACGAGAGGATATATTGATTGCGTTGGTGCCAGTAAAAAAGTTACCAAGATCCCAAAGACAAGCAGTCCTACCGTTGTGTGCAGCCAAACTGGTAACTCTGGTATCCCATTCGAGAATAAGGCATATGCGGAAGCCATTTGAGGCGGAAAATACAATAGAATGATTGTGCAAGTGATGGAAATATGAACGACTCAATTTCCAGATGCAACGTGATGTTAGCGCTGCGGGATATTGCAGTCCGCGTACCCGTGGGTAGCACAAGCTGGCCCAAGATCCGGCTATGCGCACCTGACTATTAGCTTACCACATGCGCAGGGGGGCTTTTGTGTAGGTTTACAGACTTCATAGGGACCTGATCAAAGAACCAACTTCGCTCTCCGAGTCCGTGGTAATGTAAATATCACGTTGGCAAGGCCTTGACGCTGTGTTCACTCAATTACGTCATTGTGCGGCTAGGCTACCAAGCTATGCGCTCATAGTTCAGGTTGAACGATGACTAGTTATTGTGATGCGTCTGTGTTCAAACGCTTACACGACATGACTTCTGTGCTTTCACTGTCTTGTCGCCCTCGCTCGTTGCCGTTAGCTTTACAGTTGCTTTCTTTGCGCCGTCTTTTCCGACTTTCTTCACTGCAACCCTGACTTCTGTGCTTTGACCAAACTTTGCATACGCAAGTGCATTTGGTACGTCGATTTGCCACCCCGCGCCCTCAACTTTAGCATCGAGCCGGAATATATCAGAGCCAAGGTACGCAGACAGATCCTGGGGATGGGCCGTGACATTCCCCGAGCCTGCTTTACCGGTATTGTCGAGTTGGAAAGTACAGTAGATACCATCAGAGGTAGAATTACCCGAGGCCACACCCTGTCGCAGTTTGACATCGTGCCTAGCAGATAACGAATCCGTGATGGCGCGCACACCGACAGTGTAGCGCAAAACGCCAGAAGCGTCACGGTTGATGTCGAGGACATAAAAGTGCAGACCATTGGCCACATCGACATGCTCATATTCGCTTCCAGAATTCGTGCCGGCGTGGAAGAGGGCATCGACGAGTTGTCGATAGTCTCCAACAGTCCAGTATTTTGCTGTTCCGTTGGGTAGATAGAAGTCAACGACATGAGCATCTTGCGGATTGGCATCGATGACCCATTGGAACGGTTGCGTGCGGTCGCTGTTCTTCGTCTTGGAAATCATGACACCAGAGTCAGGACAAAACGAATCGGCGCCCATACGGTCAACAACTTCCATGTTGTAGTTGTTGTAGCGGCCACCGTCACACAGGGCGTCGGTGGAAATGTTACAAGCGGGTGCGAGATCGCCCTGGGCACCGAAGCTGATGTTGAATCCCATCAATCCGTTACCGGGGTCAACAGAGCGAGCGGTGATTTCAGCAATAACGGGTCCGGACGAGACTAGACCAGAGCGTGAGATCTGAAGGATGGGCGTGTTATCAATCAGACCAATTTGGTGCTTGTCACGCATGGTGTGCAGTGAACCCATGGATGCACCCTGAACGGGAGGTATCTGCCAACGCGAGTGAGGTCCTCCAGGGCCGTTGAAAGAACCACGATCGAGCATGCTGTATGGACCAGTGTATGCCCGGCGCGGAGGTACACCGTAGGGATTGTTGTAGTTGTCGCCGATGCCGAGCAAATGAGACAGCTCATGAGCAAACGTAGCCATGCCAGAAGATTCGCCCTGCGTCGAGGAGCCGCCACCAGCATTAGGCCAGATGGTAGATGCAGCAGCCCACGATGTCCAGTCAACATAGCGGGTATTAGCGTAGTTGGGGAGTGAGCTGTTGGCAGGTGGACCGAACTCAGCAGGCACATCCTCCTTAGTTAGGAATTTCATCTCTCCAAACTCCTGCCAGGTGGAAGATTCGTCCTGGCCTGCTGATAAGATGAAAGCCAATTCATACGCATCAGCAGTCGCATTCCCCACTTCTCGACGCCATGCACCAAGCGCATCTGTTCGAAGATCTACCGAGCAGGGCGGGCCTTCTGGACAAGCATCTTCATTGAAACCACCATTTTCGTCGTCAACGCCATACTGGTAAGATTTGGCAGGCATGCGGTAGGGTCCAAAGACGGTCAGATCAACGCCGTATTTTCCAAAAGAATCGCCCATCCAGTACTCGTGGAGGGTATGACCTTCGTTCAACTCATTGGGTGTATTGAGGAGATCATGGTAGAATTTCGGAACGTCTTCTCGAGCCAGGCCCGCAGCAGCTGGTTGAGGGTTGCCAAAAATGTCGGATTTGGGAGGGAGAGTGACGACAAAGGGTGAGTCTAGAAACATTGGTTAGTCTTGTCAATTGGAGTGGTTACGCCCAGCTTGTTATGAAGCTCTTGCTCGTGTTTCCCTCTGGCAGCAAACGTACCCGGATAATCGACGGTGACCATAGCGATGTTGAAATTACGAGACCTGCCCTTTCGTACAGGGTCGCTCCAACTCGTGCTGGGGGGTGCAACGAAGTCGTTCCAGGTCATGTTGTCAGGATTTACCCAGTTCTGCGGGTCGATGGGAGCAAACGGCTTAGACAGAGGGGTCGATCCAATCTGGTTAACCGTTGCTGGGATGGCCCAAGCCGTGGAGAACATTGTTGCGGCAAAGGCGGCCACTGAAGGCGCCGAGTGGCTCTTGATGGCTAACATGGCCGTGGAACAGTGGTGCAAACTTACACCTTGGGAGGTCGCTGTTGAGGAAGGGGGAGAGCGGGGAGGGACATAGTCAAGTTATACGAATACTGTGACGCACACATTGCAGGAATGCCTGTCGTCCCCTACGTGACTCCGGTAAAGATGCCGTCCAGAAGATTGGCAATGCTTATACAGATGCCTGATACAGCATAGCGCATTGCTTGAAGGTGGCTATCCGTGCTTGGCTTATCATGGCACCTGCTTCATCCAGCAAGATATACAGGCCGTCTCCCAGGATAGTTTGCCATCGCAATGCAAGGCATGACCGCTCGCAAGGCTGTTCAGTTGCCCAGTTAGATAGATAATAAACCTTCTGGGCGATGTTGTGGTTCAATCAGGTATTACCAAGATCTTGTCTGCGGGGTTGTCGAGATGCGATTGGCTGCTGGCACAGCAACAGCCGTGGCAGTGTGGTACAAGCCTGCGCTACATTCATTGGCTACGAAAGCGAACCTTTTACCGAGCGACGTTTGGCGATAAGTATGTTGATCGCACATGTCGATGCGCTTTAACTAATATTTAACTATTTGCACTTCGCGTTATAGTCCATCTGAGGGCTGAAGGATGTCCGGATTTAAAATATTTTCATACCCGCAGTCCTGATGCGTGTAATCTTTTTCTTGGATAGACATTAACTATTTGATTTCGGTCTTATGGATTGAACTTGATCGTGTGGTAAGCTCTGAGCTGCTACGTAAATCGACCAAACAAGGTTCCTTATCTTGTTCTACTCTACTGAGCGTAATTGAGATAAGGTAATCGTAGGTCGCACCTACACCTTTACCTCGTCATGCGAAATCGATCCCTGCTTGACTTTAACCTCAGCAACACGATGCTCCAACTCGCTACTCTGCCAATCTTTCTTGTTCATGCCCGGGACAAAGAGTGGTGCGTGAGTGAACAAGTAGTTCATCTCCTCGAGAGGACGCTTGGCAGTCTCCGGAAGGAAACAGTAGAAGAAAATGGCGTTGGTCAAATTGCAAACCTGTGCTCAAAGTCAGAATCTTGTACCTGGTTACAGAGGTTGTTTTACTTACAACGAACAAGATGTAGAATTTATACCCGGCGGTTTCCATGCCTGGTTTGGTGACCTGACCGATCATAGTGTTGAATCCGAAGGATACCATGGTGGCCAGCGCGACACCCTTTGTTCGAGTCTTTGTGTCAAATATTTCGGCCGGGATAATCCAAGATAAGGGTCCACAAGTAGCACTGAAGCTGATATTGTACAGCCATGTAACGGCAATGAAACCCCAGGCGGCGGACTTATTAGCGGTTGCTCCTGGTGGGAATACCGCCAACATGATTGTGGCAATCATGAACATGACCATGTTTGTAAGGTTACCAAGGATCAGTGGCCAACGACGGCCAAATTTATCGATGAAGAGAATGCACATGAACTGTGCAACCAAGGCCAGAATGGATGAAATGGCCTGATACTTCAAGGTATCGTGTCCCTCAATACCCATCCGGCCGTAGATAGTAACAGAGTAGTACTGTATGGCAGAGACACCAGTCATTTGAACTGAACCCTGGATGGCACAAGCCAAGATTATACGTCGGCGGCAAGATTTAGTGTTGAAGAGTTCGGCAAAAGACTTTGCCTCGTGCTCATGCTCGAAGGTGATGGTGTCTTGAATCTGCTGGAATTCAGCTTGAACCCAAGGGTCGGTTTCATCGCCATGCGCATGGAGCTTTGCGAGCGTCTTGAGTCCTTCCTGAGTCCTTCCATGGTCTATGAGCCAACGAGGGCTCTCGGGGAAAATAAGGATGAGAGCCCCCAGTGCCATAGCCGGAATGACTTGGATACCGAGAGAAGTCCGCCATTGTCCGTCGCTAGTGGGCGAGAATCCTATATCTACGCCGTACGAGATCCAAGAAGCAGCAAGAGCTCCAACGCCAAGCATGAACTGTTGAAGAGCAGTGATGCGACCTCGAATACTTGGATGAGCGAGTTCGGCTTGGTACATGGGGATGATCATGACAAGAATTCCAACGCTACAACCTTCATTAGCAACTGTGTGGTAGACTGAGCTGCTTTACGTACCCAAGCCCGGCAATAGCGCGTCCAGCATAGAGATAAGACAGGGCCTGAGCTCCAGTTTGCAGAGCTCCTCCGAGGCAGAAGACGACGGCGCCGATCAAGATGGTCCATCGACGACCGAGCCTGTCACCCATGAAACCAGCGGCAGCGGCACCAAAGAAAGCTCCGCCAGTGAAGACGGATACAACTGCTCCTGTTTCATTGTCTTCTGGTTGAAATTTGGCGACAAAAGCTTTCGCTTCGATGACCTGTGCAATGACACCCAAGTCGTATCCGTACAACAGAGAGCCGAGAGATGCGAAGAGTCCTACTAGGAACTAGAGGAACGTCAGAAACCATGTTAACATTGGAACAGGCTGTGATGCAAATAGGACCGTCACGACAAAGGGCAGCCCGGGTCTTCAAGTCGACGCAGATCATCCAATATTGATGTCGTGTGATGCGAGCATTTGGAAACTCTTACCTGGTACCATTTGGGAGGGATCGCCATAGTGGACGCTCAGCGATGCTTGCGGAGTCGTCACAGACGTGATGCAACGACAAGGAATATCCGTCCCCGCATGAGCGACCCACACTCACTTTATACCTCGCAAAAAGTTGTTATACTTGCCGTATTATGTCATAATGGTCCCGTTTACCGAGGAGAGGAGTCGAATGTCCGTGGGGCTATACCCCAGGTCTCTCCACACTCCACATTCGCGTCCGAGCTCACCGTCTGCCCGCATCCAAGTATCCACATGCGGCTAAGAAGCTGCAGCTCGGGCGAATGATGAAGCGACGATGCCTGTGATAGTGACATCTGGGCGTCGGATGGTTGACTTGAACCGGCTAGGACGTGCTCTGCCGTGCCGCCGGTTATGTTCACGCTCAGCACCGTTTATCCGCCAATCACAGACTTGTTTTGCTAGCCGGATTGGGCTATGGGCTCGGCATGCTTAGCTTTTGTAGTCACAAACTGGGTCTTGAAGAGAGATATAGAAGGACAGCTTGCATGTGATGAACTTGGGAGATTTCAGACCCTCTTAACCTCGTTTCAAGTGGAAATCTTGTCAGATCACCGTCGTTTGAGCGCGCATAATGGCGACTTTCACGAAAATCGACGACGGCGAAAGCCCATCTATCATCATTCATCCTTCCAACAGAATTGCAGCAATCAACGATAACATCTATGGTGGATTCACAGAGTAGGAAAATCCTATCTGTGCTGCGCTGAGCGATGCTGACTCTGACGCAGACACATGGGACGATGCATTTATGGAGGCATCTACGACCCTGGCAATCCGCTATCAGACGATAATGGCTTTCGCAAAGACGTCATTGAAGCCCTCAAAGAGCTGAGAGTCCCTGTAGTGCGTTACCCCGGCGGTAATTTTGTTGCTACCTACGACTGGCGGGACGGCATTGGTCCAAAAGAGCAGAGGCCCAGCAGGTAAGACAAATTCTCGTGTTGAAGTCATCCAGAATCGTTACGATCTCTCAAAACTTGGCATACTCATCATCGTTTTTAGGCCAGAACTGGCATGGATAGGCACGGAAACTAACGAGTTTGGAACTGATGAGTTCATGAAATGGTGCGAAGCCGTTGGCACAGAGCCCTACCTGTGCTTGAACTTTGGTACAGGTACCTTGACAGAAGGTTAGCGTTCTACAGCGAGAACACTGGAAGACATCTAACACAGTTTTATCTAGCTCTGGGTTGGTTGGAGTATTGCAATTCGGACCGCGATAGCTATTACGCTAATCTGCGACGCAAGAATGGGCGCGAGAAACCTTACAATGTGCGGTCTTCTCTTGCCTTATATTCTTCACGTTACTAACGAAAACCTTGTGTAGGTCAAATACTGGGCTTTGGGAAACGAATGCTGGGGACCTTGGCAGGTGGAGCAAATGACCAAAGAAGACTACGCAAAGAAGGCATATCAGTGGGCCAAGGCTCTGAAACTACTCGACCCCAGCATCGTCCTGATTCTCTGCGGAGAAACTGGTTACTCTTCTTGGGACTACTACGTTCTGAACCAATGTGTCAAGTGGGATGTCCATGGCCTGAGCGGCGACACGACAAAATCTCTTATCGACATGCACAGCATCCATATCTATACGGCCGACAAAGAGCATCTGCCAAACGCTACGGCACCAAGGGCGGCAGAGCGCGCTATTCAGATGACCAGTGCTTTGATCGACCTCGCTCGCATCGAAAACAAGGTTCCCGAGACTGTACCGCGACAGACCATCTGTTTCGATGAGTGGAATGTTTGGGATCCGGCCAGAGCGCCAGGCGAGCAAGGCGCAGAAGAGAAGTATACACTCTCTGATGCACTTGCTGTTGCAATCTTCCTGAATGGATTTATCCGCCAAGCTAAAGATATGGGCATGGCCAACATTGCGCAGTCGGTAAACGTCATCTCGCCCTTGATGACAAGTGCGAATGGCCTGGTCAAGCAGACAATCTGGTGGCCCCTTCTTCTGTTCAGCAAGTACATGCGTGGACATACGATTGCACTGAACGTTCGCTCTCCTGAATACTCTGGCCGTACCAATCCTAAGTGGATCCGTGGAACCATCGAGACACCGCTCCTGGATTGCAGTGCTACAGTCGGTGAGGACGGATATGTGAACCTTGCAGTTGCCAACGTTAGCGAAGAGTCTGACTTCGAGGTATCACTGGAGGGTTTCAAAGCTGATGATGTTGAGGTACACCTTGTGTCTGGTGATCATGTCCAGGTCACCAACACAGCCCAAGAGCAGAACGTTGGTATCAAGGAGTCCAAGTGGGACGGAAAGGGCTCTTTCACTTTCTTGAAGCATTCGTTCACACTGCTTCGTTGGAAGCCGTTGTGACGGAGCCTTCACTAGATGTATTACAATATAGATTGGTAAATATACTAGATCTTGATGGCAAGTCTCTGTTTCCTCCTGTAGTGGATGGGCGATGGTCAGCCTGTTGATACGGCAAAGGTATCAGGTGAACCAACTTGGTAGTCGTTGCAACGAT
>WODD01000016.1:3981-35337 GCA_019775935.1 Neoascochyta sp. HWLR27 | reverse complement strand
CTCTATTCCATCGTAGAGGGAAGCTATGAGGGTAGACGGCAGCAAACTGCGCTAGCCCCTATCGGGCGTAGCACCTAGACCTGCCTGCCGACTAACTGGCATAGGTTCGATTCTGGGGGTCCCAACACAGCCACTTTACCGAGGACCTTACACTCATCCAAATACATGTGGATTGATTTAGTCTTAGAAATAACCATCTTCACAGCCAATGAGTCGTTGCACTATAGGTAGCTTCGAGTGAATCTGCCAGACATACTTTACGGAGTCTCGGCATGCTTCCACCTAGGGTAATCCGTGTAGCCAATCGTGCTGTCCTCAAAAGGCCCATAAAATCTACTCCTGTCATAGGGCGCCAGTGGCAGGCCACTCTTGAGTCTAATTGGTAGGTCGGGATTGCTAATAAAGTATCGACCATACAGAAGAGCGTCGTACCTGCCTGACTCGATGACTCCCCAAGAGTTCCTATCATCGAAGCCGCCTGCAGAGAATAACGGCGTATCTTCAAAGATGGTATGGAATGATGATAAGTCTACAGAGCTAAAGCCCCATGAGTCGAGGAATTCTTGTTTCTCAGCTTTGCTGTGGATCTGTTCGTAGCGCTGCATTCTATTTAGTGGAATTTGTTTACGTTTGAGAAGCCACTACACTTACTAACTCAATTGAGCTCACGTAAGACAGGTTGGGATGGTTCTGCTCGCTTCGGATCTGGTTGAAAAGGCCAAAGGGTGACAGCCGGATGGCGAAGTTCTCGTCTCCAATCGCTCTGCTCAGCTCCTCCATGAGCTCTAGCACAAAGGTGTATCGCTTCTCATGACTGTTACCATAGGAATCTGTGCGCTTGTTGACGTTGGAAGCTAAGAACTGTTCTGGAAGGTATCTATTGCCCGCGTGCAACTCTACCCCATCAAATCCACACTCCATTGCCCAATTGGCGGTGCGAACAAAGTCCTGGATGGTTGATTTGATACGAGCCACTGAAAGAGCTACCGGAAGATGCTCGTGGTATCGAACTTGTTTTTCGGTATGCGGAGTATAGGCGAAACACTCTTCCAAGTCGTCCCATGGGAGTCCAGAGGGACTAACAACTGGCATACCTGTCATTTGTGGGATATTTGCCCTGCCAGAGTGCCAAATTTGGAGATAGGCCACAACATCTTTCTCATGTATACCGTTGGCAACCTTCTTCCATCCATCCTTCTGCTGTTCGATGAATAATCCTGGGACACCGGGCATTTCATTTCCTGTTGATAGTGTCAGACATCAATCACATCTATTGGAATTCTCAATCGAGATTTAGTCGGTCGCGGTTACAACACGATATACGAAAGAATGGCTTTTCCTACCTATAGAGAGGGTGGTACACCTTCTGTAATGATGAGACCCCCTTTACTTGCAAGCTGACTGTAGTAATCGGCCATCAAATCGTTGGGGAGCCATATGCGATTAGGCTTCTCAGATATGCTCTCTGCGCTCAAGGGTGTTCCTCGGTTTCTTGTCAGAGGCGCTAGCACAACTCTGTGATCTAAAGTGATCTTGCCGTTGCCAATAGTTAGCGGTTCGAATAACTAGTTTGGATACTATACCGACGGGATTGGCCATTTTTTGGATTTAGTTATGAGGCGAACTGGTTTCGATTGGCTTTTGAACGAGTAGTAAGAAAGCAGGTTTCTGGAGCGAACAATCGAGGAGTTCTGAAGCAACTAACTAGATATATGGATCCTCACAGGCTACCATGTGAATGCGAAATCAGGCCACGAACAATGTGATGGAAAGCTTGTACCGCAGACTTACGTTTTCTGACATTTGACCTAGTCTTCTTCAGTCTATCACGCCAGTTTGAAGGATCCTGCTGCTTGTAATCGTACCAACAACCCCCCCCCCTAGAAGGTAAGAAGGATGTATGTGGGTCTACTGTTCCTTTCCCTTCTAGATTCAGTTCAATTTGAGGATGGACACTTCCTTCCCACTATGGTACATTTCGCCCGGTTGGAGTAGTTCTTATTGCAACTCTGAGGTGCCATGTGCAATTTCTGGTACTCGTCTCCTACTTACACTTCACAATCGACCTCAGAATGCGTCTACCTATGCCAGGACGCCTAGTTTTGTTTCCTGTCTGACAAAACCGTGTTGTAGTCGATCTTATTGACATCCGGAGAATCCCTCGACTCTAGTACAAGGATCTGAATTTTCGACATATCCTTGGACTATCGTTCGGGCAGCTGGATCCGAAGGATTCAGGATTGCATTCAGGTCAGCAGCGCTGTGCCAAGACGGAACAGTTGGTAGATGGAGAAACTTTCCTTGGAGCAGCCCAAAAAGTCCCTGTAGTGTGTTAGCGCTCTCTTACATTCTGATATTCGGCTCAGATCATGAGTTGGACGCGTTTATGTTCAAGTCATTGGGAAATCGAATATGCAGCAGGCGAATGCTTCTTGTTTATTTAAGATGACGTTAGATGGATGTGGACCAGTGCCTTCCACTGAAGCTGATGTGATAGAGCTTCATGTTTTGCTAGATGGAGATATTTCGGGTGAAAAGGATCAAAATCCCGAAGAAATGTCCAACTGAATCATTGCAGTATGTATCGAGGCATAGTCTTAATCCCATGGTTTTAGGTTTGTCCAATAACAATGCTTCATGGCAAAATTTAGTACTCAATTTCATTCTTAACAATGTCATTGTTGCTACACATCACCCACCTATGCCCAAAACCGAACTTTGACAATGACCTCCCTGTAACTACAAGATGATCGCTCAGAGTTTCCCCTACGCATTTATCGATTTTCATACAACGCAACTTGACAACAGGTGGGTCAGACTTGAGCCAAATATTCAACTCACGCTACGACACAGGCCGATTTCATACCTAACCCAGCTTCCGACCAAAAAAGCCTCTCGAAGATGCCCTGCGGTAACGAGACGCACTGCCCGCGAATGCCACCCATATGCCCGTCAACACAAGCCCGACTAGGTCAGATTGCAGTTGTATACCATGGGCTACGTCTAATACACCAAGCTGATCAAGCTCTCGTAGCGCAGCAGCGCGAACAGCGTATGCGAGAGTTCAAAGAAGGTCTCGAGAAAGTGTTCGAGGCAGTCGAAGTTTGGCTTGAGCAGATCAACGACGTCGAAGACAAGTGCGAAGAACTGCTTGACAAGCACCTGCAGGATCCCAAGTCAGTGACGCCGGAGGACTGGAAATTACTTGCGCAAAGCGCGAACCGTAAGATCAAGGTCATATACGGTCCCGCGTTCCCGCGCAGGTCATGGCCCAGCGGTGTCCCGTACCTCAACCTCATTGCCCTACGCGAGCATTATCGGCAACAGAATCGCGATATAGAAGCGGAGCTCAAAAAGATGCGTGAGTTCCGAGAGCAGGCTGCACGCGAGTGGGAACTCTCTGAGCCAATGGATGGACTGGCAGATCTGGACATCGATGCCAGCACGGACATTGAGCAGCTCGGAGATGAATAAATCAATGCAGATTCGCAGGGAGCCGGGTAAAATAAGGACATGGTTATTCCGATAGGATGCGACGTAGGGATGGATGACTAACCTTTGAAGAAAGGGTGAAGGACGTTGAAACTCTGGAAGGTAGGTTCGCATAGTACTGAAACTTGATTTTCTGCCCAAGCCTGTAAATCAGATCGATTGTTTTGTATGATAACTGTTGTGTAGCTATCCATGATAGTTTTGTATGTTTTACCAAGCGACATGTGCTTCACGGTTCTTTTGCAGACATGACCATCAAAATACACTTATTAGTTAACTAACTATATATTTTATGCTTGCTCCAAAATGTATGTGCTAGTTTGTCCTCAAATTTGGATACAAACTTTTGCTGATAGGTCCTTTTAATACTGGGACATGGTACGAATACATTGTAGCCATATATACATATCTCAGACATGCGCGTGGATAGGGACGTTTCTTCGCAATGACATTGTTTTTCATATTCCCTCCTCAGCAACTTGCGGTCCTTCTTTTCGTAGGAATCACCAATCTTGCAGAACGCCCGGTGGAACCCCTGCCTCACTCTGCACATGCAAGCAGCTCATTGAAGCTCTCGTACCATGCGTCCCCTAAATGTCTCAGCCATTGTTGAGGACGAAGTTCACGCACGAGGCCGATTAGCAACGCAGAGCATAGACGACGACAAAGTGCAGGGACAAAACCAAGACCGTGAAGGTCTGTCCTTGTTTTGTCACGAGTAGCTATATTTCGGGTCTATTGAGATCCAGGCATCAGAGGGATTAATGACACGCCGATTTGTTCCCCAATTTTCCAGCTGAGACGTGGCAGGGTAGATTACGATAATTAATCAATCAACCGACACGCATATTCACTATAAACCAAAATGATGATACCAGTCTAGGATCCTGTTCAACGATCCCAATGTGATGGGTCTCGCTCGACGCGACCTCTGTGACAACAAGTAGAGCAAGAAAGCCAGGCATCAGCATCACACTTCACACATGGCACGATACCACCGCCATCATGAACCGACGTGCGCACATCAGCACTAACGGCGCACTTCTTGCCTGGTGCGATCATGGATCGTAGGCGCCATGTTGACTGGCGAGCACAACATGGCAACCTTCGCGCTTGCGCGGGTTCTCAACTCCCACCAATCGCCTTGACCAGTTTTACAGTCTTGTTGCCGATAGCCACACATACCAGCCAGCCAGCCCTCTTATGCATCTGTCAGTTTACAGTGCGGCACACCCACTCGCTCGACGGTTGTCAAGGCGGGAGATCAGCGGCACCGGCGCCAGCGATTGGGGACGGATTCGCCGAGCAGCCTCGCGTCCAGCTCTCCACAGGCGCGTCGCGTGGACGTGGTGTGAGCACATTGGGAGCATGGTTGGCTGGAAAGAGATTTGGGGGTGGTGCGCGCTGCCTCAAATGGAATGGGGTGTTGTGCTAAATGGGAAGTGTGGTGGAAGCGTTGACGAACAAGCGACGACGCCGTGTCTGCCGGCGCTGAGCAAAAGCCGTCGTGCAGCTGCACTGCCAGTCAGCAGCTAGCTCAACCCGGCCCAGGCCTTTGGAATGCGCGCCCAGTAGGTATTAGGCACTTTGCGGAGCCTCGCGAGGAACTTGACTGTCCTTCGGTCACACAAGCCCGACGATGCCCAATGATATGGCGTTGACTGACTGATGCTTTCTTACTCGGACCTCTGCGCATCCGGGGCGGACGGAAAATTCTGTTCTCTACAAGCCCATGTCAATAGGAGGCGGCCTCTGGTTCCCAACTCAACGGTTTAGCATGTCACCGGGTCGCGAATCCTGCAGGGCCAGCAGACTGCTGCGACGCCACGCTGCCTGGCACTCGCTCACGCACGCAATTTGTGGCCCTGGCCCGCTGTCATCATCATCGTCATCATCATCCTGGCGAGGTCGGTTCTTGGGAGCCGTGGAGATGCCTCGGAGGCCCCGTCGTACCGTGTGCGAGGGTTTACTGGAGGATGCTGAACCATGTCTAGGCTTTGGGACAGACGGAGAAGCTGCAGCCTCCTTTGCAGCGTGTGCCTCGACGAGCTCGCACTCGAACTACGACTGCGACGGCTCGCCTAAATATAGTGTGTTAGCGCAACGTAACGGCTATCCCCTGCCTCGTGGCTTCGCTTCGTGGCCCCCCCGCTAGGTACTGTGTCAGGTCAGCCTCTTCATCGCGAGCGCCCGCACCCGCCCACCATGCATCAAAGATAGGAAGGGTATGCGAAGGACGAATCAGGCGAAGTGAAGCGACGCTGTAAAAAACAACACCCTCGGCGCATCATGATCTTCGCTTCGACGGTCAGGGTTCATGGGTAAAGGCTGGAGAAGTATATTGGACCCACCGTGCTGGCCGCTGTAATAGGAATAATGTCACACGTCGTCGCATGGTCCTGTGCACCAAGCAGTGTACTGTGCAACTGAACAGGATGGTATAGAATATTGTCGAACGACAAGACAGAAGAACCCGAGTGCAAGGGCTCGGGTTCGTATTGCGTCTGAGATGCCGGAGGGGCTGACAGAAGGTTGGTCATAGCGCTCGCCCACTTGCACAGAGGTTCGTGCTCAGGCGGTATGTGCACTGCGTAACTGCAGCTGCAGTTTGATGCGAAAGGCAGGTTGTTGACAGAGCGGTCCCTGTCGGAGTTGGCGGGCCACGTGCGGAGCCGTGTCTGTTCCGTGTGGTGGTAGGAGTTGGGCGAGGAGTCGTTTCGTACGTACGTACGTACGGTAATAGGTAGACGAGTTTTTTCTTCTGTAGTCTTCCTTTGCAATATGGCCGGGTTTCATTGTTTGCTTTGCACCTTTTCCACCCTCTGGCTTCTCGACGTTTGGGAGAGAGCCTCGGGTGTTACTCTCGTGACTAAATATATCTTCTGTGGGTGTGAGACTGCTGTGCTTTTGCCGTCGCGTCGCTGTTTGATCCGTGGCTTCGGGACTGGGCGCCTCATACCGTTCAGGTACAACCGTGAGTTTTCGAGAACAATACTGCCTTTGCATAGGCGGATGTTGCACGCAATTACCCACCGGGAATTTGGAAGCAAGGGTCGCTTAATACCGTTTGGCGCGGCGTAGCTTCTCTTGCAGGTGCTGCAAGGGCTAAATGCAGTCTTTACTGGGTATGTGATCACGAACAATGCACGTTTGGCCGAGAGAGTCTGGCTCAGTCAGTCGCTGTCATCGGAACGATTGCACGAATAACTGCCTAGGGGAAGTCTGGAGATTTGTTGTAGGCTTGCGATAAGTCAGCTCAGTATGGAGAGCGAGTTGCCTCTGGATTTGACAAAGGTGCATGCCAAACCTACAAAGTACAAAACCACGCAGCTGAGCGGTGAAGGATATGTAAAGATAGTCAAGGCCAGGATTCTCGTGTGAGACTCCTGTCGTGATCGTATTGTCATCAAGACAACAACATCAGTTTTGGTTACGCTGTGCCTGAGATGGACAAAATTACCTAGTTGAAGTGCAAGCAAATTTGATAGTCGCTGGTCAGAAGGCGACGAATCAAGGAACGCCGATTGACAGTTGTTTGGTGTCGAGACGGGCTTGCAGGGTTGGAGATGGAGAAGCGCTCTGTGTGATGCTTAGTGAGGTACGTTTGTAGGCATAGTATTGGCCACAGCACATATTGCGCTTCATGTACCGGAGTAAGCCTCGGCGACGAAGGCAACGGGTTTCTCGATGCGGAAGATGAGTAGCAGTGCCATCCTCGGTCGGTTGTGTCGTTGAAATTGAGTTCAACGATTTACAGCGCAACAGGGTTCTGAATGGGGAACTGCAACTGCCCAAGTCGGTATTTGTCAATATAACTGCGGCGGCCTGTGCGGTGAAGTATAGGGAAGATCCCAGAGGATGCGAAAAAACTGTTTGAGGATGGCGAGAACGTAGTGAGAAACTCTTCTTAGCGAGGGGCAGCAGCAGTTGTCCAGCTGTCGCTTCCTCGGCGGGTGTGGCTTGTTCAATACCGACATTGAGTCGGTACCACAGGCATCTGCCCGTACAAGTGCGAGCCCCAACGCTGGATACAGTAAGTGTCAGTGTCCAATCTCGGGATTCCTGCATATTGTCCGTTTGGCCGTAGAACCACTAGTCCTCGAACAGACACGGAAGACGGACGGTGAAATGGCCCCGACGAAGATTGGATATATTGGACCAAGGTTTGGCGCTGTAGGCTGACAAGTGGAACATGACAAGTGAACATGACAAGTGAACGTTTGCTGCGTGAGTCGTAACCGCATCTGTTGGCACAAGGCAAATCGGATCTGAGCCTGGCGCTAATCGCGATGCTCAACAAGTGTTGCTTTGTTGCCTAACAGAAGGCAAGAAAAGGGGGGGGGATGGGCCCACCCGATCCTATTCGGCACGCGGTAAGACTCCAGTAGATACCTAATCAATCTGAACAGCTACTTTTGTGCTGCTGCATCCTACTTTGCTGAATCAAATAGTTGGGTGGATGCAGTACAGCTGCACGCTAGATGATGCAAAACAGTGCTCATGGAGGGACACAGGAATCTCTCGATATTGCGAGTCGGCCGGAATGGTGAAGGCAGCTACCAGGAGTGGCGCCTAGTAAGCCCTGCGTGATCAGGGTCGTTGGTTGGGCGACGGCGAGCCGCTGTCATCAACTGGGCGTCCAGTCTCCTGGAGCCAGCGTGCAGGAGGAAACTGGGGCACGCGCGGCTGCCAGGGCCAGCGCCAAAGTCAAAAGATAGGGACGACAAAAAGCAAGGTGCAAGAGTGCTGCACACGAGTTTCATAACGATTGACAAAGGAGCGCCAATGACAGTTGATTGGGTGGCTGCGGATCATTCGTTAATCTGATCTCGACGATCGAGACTGGGGATCCTTGTCGAACAGCACCCTTGCGCCATTCGTCAGGCGGGAGGAGACCATTGGGCGATCCCTGTACAGGTTTGCGCTGTCAGAGCGAAGTGCTTTTTGGACACCGAGTTGAAGAAGATCCACCGCTACGAGCGCCATGGCTCAGCCTCTGACAGTGGCACAGGGATGGAGATTCCACCGACGAACGCTTCCGTGGGCGTGTGACCTTGTATCGCGTTAGACGTTGACATTCGCCGACCTGTGCTGCTGTTGCACGGCGCGGGCGCCGGCGCGGGCTGGGGAACCAACGCTCAGCGAGGGGATCAACAGGACTCGTTACCTAGACTTCGGGTGAGCAGCCTCCAACGTGCCCTACCTGTCTTTGAGTCGGGTGGGCAGTGGGTGACGCTGGAGAGGCAGAGAGGAGTCGGGCAGGCAGCATGGGTCGCATTTGCCACGCCCCCCTGGGGTGGGCGGGCATCCTTGCAAAAAGAATAGGCAGAGTGCGTTCCAGGTGGAAGGATAGTCCCTGTGATAGCGTAGCTCTTAAGGTGATCAAAGTTTGGCGGGCCGTGGACAAGCTACGTAGGTGGGAGAGACAGGTCGCGACGAGGGGTGAAGTCTGCGCGCGTCTTGGGCGGGCAGGCACAGGGGTGGGCAATCTGGCGTCGGGACCAGGTGCAGCATCGATATTGCGTAGACGGGCAGGGAGTCGGGTTAAAGGCCGAGGAAGTTCGGTGGTTGACAGCCGTGCAACGGGTGGTACAGGGCCGCGGAGCGTGCGTGGCAGGTGCTCAGACAGTTGAGGGATCACCGCATACGCCACATATAACTTGCTGGAACCGCCGTTAGGCCCAGCGTAGGGGTCGACGTGTGCTTTTTCGGCCCAGCTGGTGTGGAGGCGGGCAGGCATTTGCAAGAAACACGGCAGGGGCGGGGACCCACCAGCTGCAGCTGCAGGCGGCAGCGAGGACCAACGGGCGTGGCGGTGGAGCGCAAGGCGAGCAGAAAGGCGTGACAATTACTGTGCTTGGCGGACCGTCGCCGTGGACGATTGACCTTGGGGGCGGCCGGGATAGTGAATCAGTGGGTGCTACGGGGCTCCGAGGCAGGCGTAAGGAGAGCTGCATGCGGAGTGGAGAGGGGCGGATTGGGCGGATTGGGCGGACTGGGCGGACTGGGACTGGGACCAAGGACGGACGCGTGGGAGCCAGGGTCGCCAACGGCACATCGATGAGTGATCGCGATCCAAGGGAAGGGACCGGACTCACGGGACCAGGGCGGCCGTTGGAGGCAGCGGGCGACGACAAGGAGAGCGACAGAGATGGGCGGACAGAGCGGCCGGTATAGGCAAGTGGACGGCGAGGTTGCTGTTGTGCAAGGCAGCGGGCGCAGCGGGCGGGAGGGCGTGTGTGGGCAGCAGTCGACTCGGAAGCGCTGTGAGCCGGGGAGCGCTAGTCCCCGTTCTAGCTCTAGCGGGAAAGGGCTAATCTCGACGCGGACTAGATCACCCAGCACGTCGGATTCGCGTTGTGTCTCTCTCTCTGTCTCCCCCACGGGCTTCCTGCCTGCAGCCTGCAGCCTCCAGCCTCCAGCCTCACTGTCCTTGCTTGTCCTGCCCACCCACCTGCGCGTCAGGACCCACGGCGTCACGGGGCGCCCGCAGCCCGACTCCATCTGCTCGACCTGCTGGGCCTCGAGTCGAGTTGGCCAGACAAGAGGGGCTGTGTGGTGTAGTGGAGGCTGCTCCACGCCGTCGCCCGCTCAACCCTGGGCCAGAGCCGTCCCACCGCCGTCGTCGTCGTCGTCGTCGTCGACGAGTGCCCACGTCGGCCACTGCAAATGCGACGGCCATGGCCACGGCCACGGCCACGGCGAGAGCCTGCTCGCCCGTTGCAGCTCTCGCCTGCAGCCGCTCGTCAGATTTGCCCGCATCCGCCCAAGACGCCTCACCAAAACGTCCTGGCGCGCCTTCCCAAACCGTCGGCCCCTTCCCAAACGGGCCGCACTATGAGGGTGATTTGAATTCTTCGCTCCAGCAAAGTGGGCTGCTAGCCACGTCCCGCCCGCAGATCGCGGCCACCCAGCTGCAACGGCCCTGCAACGCCCAGCAGCTCGCCAGTACCTACGTAGCAGAGCCCTCCCCACAGCACACCACCGAGAGACAACACGCACTCGCTCCCTGGACGTGCCCCACGGACACGAGCACAGCAGCGGACATGACGTGCAAAGGCCGGTGACGAGTCGAGTGGGTGCATCTCCAGCACCAGCAACAGCACCAAGCACCCCCTCCAGAAGCACCGCCAGCCACCAGCCGCCCGAAGTCTGAGGCCTGGCTTGGGCCAGCCTGCGAGCATTCCGCCAAGCACACACCTCGCCGACCTCGTGTCCTTGAGTGGTCGAGCAAAGGCCCGTGGCGATCACACTCTCGCACTAGGCTTCGCCGGGCGCAGCGGCCAGCCTCAGCGCCCGTTTGATCGACGAGCCAGCCGTGGTTGCAACGTGCATCGTGCGGCCCTGGCTGCTGTTGCTGCTCGTTTGCTCGACGGCGAGCTCACGCCTACCGTTGCTGTCGCTGCTGGTGCTGGTGCTGCTGGTGCTGGTGCTGCCGCCGCCGTTGATGCTGTTCGGGTGTCGACCCCATAGACCATTACCCTCAACCAAAACACCGGCTGCTCACTGATTCACGTCTCTGCGCCCAAGACAGTCGCTGCCAAGTAACAACAGCGGGCAAGCAGCCAGACGACCAAGATAGACGCCCCGTCGCACCCGGGAGAAGCCTTCCGCCCGCCGCCGACCAGGATGACGGTACACAGAGCCTGCGTCCATGGAAACAACTGCTCCAGCTCCAGTTCCACCTCTAGCTCCAGCTCCAGCTCCAGCTCCAGCAAGCTCCAGGTCCAGGTCCAGCATGCCACGGCCGCATGCAGCGTCAGCTCACCTGCGGCCTCTGACGCTCCCCATCCCGCCCGTGCTGTGAGGCTGTTCTCGCTGCTGCTGGTCACGGCGCCTGGTGGGGGTATCTTTGACTGTCCCCATGTCGTCTTGGAAACATCATCGCCGTCCAACCCTGTCGCTGCACCGCCATGAGTCGCCGGCGAAACGGCCAGGGGCCTTGATCGGTGACAGCCTGAGGCGAGCCCAGCGGGTCTACTGCGGGTACCTCGTCCGCACGGTCGCTGTTTGCCAGCGACAGGTGCAGGGATACCGGGCTTGCTAATTCACCAGCGCCGTCGCCCTTCCACCCGCAGCTCGCCGAATCGTTTTCATTTTTCTGCCCCGGCCAGCCGCCGCCCATACGCCTTGCCACGATGTGATACAGGGTACTGCTCAAATCCGACGATCTGGTCCACTTTCAGGGTACCGGCCTCGACGACAACCATTGCCTTTAGCTCCGTCACTGCTCAGGGCCCGGCTAGTCTCCTAGACCGCCGCATGACGCCCCAGCTGTCTCTCTCCACCCAACTCTCAAGCGTTAGCCATAAATCCTCTCAAAAGCAGAACTCTCGCCCCCCCCCCTTCTCCTGCACATCCTCAAAACGCCATCAACTCCTCCTCGACCCCCTTGGCACACGCCTACCACGCTAAATACCCCTCCCCGCCTCTTTGAGATATATACTTTGCCTTCGCCTGTCCGGCACGTTACCGCTGGCTTTCGATTCGAAACATCGCCCAACCCTCCCCGCCTTACCCACCCTACCAACACTCCATCCTGCATACATTCTCGATTCTCTCGCTCTCTCTCTCCGCCCGCCTCTCTCCACTCCTCACTAGCATTCTACCTCCATCAACGTAGGTTCATGTCACTCGACTCGACAACACCCACTGATCACTCTCAGCCTTTCGCACAACCTTTCACAATGGTGGCTCACCGTCGCGGCCCCTGGTCGCAACACGAGGACCAGTGGCTTGTCAACCTTGTGGCTCGCAATGGGCCACACAACTGGGTACGCATTTCACAAGAAATCGGCTCGCGGTCACCCAAGCAATGCCGGGAAAGGTACCACCAGAACCTCAAGCCATCGCTGAACCATGATCCCATCACGCCTGACGAGGGCGAGCTGATCGAGAAGATGGTCGCTGAGATGGGCAAGAGATGGGCTGAGATTGCGCGACGACTCAAGGGACGTAGCGACAATGCAGTCAAGAACTGGTGGAACGGTGGCCAGAACCGAAGAAAGCGCAACCCAGACCGCCCAGACCAGAGGTCGCGCGATTCTTCGCAGCCGACCGAGCACTACCACTACCCCTTGATTCACCACGGCGAGCACCACCTCTCTGCATACCACGAGTCCGGGAATGCCCCCGCGCATTCGTCTTACGGCGTCAAGCTTCCCCAGCCGCCGCGTTACGAACCTTACCACGGACAGCGCCCGCAGCCTCTCGAGCTTTCCGCATATGGGCAACACACTGTCGCTCGCGGCCGTGCGTTCGAGACTCCAATGCCCTCACCGTCCGGTTATTCCTCCTTCTCGGCTGATGGCGCTCCTTCCCTTATCACAGACACCGGCTCCGAGTCGAGGTCGCCTCATGGCGCTGCATCTCCCCTCGACATCACATTAGCACCTCTAGTCGGCGGGAGGGGCGAGCGCAAGAACTCAAGCACTCGATACCTTCCTTCGACTGGCTTTGCGATCGAGGACGACGTTCACTACGACGCTTGCAGGCCCCGCGGCACCCTTCAGCTGCCCCCTCTGCATCACCGCGCTGAGGCCCACACGCCCGCCCCTGTCTTCAAGGAGCCCAGCTACGCGCAGGAGCATCATTACCAGCGCCCACAGCTCATTACCCAACCAACTACTCAGCACGTTCATCATCACTCGATGCCGCAGTCCGGTCCCCTCAGCATTCCACAACGTGCGTTGCCAAGTTTCCACACCCTCACTGAGCCAGTACTGTCGCTTCCTTCTTCATCAAGCGCTGCGCCTAGCCCAACAGCGAGGCAGCTGCCATCACCTTACACTCGACCAGCAACCGAGGCGAGGTGTGCGCCTGTATCTCCCAAGGACAAGATGAGCCTCAAGAACATCATGTAGATGTTCCCATGTTTCACGCTACCCATTATACCCGCTCCTATTTTTATACCATGTACACCTTGATTGTTTCATGCGGCATATACGGCATACTATTAATGGGTGATCCTGCATGGACAATTTGTCCATGTGGTTCATATTTTCTATTTTCCAGATTTCGTTACTTCGATGTCAAGATACCCATGCTCTTCTCTTCGATCTGTGGGGGACATATCTTGGGTGGGCGGCTGGCTTTTTATTTTTATTTTACGCATTGCATGGCCATTCAAATTACGGCGTTTCGAGCGAGAAAGCTCATCTGGTGGAGTCATTCGGCATCTGGCGCCTACGTCTTCAGCAGGTGCTACGTTTGCTATTTGTTATATCACGTCACCATAAACCACCTACCAGATAATACACACGACGCACATCGCAGTCGCAACCGAAACATTCGGTCCAACTAAACTTTCCATGACTCGAACTTACCTCGTGATGACTCGATAGTGCCATCTCCCCATCGCACCTGCGTAATCGACTCAGATCTGACCTCGGCGACGATCAGCACGCTCTAATGCACACCACCGCCGCACCCAGCCCTCGCAGTCCTGGTCACTACTAGTCAATGCTACGACTGTTGTGTCCGCGTCGTACCCAGTCGGACCCAGCCGTGGCGGAGCGTAGTGCCCCCCTTGTGTGGTGCCTACGATCTCAACACTTACACCGTTCCGATCCCGCCACTGGGCTACCGATACATAGCACATCGTCTTACGACTCGAATTTTGGTGGTGCGCGCGGACTATTGGCCGAGCATATCAAGTCATGCATGGCGAGCTGGCGCCCTTGGGGCGCGACGGTGGGGACTCGTGGAAACGAAACGGCAGCCCAGGCACCTACTCGTAGGCTGCGTGCCGTGATAACTTGGAAGTGGGGAGGCTGAGGGGCAAGGGGGGAAAACAGGGAAACGTCATGGGAGTCAGGCTGGGCATGAATAAGTAAGCCGTGATGATGCAGGCAGGGACTGCTTGGGTAGATGGCTGCACTGAGGAGTGAATGCGTCCCCCCCCCCCCCTTCCCTACCCATCACTGCTCCGCTGGACAACCGAGAGGGCTAGCCATACTCCATCATGTCATCCCACTCGAGTCCCCTACCGAGCCCATCCGGTGCAAGCAAACCGCACGTTGCAAACCTTCTCACCGTGCCCCTCAGCACGCACCATATTCCCAACGCGGCCGCCCACTCTTCGCCAACGCCGTCATGTCCGCTCACGCCCACCGATCCGTTTTCGCCGCCAACGGCTTCCCGCCACGCTCCCAAAGCGTACGTCGGCGACTAGAAAAACGATGAACGACGGCTACACTTTGCCCAATGCGTGTATTAGACTTTGCGCTAAGCTGCGCGCGCCGTGATAGGCGCTCTCGTGTGACGGTAGCGCTGGTGCGAACGTTGAGTGGTAGCGTTCTCGAGGTCTGCACTAAGGCGAGCGTCGAAAATTCTGGTGGGTAGCCGAGGGAGAAGGTTTGTTGCTGGGTGTGAGTTGGCTGGGTCGATGGTGCGATGCATAAGGGGGGAGGGGGGGGCGGCCAAGATGGGACCGACATGTGCTCAGGGCCTGGTCATTGGGCCTGCCGAGGGCAACTTGTTGTCTCTGATCGAGGTTCGCGGATCGGCTAGCTGAGCGGGCGGGTGCTGGCCGATGGGACTGTGGTGCGCGGCTTCTTGTCTCCTCGGACATGTCAAGCCGGTTGGTTGACGGGCTCCTTACAGCCTGCTCTGGTCCGAGACGTGGTCGGTACCAACCCGGCTATACGTAGTGGCAGGTGCCAAATGCTTCGTCTCTGGTACTGGTACGCTCTGCTTCCTTGGGCTCGCCAGCGGCCAACGAGGACACGATCCATGGTTCACCCGGGGACAGTGGAGATGTGAGCGTTAACGCTGGGATCATACCGTACTCTGCGTGAACGGTATCGAGACCGTTTGCTTCGTGTGGATCATACCGTTTTTAGGAGATGGAACCCGCTTGGTGTGAGCCAACTGCTGCTACTGTACTGGTGCCGCCGGCGAAGCCGTTGTTTGACGCCAACTGCACGGTACTGACTGTGATTGCGTCTCACCGCTTGGTGGTTGTGTTGTCTCGGCCGCGTCGGCCTGCAGCTAGGTGGAGAGAATTGTGATTGCTCGCGCACCTAGCTTGCACAGCTGACGCAACTGTCTTGCATGCGACGTGATGGTGTGGAGACGGAGGCTCACGTGTCGAAGGAAGCTGACATCGGCCAGCATTGACCAACACCGTATACTCCAGACAGACAGCCGTTGAACTCAAATGCTCACGTATTCGTTGCCATCCTAGCCTTTGCCCTATGGGCGCGTGTATCTTCAATACACACCTACAGCGCATTGCGGTAAGAGTGGCCGCTAGAATAAAACACGTAGCACGCTTCCCCACGGGCGATCAGCCACAAACAGCCACGGAATGTCGATCCCGACGGGGCTTTGATCAACCGGCTTCGGGACCCAACGTGTCTCAAGACCCTTATGTGGGGATTTGACAGGGCTCAGCTGCTCTTCCAGTAGTTGTTTTTTGTTATCGTTGAATTTGTGGTGTTTGGCTCTGTAAAACGCGAAAAGCTCTTTCCTGAATCACATGGACGCTATAGACATCAGACGCGGCGGTTCTTGGATATTTCCAGGCCTTTGCTGCTATAGTTTGGTGTGCTTTCTTGATAGGGTTCGAAAGTTCGAAATCGCCGGTCCATTGTGCATGTTTGCCGCTGTACAACTTGACTTTATCAGTCCTTTTGAAGTAAGTGTCTCTATCCAGAAATTTATATGCAGTCATGATATACATAAATGAAAGGGGCATCTGTGTGGTGAACTACGGCGCCTGTATCATGGCTGAAGGCACAACCCAATATAATGTCCTCGTTCGACAGTTTGAAGTTGCTGAAATCAGGCCCAAGACATAGTATAGCACCTTATACGATTCAAAGACCGAGACTGCAGTGATGTCCGTCAGGGCGCACTACCAGCTCGGCGAGACGATTGTGATCGTCGAGATACGTGGGTAAACCCATCGCCAACACCTGATTGGCCCTCCATTTCGGCCAAAAGCGTCCTAGCTCCAATGCTATTCACAACTTCGCATCATCACAACATCGATGCAGCCTCATCTCAAACCATCACTTCCACGTCGCTGACAAGGACCGGATCCTCGTAAAATCTCACTGCTACAGCAAGCGACATATATTCAGTACACGTGTGCCCACGTGCGGGGACTACCGTAATTGGCGGCCTGCAATGTCAGCCGGTCAGTACGACCCGGACCAGAGTGCTGTTGATACTCGAAGGATTCAGCCCTGGAACGAAGCGTTCAGAGTAGGTACTACTCGACCCGAAATTCAAAATCTCGTGTTCTGCACGTCATTGCCGATCCTTATGCTATCTTGCAATGAGTATTGCCTATTACTCGCAGCGTATCTAGAGGTAGTTCTGACAGGTATCAGGCCCAGCGAGATGTTGGACTACGTGTTCCGTTAAACTTCCTCACGCAGCCCGCAGTGTCTCTGCAGAATGCGTGTTTTGTTGACAACCGGTATGAACACAATGCGTTCCAGAAATGTTTCTCCAACCTCCTTGGCGTCGGATTTACCAGGTTCGAAGTTGATGTCTACTGGGATCCTCTGCAGTGGGTATGGAGTCTTTGCCCCGTAGAGCAACCACCGTTAGACGGACAAATGGGCGGAACAATACCAGTAGTTACAGGCCCAACCATTGCAGTGTCGACAGAGACCGAGCGTGCAATGGTTCCAGAAACGACTGCGACGCCACCAGGATCGGGGAAATTGAGGCTACGCCAAGACGGGGAGGAACCGAGTGAACCTGCTCAGGCGCTATCAACATCACAGACAGAATCGGACATATCAACTGGATCTTCCTCAACATCGGTGTCGACAGCACCAACCATTACCACCTTTCCGACTACTGATGGCCTTCCCTTATTGCAGATTGGACGCTACAGTTGCACTTCTCAGATGACTCTTGGTCTGCTGACAGGATTAATGCAAGACTTCCTAACAACTACCTCCACGACGACGGGAGCAGTCCTTACGTTCCTGAATCTCAACATCCACGCAGCATCCTCCCTGGATAATCCAGATAGCCCGGCACCGCGGCTTTCGCAGAACCAGTTGCCTCAAGACAGCAATCTACTCAGTAATGTTTTGAAGGGCAATTTGAGTGACATCCTGTACACTCCCACGAGGTTGCAGAGTCAACGTTCCAATCTGAACAGCTCCTGGTACGACGTCGACCGAGATAACATGCCTGCGCAGGGGTACTACAAAACATCCAAAGATGCCAATGGTAACACCTTTACGCAAAGTGGGTGGCCAACGGAAGCCTTAGTGGAGTTTCAAGAACGGTACAGATTGATTGCCAGTATCGGGACGATTGATAACCAGATGGACGCATACAATCTCGGAACCGATCTTGAAACTATCTTTCATCCTGGAACAATCTCAGAGTATCGCGATGTGTCATACACATCATCAGAAGAGCTCTCTAGTGGCTGTTTCTACAATGGCTCCGGGGAAGAAGTGACCTCGAGGGCGAATTCTTCTTTCGCCATCGCTACACCACCCCCTCTTGGCATCGGCACCGACCCCGACCTCTTGAGCCCACTACCTTCGGTAGAGAACATGGTCAGTTGTGGTATTTCGCCACTTTTAAACGAATCACTCGCTGGAACCACAGCAGATAGGGACCCTCTACCCTACGCTGCCTATATCCATTCCACGTTATGGTCATGGGAACCCGGTCAGCCTCTCAATGTCACGTCTGATAGCTCAACCGCCAATCGCTGCGCAGTCATGACTTCCTCCCCGAATGCAGGGCGATGGACTGTGGAAGATTGCGCAAAAAAGCACTATGTGGCGTGTCACGATCCGAAACAACCCTACCACTGGGAGATTTCAGCTGAAGCGTCGGAGTACTCTAATGCCGAATCGAGATGTCCTGACCATCTGAAGTTCAGTGTCCCTCATACTGCACTCGAGAACCGATACCTACTTGCTACTATGCAGGCACGATTCAGAACTACGAATGAATCGATATACCTTGATCTCAACAGCCTCGGAACGGCTGATTGTTGGGTCATAGGATTAAATGGTACTTGTCCATATCTACAGTCAACAGACACAAACCGCACACGAATAGTAGTCGTCCCTACCGTAGCGGCAGTGATTATCTTCGTACTAGCAGCATTCACATTTTTTGTTAAGTGTGCTTCAAACAGGAGAGAAGATAAAAGAGGTAGAGGAAGGAAGCTGGTAGGAGGATGGGAGTATGAGGGTATCCCAAGCTAATTGTACACCACACGCTGCGAAGCATAGCAGGTTTCTTATTTTATCATTAGAACGACTGTATTTAATCAAGGCCTACAATTCTTCTTATGTATATAATTGCGCTTTAAGCGGCAGACTCATAAGAAACGATTTAACAAACTTGAGAAGTTATCAATACATGCTCCTAGTAACTTGGTGTCTATAGCTGACCCTCGCAGCAGACAGTAGGCCAACTAGGGTTTTTCCAATAACTAGCTTATTTACAATTTAAACGACAACTCTGTATGCTACCATATGGAGCCCATGTAAATGTATTGAAAAACTACAGCCTATTACGTCCATTGCGCATCTACTGTTGCTCCACGCGCACAACTCTTCGGGACCGTGTAAACCCTGTTTGCTCCTGATTCATACGTCACGGACCCGCTGGCCTCGACCTTGATAAACTTGTATTCAAACTTCGTCCCAGCTGGTAGGTCAATCGTCGTCGTCCAGACAGGGTTAGTGGTAGTGTACTTTGATGTAGCAAGGACCGGTGCTGATCCTGTGTTCCAATTGCCTAGCTGCGAAATGGATCCTGCGATCTTGACCGTTTGCCCATAGGATGTTGTTGTCTTGGAGTTGAACGTGACTGCAACCGTTGCTACAGGTGTTGCGCAACCTGCTGCAGTAGTGGTAGACGAGGTTGGCGTTGAGGTTGTCACCCGTGTAGCTGATGATGTCGGCTTGTTGGATACTGGGCCCCCACTGGACGATCCTGTGATTCTGATATCCGCGCAAGTCAGATATACTTGCGGAGTCTGGAAGGAATTCCATCGCAAAGATAACAAGGTGTGGTTCGACGTATAGTTCGGGATCTTGACACGACCGCTGACAGTGTAGCCACCAGCTATGCTCGTGTAGCACGAATTGAGTGGCGCATTATCAACACCTCTGCATTTTGAACCTCCAAATGCTTTGCAGGTGAACCAATCGTTTCGCCAACAGCTCTGACCCTGAGTGCAATCGGGACTAAAGTCGCAAGTTTGTCCACTGACGTCAGTGCATGGCAGTATCCCAGCCTGAAAACAATCCTCGGCAGCCTGCTTCTCGGATTCGGTAGGGAGGTAGTTGGGATCGAGGAGCTTGTCGACTATGGCTTGGTCCTGGCAGATGCGATAGCTCAGCATACCCCCGTGGTCGCCATTGGCGTCGACGCACATTTGGACGTCAATGACATCTCCAGCTTTGTAGGTTACAAGGGGTGAACCCCAGCGAGGACCTGGTTGATTGTAGTCGACGCTTACACGAGCATTGTATCCACATGGTCCGCTTCGGCCAACTTTGGCAGCGTCGATATCGGGCCAAGCTGTCACAGGCTCGAGGATCGTACACTCTGGGCATGTATCGGCACCAGCCTGAGTTACGTTAATATAACGTCCAAAAAGGATCTCCGTCACTTTCCCAGACCGCGCACCTGAGCATTCAGACCAGTTCGGCTCATGGGCTGGGAGAGATAGCCATGTGCGCGAACACCGATCGCAACAGCAAGGAGTTGAGCAATCGAGAGCTTCATGCTGGAGTGGTAACAAAAGGTTGCTGATGTGGAAGCGAGCCCAACTTGAGGAACGTAATATCAAGCTGTGAAGGCTCAGTGTGATACAGACCATGGTAGTGTTCTCTTCGTTCTCATATATATACGATCATGACCGAATTGCTTTCAAACACAATTTCCCTCCGACGCCCTTCAAGCACCGCAAGGCTTGCTGGCTGAAGAAGCCATTGTCATTGGAGACAAGTCGGAACGCCCTGACCGACATCATAGAGATATTTTGAATGGTGATGACACCAAGTGTCACGAGAGCATGTGCATACATGCGGCTCGGGAAAATAGATGAAATAATGACCTTGGCCACGTGCTTGGATGCTAAACTTCATGCTGCAAAGCCCGAAGAGCACGACTTTTCAGCAGAGACAGGGCATCTTGGCTGGCGCCCGAGGCACACAGGCTTACGCGTAGAATTAGACTCGGACCTGGAGTAATGCGTTCGATCGTTCCGCCGTTCCGCCACTGAATCGCGGCACATTATTGGTCTAGCGTGGGGCGATCCCCGGACCGCCACCCAAAAGCAGAAAGAAAGACATTTCATAGCGGCGGCTCACGTACCTCGAGCTTCTGTTTTGGGCGTTGCGGCCGTTTTTTCCATACCCCGCAATATACAGCCCATGGCCACGAGACTATAGTCGTACAGGCCGTCAGCGCCGTGCGTTTCGTGACGACCGGTGGGCGGGGCTGTCCATCGCCCTTACTGGCTTCTACTCGGCCCGTGGCCGCAGCAGTCAGGCACATCGATTTTCCGACACCCATTCGCAGATCTCGGCGGAGCCTTGGTGCATCGCGATTCAAGGCAGTGTGGAGAAGACATTCGACGTCTCGTTAAGTTTGCTGGTCACAGTACTACGTGACGACCACGCGAACGATCGCTTGACGTCTATAAGTAAGCCCTGAACCTCGAGAGAAACTGGAACCAAGAAGCTAAACAACTCAAGATCTCTCGTTAACCTGAATCTTCGAGAAGATGCTGTTCCTTCGAATTCTTACCGCTTTTGTCCTGCACCTTGCCACATGGGTGGCAGCTGCAGATACGGCTGCATGGAAGTCCCGCAGCATATATTTTGTACTTACCGACCGGATCGCCCGCAGCAGTAGCGACACTGGAGGCGGCTCTTGTGGTAACCTGGGCAACTACTGCGGCGGCACGTTCAAAGGCCTAGAGTCCAAGCTTGACTACATCAAGAACCTTGGATTTGATGCCATTTGGATAACACCTGTCGTTTCCAGTAAGTCTATCTTGTGTTTACAGTCTCAAGACGGCGTTGACAATTTTCTAGACAGCGCTGGCGGATACCATGGATACTGGGCTCAGGATCTGTACGCCATCAACTCCAACTATGGCAGTGCCGCAGACCTGAAGAGTCTTGTGAGCGCAGCCCACTCAAAGGTAGGCGGCTTGGATCCAGTTGTAAGTCTTTACTGACTTTCACGAAGGGCATCTATGTAATGGTCGATGTTGTCGCTAATCATATGGGATACGGTGCCATCGCCGACAACCGTCCTACGCCCCTCAACCAAGCCTCTGCGTACCATAGTGCGTGCGATATTGACTACTCAAACCAGACTAGTGTTGAAGAGTGCCGCATTGTTAACCTTCCCGACATCAACACCCAAAGTCCCGAGATACGGACGTTGCTCAACACCTGGGTCAAGTGGCTTGTCACAGAATACAGCTTTGACGGTGTGCGCATCGACACCGTTAAACACGTGGAGAAAGAATTCTGGCCAGGTTTCTCATCCGCTATTGGAGCATATTCGATTGGTGAAGTTTTTGACGGCAACCCAACATACCTTGCTGGGTATGCGAAGCTGATGCCTGGCCTGCTGAACTACGCGGTGTATTACCCTATGAATAACTTCTACCAGCAGAAGGGATCTTCTCAAGATCTGGTTGATATGATCAACACGGTCGGCGCGACATTCCCAGACCCTGCAGCATTGGGAACCTTCCTTGATAACCACGACAATCCCCGCTGGCTGAACCAGAAGAATGACCAAACACTACTGAAGAATGCTTTGGCTTTCGTTATACTATCCCGCGGGATTCCAATTCTTTACTATGGCACTGAGCAGGGCTACGCGGGCGGTGCTGACCCGGCGAACCGAGAGGATCTGTGGCGTAGCGGATTTAATACGCAGACGAACCTTTACCAGGCCATTGCCAAACTCACTGCTGCAAGGAAGGCAGTCGGTGGACTCCCAGGCAACGACCACACTCATCTGTATGTTTCCAGCACCGCCTATGCTTGGAGTCGAGCAGGTGGAAATCTTGTTGTCCTCACCACGAATGCTGGAAGCGGGTCGAATGCTCAACACTGTTTCAACACTCAAAAGGCGAACGGACGATGGACTAATGTCTACGGAAACGGAGCAACAGTGACTGCTGATGGTAGTGGAGCCATCTGTGTCACCATCACAAATGGCGAGCCGATTGTTCTTGTGGCCTCAACAGCTTCCCCGACTACTACTCCAGCGCCCACGACTCTTCAAACAACTTCAACGATCATACGGAGCACCACTGGGACACTTTGTCCAACCGCAGTCTCCGTGACCTTCCAACATCGCGTGGTCACAGTCCCTGGCGATAGTATCAAGATCGCCGGCAACACTGTACAGCTCGGGAACTGGAACGCGGCGAATGCCCCATCCTTGTCGGCTTCTCGGTACACCTCTAGCAACCCTATCTGGGTTACCACTTTGCAAATGGCACCTGGTACCACAGTCCAGTATAAATTTTTGAAGGCTGCGAGTGGTGGGGCAGTCAATTGGGAAAGCGACCCAAATAGGTCATACACTGTGCCTGCCTGTCAGGCCAGTGCTACAGTCAATAGCGAGTGGCGATAAGTGAGCCTTGAGATAGCATGTTCTCTTGTCAACCCGTGTTTATTGCCAATTATAGAACGAATCAGATTTAACACTATGCATGGTACCGTTTGATTTCTAAAAACTGCTGCCTAATTGAGTCGCTGTGGGAGAAAACACTTTCGCGTGCGTTGAAGTCAAAAGGATACCGTTAGTTACCAGAACCCCTGTTAGGCAACAGTATTCAGGACCTGCTCAGAATCCGTGATGCTTTGTTGAGGATATGACGATGCCCGCATCACCAACACAGAAGCTAATCTGGATTTGTGTGCGTGATCAGCAGCAATGTACAAATGTTGGATCACTATTGGTGTCGTCAACGCTACTGCGCCCATTCAATACCATCACAGTCAAGTCAGGCATCCCAATGCTGACATGTCCGCGCGTCAAGGCTTCCACAAGGAATGGTAGAATGAAAGGTGAAATAGTCGAGGTCATGCCGTTTGAGCGTTTGAATCATTCTCCACTCAGCTCTTCTTGCCATACCTTCAATCAGTAACCTCAACAAGCTTAACAATGCCAGTTAAAAACAGATCTCCGGATCAGCTTGACCACAAACTGTCTGAAGGTAGACTAAGTCGTACAACGACCTTAAGATCAAGCTACAGCTAATGTTCTCAGAAGCCAAAGCGTCTCACGCGATGAGTAGCAATGTTCGAAGCAATGCAGATTCGTCTGCAAGAGCCCTTCCTGCCTACAAACAGACACTAGAAGACGATCGGATATCAATAAAGACACAAGATTCCCAACAGGAAAATTCCAATACAAATGAAAAGCGGAGACATACGACCGATTCTCCGGAGAACAGGGAGAATGCACCCCATCCCTCCCCCCGCTTCTTGGAGCACATTATTCCGCAAGCACAGAGTGACGATGGGCGATCGGTTCGAAACAACGCAATACTAGCCGTAGATTCTGCACCTGCAGGCAATCTTACAGAGTCAGCCACGACCGCTAAGCTTGTAGGTGCAAGGTTCTGCAGTATCTTCACCGACCAAACCGCGACATGGCTGGTCAAGAGGAAGTCCGTGGCTCTCTCTTCCCTCGCCGCAGCCGTACTTCTGAGGGAAGGACTCATGGTATCTCAACAGCTTGAGTTGTTTGTAACATTTTCCATGATGCAAGCAGCGTACTGATAAATCGCAGCATCGCACAGTACACAAGCGTCAACCGAGACCCCGCTGACCCGCTCTCTGGGATCATCCTCGGTGCTTACGATACCCTTGAAGATGTTGTGAGAGGTCTTCTCTCGGGACCAGTTGAGATTAGTCGCCAGGCTGATCCGACACTGATACATCGCGTTGCAAGACAGCCTGATCCCCAGAGGGAAGCTGCGCAGCCACGGATTACGGGCGGCACCAATGGCATCCCGCCAGCAGTGACCAAAATAGCGACCATTACAGGTAGAGGGCTGTGCCGGATCGTTGTTGCCAGCTTGAAGGCGCCGATGCTAGTATGCTACGGAGCCACGCGAGGGTTCCATAATCTGCCGAAGTTGTACGGTGAAGAAGTGAGAGAGTACGAGAACGTGACTGACCTGCAAAGCGGACTACGAGTCAGTGCTAAAAGCTTTGGCTACGGCCTAAGCGATGGCCTGAGAGATCTGGTCGTGGAGCCCAAGGAAGGCGCGGAGCTTGACGGCGTCAAGGGGTTCGGTAAGGGGTTGGCAAAGGGAATTGGCAACGCTATATGCAAACTCAGCGCAGGTTAGTCCGACTCGAATTGAGTTTTGCCTATTTTTTTACTGATTGGATTTAGGTTTTTGCGGCGTGATTGGCTACTCTTCGGTGGGCATCTATAAGTCGGTGCCGAACAAAGAGTTATTCGAACCCAAAGACAATTTGAACGTTGTAGACGAGCTGGCTCAGTGCGAATCGTTCGCTGTAACAGAGGGGGAAAGACTTTACATTGTTGGAGGATGGTCACAACTTGAAAGGTCTGCTCAGGAGACGCAACGCCGTGGTCGCATTATCTTACAATAGGGAACTTTTAGCGGTCGAAGTTCAAGTAGGTTCCAGCTCGATCTTCTTTCTTTATACAGATGATAGTCTTTATTCCACAATTTTAAAGATTACTTTGGCATATCTGCGAAGATCGTTATGGCGGACAAGGGTAAAGAGCTGTCTTCCTCTCGACGGCAACAACAGAATAGGACATCCCTGTGAGTAAACTCAGCCCTCATTATTGCCGCCAACATCGGGAAAAATCTTTTCAACAAGATAATGGCTACTTCTCCAGTCCTGTCTGTGGTTAGATTGTTGCTTGTTTCAACGGGCTAGTCACCTTACCACTGCCTTTCGCTCTTCGAAATACTCTCTCCACTTGGGATTCTCGCCGAGGGCCACAACTACATCCCAAGGCCAATCATCGCAACAAAGTTCGACTAGTGTAAGGTATGTGTACACGTCTTCTTTCTTTGATGCTCCTTTCTTTCCGTCCAGTACGGTAGCATCCCTTGTCCTGAAAAGCCGAAAACGAAGTACGTCTGGAGAATTTGAGATTGTGGGAGCAACTTGGGACACGTAAAAATCCAGCACTTCTTCTTCTTTCCCAGATTTGGTGCCCCATTCCATCGCCGCTACGCTTACGACTTCAGCGTAGTCTAAGCTCCTTGGTTAGCCAGTGGTTAGCCTGTTGGCTTCTTTTTCTACACACCGTCGTCCCAGTCATCAGCCTGCCAGCGTTTGAACTCGTCGTATGTTCTGACGTCAAGTTGTACGTCTGTGAACGGGCCTGCAACCACTCTGTCTGCCAAGTCTTGCAACTGCTCCGAGACGTCATTCAGCTCTTTCGACTCATACACAGTGAGCCATCTCCAAGATTCCATGTTTGCTTCAGCATCGGGCGTTTCCAGCCCGAGTTTGACGACTTCGCAGTGCAAGGCATGGTCTGCGCCATGGGTGGCCAAGTCCGGAACGTGCTCATTCTTGTACTTTGGCTCTGCAGCCTCTGGGATATTTGCCCAGACGCAACGAACGCCGGACATGGTGGTTTCGGGGTTTGGGAGGGAAACAGCGAGGAAGTGTGGTCGATGGAACTTGTAGGCGGAATTTTCGTTCTCGAATGGGAGATTGGGTATCAAAATACGTGTAGGAGGAAGCAGACAACCTTGGAACGGAAGATGTAGCGTCGGATGCTACAAATACCGCCGTACCCGGTTACTGGTCTGAGATGAGCAGCAACCACAGCCAATCCAAATTTTGAGCTTTGTCACACGGTGATGATAACTCGGACAATTACTCGAAGCAGTATAGATCGTGCCACGGGCGAACCTGGCTGGCTTATCATTTGAAGACCAAAATCGGGCGCACTCTCTGTCACCGTCAGGCTAGACTAGAGTGAGCATAGTGACGGTGAAAATGCTGTGGCACATGAGTCATGGGTGTGCATCTTGAAATGCGTTGCTGGCTTCGAGAACCAGGGATCAAACTCAATCAACGAGGCCCAAGCGTAGGTAGGGGATTTCTGCATAACATAAACCGGGATTCGAAGCAGTCAGTGCTATGCTCAAAAGCTGTCAAAAGCCCCAAGCTCCTCGCTATGGAAGGGTACCGGGAATTCACGACCCGCATAGTCGGGCCTTCTATAGCAAGGTTGGAGAGCGTTCACCCAATCGTGGCAATACACAACTGGAACAGCCGTACCACTTTTCTGCACGGGTTGCGAACAAGAAACGACAGATCAGCACTCGTTGTCTTAAGACTCCACTTATCCGCATGCATGAGTAGTGGCTATCTAGTAACAAAGAATTGCAAGAGAGGCCTGTCTCGGGAAGGACCACACTGACTTGCATACACACCCAGGTTGGTTGGTTAGTTGGATCGTATTGATTTCCGTCCGAAGGATGGGGATTATGTCCACCGTCCCGCCTCCCGAAGGGCATGTAGGACGTCCTAAGCTATGGATTTGCAGTGTTGCTATGCTACCTTAGAGAATATTTCTTGCCTGTGCGAGTATTGCTACTTTTTCCAGCTATAGCTCTCCTGAACACACCCAGGTTCGACTAGCCTGCGCTCTACAGACGCCTGCCGTCTTAGGTACCACATTGTCCTGAGGGACATCGAGTGTGTGATGTGCAAGTATCTTCTAGTCCAGAGCCTTGCCCTAAATGAGTCCAATGTGTCGACCAAATAGGTACTTGATGGGCAATTTTCAACCCACTCGTAGTTTGCCCGGTAGGTTGTGCGGCGTCGAGCGAATAGTGTTAGACCGGAGCGCGTACTCCGTCCAGATATTCGAAGAATGGGATAAGCTCAAAGGATTATCCTTGCTTCAGTGGTCTGCAGGTTTCTAAGCGGTAGGATTCCAAGTACGAGCGGGCACTACCCAAGGCCGGCCTTGTCTGATACCGGTCAGGCACTCGGCGTAATGAGTACCCCGTTTGGCTGGGAATTAAGGCTGCACACTGTAAATCGCAATTTTCTTGGATCCAACCTAAGTAACACCGAGGGACAGCGAAGATCAGGCTCTAGATTGTGCGTCTCTGCATTAGCTTCGTGTCGACACATGGTTTCGTACAGAATCCGGGGCACACTGCAGGCGAGGTGGCCTGAAATCTGCTGCGGGCGATGGTGCAAGTTGCGGTCGTCAATCTCCCGATGCTCATAGGTACATATCCAGTACGATATGGAAGTTGTAAAGGACCGAGGATAGAGCGAGGTCTGGTCCCTGGCAGGTCGGGTTGCTGTCATGCTGAACCAACGAGAAGATAGTGTTAGTGAACCGGCAGCAAACACGAAACTTCATCTATCTTGTGTATCGGCGGTGTCGACAAAAATCGTAGTGGTCGAGTGACGAAGCCCGTGCACTAAAAACGGGTCATCCCGGCACCAACCCAGATAGGCGAGTACGTCATGCCTCGGGTTTCCATCTCTATCCGACGGTTTTCGGGCAAGACATAGACAGATGGGTACCTATCTAACGGTGCAACACTGTCTGTCTCATCCTGCATTGCACTCGTACAAAGCACCAACACGCGATCTATTCCAATCCTTCTAGTCTCTCGTCCCAATGTCCACCAAATCGGCGCCCACCTTGACGCTGCAGGGCGCGCGCCTGGCGCTCTCGGCTGCCGAGTCCCGCGCAACCGAAATCAATGTCCCCATGAACATTGCCGTAGTCGACAACGCATGCCACCTACTCGCCTTCGTGCGCATGGAAGGTGCCAAAATCACATCAATCAACATTGCAATGGACAAGGCGTTTACAGCTGCGGGCCACCGTGTGCCCACGAGCGCGTACAAGGACGCCGTGTGGCCTGGCGGCGTGGCGTACGGGATCAACCACAGCAACGGGGGCAGGTTCTCGACCATCGGCGGTGGCGTGCCCGTCCTATTGGATGGTGTTGTCGTCGGGGCTGTGGGGTGTAGTACAGGGACACCGGCGCAAGACGAGGATGTTGCAAAGAAGGGCGTCGAGGCCGTGTTGAAGAGCTTTGGCGCGAGGGCAAAGCTCTGATGGAGTAACTGCACTCTTGCAATGAGCTAGGTGTGGGTACTAGTCCGAAATGAAAGTGTACTCTCGCTCAGAAGCTTCGGACATGGACGCATGCAAGACATGAAACAGTCCGTCAGGCCACCGACGCCCACTGATTGAGTAGATTGTCCGGAGTCCTCACGGACTACCGGATGTAGTCTTAGCGCCAATAAGGAGATACAAGGCACCGCGCAGCCCAAGGCCGGCCTCAGGACTGGTTTACAGACTCTGAGAAGAGAGGAATATGTACTCTGCACGAGACCCAGATTTCTCTCGAGGTCCGCAAACTTTTCCGACCGGCATCATACATCGAGATGCGCTCGATCCTCGCCCTGACTCTTGGCCTGCTGGCTTCAGTAGCTAGCACAGCGCCTCATCAGCCTATAGCAAGACAAGTTGATGATAATGGCGGGCGCATGGTGTTTGCACACTTTATGGTGAGTCGCCGGCTTCGGCTTCCGAGTTACACACGCTGATCAAATACCATAGATGGGCATTGTGCAGAACCGAAAGAAGGCCGATGCATACGACGACGAGTTCGCTCTTGCCAAATCAGCAGGGATAGACGCGTTTGCATTGAACATGGGCCCGGACGTGAGTAACGAGCAGCTGGGCTATGCGTACGCCAGCGCGGCAAAGGTTGGTATCAAGGTCTTCATCTCTTTTGACTTCAACGATGGGCTTTTCAAGAAGAGCGATGCAGTCAGGGTTGGAGAGATTGTCGCCGCATTCAAGGACAATCCCGGTCAGCTTCTTGTGGAAGGAAAGCCTTTCGTCTCGACCTTTGCAGGGCCAGGCCTCGACGTCGCTACCATGGAGAGTGCGGCGGGGACTGATGTCTTCTTTGCGCCAAACTGGTATGTGAGCAGCGATAAAGCGGGCGTCGACGCTCTCTTCAACTGGAACGGATGGCGGAGCGATGGCAACAACAACCCGGGACTCATCAACCCCAACAACAGCGTCTTCGGCGATGGCGCCTACGTTGACTCGATAGGTTCCAAGGACCGCTATATGGCACCTGTATCCCCCTGGTTCTCGACTCATTACAGCCCTGACTTTGTGCCTTACCAAAAGAATTGGGTATTTCAGAGCGACGACTTGTGGTTCGAGCGATGGAACCAGATTCTCGAGCTTTCCCCACGCTTCATCGAGATTGTGACTTGGAATGATTTTGGCGAGTCAGCATATGTTGGCCCCATCAGCGCGCAGCACGACGACGATGGGCACTCCAAGTGGATCAACGACATGCCGCACGGCGGATGGCTCGAGATGGCGAAGCCTTACATTGCAGCTTTCAAGGCAGGCGAGAGGTCACCGGCCATCACTGAGGAGAAGCTTGTATATTGGTACCGTCCAACGCCGAAAGATGTCGTCTGTAGCGGCGATACGCTCGGGAGGCCCGATGGCTGGGAGCTCGTCACGGATGATATCTTTGTCGTTGCGCTGCTGAAGACGCCGGGCACAGTGACAATGTCGTCTGGGTCTAACACCGTTACGTTTGACGCGCCCGCCGGCGCCAGTCTACACAAGTCACCCCTTGGCATCGGAACTCAGAAATTTGGCCTCATACGTGGAGAGACTGAAGTCTTCAGTGAGACGTCAATGCGAGACGTTGTAGATTCTTGTGCATGCGGCATCTACAACTTCAATGCCTACGTAGGCACAGTGCCTGCTAGCTCGGCTGATGAGCTGGTAGACAATGGCAGGATTGGCGTTGGCGTACCGGAAGGATACGAGTGTCTTCCCAAGCCTTCACTGCCGGTCCGTGCTGCGGGTGCGAAAGCAACAGGGGCGATGAATTGAATGGGCCTGCGCCTTCACTACGGCGCCAAGCTGAACTGCGGGTGAAGAAGAACTGGTGCTCCGTTTGCACAATAAGTGAATGGAAGAGACTTTCTTCGCCTGCAGGCGGTAAACACCGTTGGACGACTTAAAAAATATTCCAACACTCTGATCCTACATCCACTCAACAACGTACATCCACTCAACAACGTACATCCACTCAACAACGTACATCCACTCAACAACGTACATCCACTCAACAACGTACATCCACTCAATCGACGAGACAGATCTCTCTCCAACGGTTTGGCTTCGCAGGTCAGTAACTCCATCAATGTCCTGTGCGCTCTGATCGTTTCTAACTTTGAGGAATTCCAGGTCTTCTTGGACATCGACTCACGGCCTCAACGCCAGACTACCATTCAAACAACCAACCTCGGTTACCAGTCACGTACGAAGCCACGATGCGCATCGTCTACGCAGCAGTATTCCTTGCCTTGTGCTGCTTGGCGTTCGGCAAGGACAGCGACAAACAGCCGGACTGCGGCGCTCCGTTCTGTCGTCGCAATGGTGGCAGTGCGGCAGCCGTAGTTGCCGAATGGCGCGGCCGTCCTGCAACTTTGCATGATAGGGCCAATGGCACTGGCATTGGTGGCCAGGCCTAGACGGAAACGGTGAAACAGGTATGCCTATAGGGGATGGAATGGCGATGGGAACACGGAAGAGAGCAGGGGAGATGTGACATTTTGAAGGTGCGAGGGAGGCGGGGAAGGAGAGGGCGGAGAAGATTGGGTTGAGGGGATCGATGAGATAGTCATCTTGGTAAGAGTCGGTAGCTCGCTCATCTACGAGAGAGAGAAAGGATAGAGAACAAAGATAGAGCAAGAAACCAAACATTAGCAAATCACAAGCACTACGTAACGTAAGCGGCAAGCGAAAGCCGCAGGCAAGCGAAAGCCCCACATTTTTTTT